>JASSKH010000029.1:2684946-3224357 GCA_031763025.1 Macrocystis pyrifera
TGCGAGCAGTAGCTGTGGTGCTGGTGCTGAGCGTCGTTGCCACCGTCATGTCAGGATTCGGGCCGAGGGTTCGACAGCCTGACCACGAGCCGCGGAGGTTGGTGTGGGAAGCACACACGGCGGACTTGCGGCGGCGTGGCATCTTTCGGAGGATGTATCGCATGGATCCAGGCACGTTCGACAAGCTGGCCGAGCTGCTGCGGCCGGTCCTCAAGCCGAACGACTTCTACGCAAGTAAGAGCCGACAGATAGTGAAGATCCGTGACAGGTAGCCGTAGTGCTTGTGAATCTGGCTGGTCGACTTTGTCTCAGCAGCTCACAAGTTGGTACACATGCTTTTACACATGCCTCAGCAGCTCACAAGTTGGTTACACATGTTTTTACACATGCCTCAGCAGCTCACAAGTTGGTACACATGTTTTTACACATGCCTCAGCAGCTCACAAGTTGGTACACATTTTTTACACATGTCTCAGCAGCTCACAAGTTGGTACACATGCTTTTACACATATCTCAGCAGCTCACAAGTTGGTGCACATGTTTTTACACATGCCTCAGCAGCTCATAAGTTGGTACACATGTTTTTACACATGTCTCAGCAGCTCACAAGTTGGTACCCATTTTTTTACACATGCCTCAGCAGCTCACAAGTTGGTACACATTTTTTACACATGTCTCAGCAGCTCACAAGTTGGTACACATGTTTTTACACATGCCTCAGCAGCTCACAAGTTGGTACACATTTTTTACACATGTCTCAGCAGCTCACAAGTTGGTACACATGTTTTTTACACATGCCTCAGCAGCTCACAAGTTGGTACACATTTTTTACACATATCTCAGCAGCTCACAAGTTGGTACACATGTTTTTACATATGTCTCAGCAGCTCACAAGTTGGTACACATGTTTTTACACATGCCTCAGCAGCTCACAAGTTGGTACACATGTTTTTACACATGTGTTTTTTTTAACCGTCGGGGGTCCCCGACCGCCGCCGCCGCCGCTGCTGCTGCTGCTGCTGCTGCTGCTGTGTAGAGCCTACTGGCATGACTGCACTTCATCTTATACATTCGCCGTTCGGATAACTGCTGAACATATTTCAGGGCTGCGCGCGGGTTTGCGGGGCTTTGCCGGTGAAGATCCGTTTAGCTGTCGCCTTTGCGAATCCTGGCCGGCGGTTCCTACCTCGATGTGGCAGTGGTGTTCGGCATCGCGAAGGAGACGGTCTACGATATCCTGTGGCAGGTTGTGGATGCTATCAACAACACGCCGGAAGTAGGGCGTTTCTTCTTCCCGCAGACCGTGGACGAGTGCACCCAGCAAGCTCAGCTGTGGGAGGTGTGTGTGTTGTTGTGTGTATAGAACGTTTTTACGATGTACATATATCAGCGTCGATCGCATGTGTGTGCATGTGTGTGTGCACGCGCCCGTTCTTGTGGGGCTGTCGGTTGTACGTAGCTAGTGGTAGATATCGACCCCTGCGCATGTGTCTCTCTCCAGGAGTTACGGTGCCTCTCTCTCTCTCTGGTTGTAGCTGATTTTTTTCAATGTAGGTGCTTGCAAGAGCATCCCGTTTCCCCTCGGCGATGCGGGATTCATGCCCGTCCGAGCCATCCCTGCTCGTTGTATACGTGCATGCGGGTTGCAGACTATCTCGACCGGGGGCATATTCGTTTCCGGGATGTATGCTGTCAAGCAACAACTTTCTTCACCGTGCCGATCTGTTTTTATTACGTCAGATGTTCCCTTGGGGTGTTATTACGGAAGTGGGCCATCGGAATATGTTGGCCTAACCAGAGTCCAGACGTTTTTTGGTCACCGTGCTTGCCCGTCGGAGTTGCGATACGTTGTCCCAAAGACGAGTTAATATGGCCATGGCGTGAATACATTCAGAAGCCATGCGCACCCCCGGTATGTTACCACCCCCCGGGGGGTAGGGGCTGGCGGGTGCCCCGTTGCGTTTGCGTTGTGTTCACTTGTTTCCGATGCTGGCGAACCCTTCCTCGCGGGTGGGGCGCCGGGGATGTATTTGGACGAGCAATCTAGGCGATGTTTCCTCGCCGCGCCGTCACACCCCTTTGACACTAAACGTCGTCAATAATATGATTTCCTATTTAATTATGTTATGATGTTCCTTCTGCCGTCCACTTATTATTTTATTTTCGATCCCTAGGTGAAAAGTACTGGTGGCGTCTTCAAGGGCTGTGTGGCTGCCGCGGATGGCCTGTTCGTGAAGACCCTAGCTCCGACTGCTGTGAACACCCCGAATGTACTCTCGTACTACTCGGGCAGCAAGTGCGGCTACGGACTAAACGTCCAGGCCACGTGTGATTCCAACTACCGGTTCTGCAGCATGTCGGCAATTTCCCCCGAGGCAACCAACGACTGGACGGCGTGGAATCGTTCGGACCTTTCGAGCGTGGTAGATTGCTTGCCGGCGGGCTTTTATGTCCTCGGCGACGCCGCTTACCCTCTGAGCGACCAGCTTCTCACGCCGTATCCAGGGAAGAAGCTGCCGCGAGACCAGGACTCCTTCAACTTCCACCTCAGCCAACTGAGAATCAAGATTGAGCAATCGTTCGGCATCCTCGTGTCCCAGTGGGGATTCTGTGGAGGCCGCTGCGGGTTCAGTTTGCTGGGCGCACCGACCTTATCACGCCCTCTTCCACCTTCACAACTTCCTCCGGGACGAGCAGGCCAAGCTGATCCTCCGGTCAGAGGAGGACGCAGCGTCCGGGCGTGGCCGCCCCGACCTGGCGGACGACGAGACGCTGCCAGACAAGTTTTCGACCACCAAGGGCCTGAAAAAGCTGACAAGGTCGGGAGACGTCGCCACCGCATGGCGGTCAAGATGGTGCTGGACGACAAGCGACAGTACCGCCCTGAAACCAACATTGCTCGCAACGGGGGCCGCGTGTCGTAGAGAGAGCGTGGTGAGCCTCTCGTTGCTTCGGGTGCGCGGGGATGAGCCCATCGGCGACGATCGTGGTGGGGAGGAGACTTGGCAGTAAGGAGGGCGGGCAGCCGAGGCGAATTGAAGGGCTTGGTACAGGGGAGGGACGTAGGAAAGGCTCGTGGAGCAACCGCCGACTTTGGTTTGGAGCGGGTGCTGAATGAGTGGTGGGGACGGGTTCGAGGTGTGGGGCGGGAACGTTTTTTGTGCGGTACGGGGGTGAGTACGCTGGCGTTGTAACAACCATGGGGACGGTGGTGTTGATTTTGTCACATGTGTTTTTGTGTTGAGTGTTTCGATTCCGAAGCGCCGTTTGGGTGGGAAGTTGGAAAATGCACATCCTATCAATGTGGCGGTTTTATGTAGGCGGAATATGTCGCTGTCGTCCTTCAGGTTTTGGTGAGATTTGTTTTTCCGACACCGCTGTTTTTGTTTTTACCCGCGTTTTTTGTTTTGCACGCGTGCACCAGCCATTTTGCACCATCTAGCGGTTGGGCAACAATAGTGCGGAGCACATCGTTGTCGTTAACGGGTCGTTCGTGTCTGCGTGTTGTTGTGTTTGTTTTTCTTGGCGTGGTGTGTTTCTTGTTTGCAAGCGTGCGCCAGGCAGTTCGCTACCTACATCGTAGTCATCTCTCCTCACTACATAGCGTCGCACCTAGGCTTCCTGGTATTTTCAACACCTTTTATAATTGTTCCGGATAGTACGTACCCTATTTTTCTGATTTAGCGCCAGCGAGACGCGAGACCCCTCGGGACGTAGTTTAGTATCGCCGGGCGCGTATGCACATTTTTTTTGCTTAGTTTCTTTGCGGCGTCTAGTGTGCCAAGCTTTCTGACCACGGGTTCCCATGGATGTTTTGGAATAGAGAGCTAATGTGACAAAAAAAAAAAACGTCTACGTTTGTGATCGTACGACGCTCTCGCGATTTTCGTGTACACGGTGAGCTTTCTGTGCATGATGGAAATACTCTTCGCTGTTTTATCGGCAGGCCACAAGAGACATGTTGCACGCCCGTCAAAGGCTGTGCAACATACGGGACTTGCGCGGTGCGACGCCCGCATCAATATTTTCCAATGTAGAACCATGAACGCTTTAATTTAACCTGCAGTCTGGGAAGCTGAACAGAAACCCTCCGCGCGAAAAACTCATGTGCGCGGTACATACGCACCCGTAAAATAAGACGCGTCACCCTCCTCCCTTCCCCGACCTCGTCCGCATCCGAGTTTCAAACCATGCGAACAACATATAGTGCTGCCGCCCTCAAAATACGCGAACGTGTTTGGCGAACGAATAACTTGAACCGAAAAAAATAACTTTGTACGAGTCATCTGCGGTCTTCCAACAGCCTGTGAAACTTTGCTTTGTTTCAACCCATGGAGTACCTAAATCTCACCACCCGCAACCCCCAACCTCCCTCCGCACTCAACCCCTCCCCCCCCTCTCGCCGGCTCTCCCCCAGCTGCAAGATGTGAATTCATGACGTCCGACTCTCTACAGATCATCGCCGACTATATTCTCTATTCGGGCGCGTATCTGGATAATTTGTTTTTTTACGTACGTGATGTCGTCCTGGTCAGCACCGTCTCCCTTCGCCATCTCCGCCGCGAGGCGTTTCTTCTGCCTCTGGAGAGATTCGTACAGCTCTTCAGAGAGCCGTAGCTTCGCCGCACTGCTCTCCACTCCCTCCTTGGTGTCACACCAGGATGTAGGTGCGCCCGCCAGCGGCGGGGCCGGGGCTTCGATCAGACCCCCGAACAGCCCACCACCTCCCTCTCCCCAGTCCCAGCTCGCTCTTGCATGCCGAGAAAGCGACCTTCGCGGCGGCCTCAATGTCCTTGTTCTTCTTCTTCTGCTTCTTGTCCTTGCCTGAGAGGTGGTCGTTTTGCTCCTTTGCTGCACGTTTGGCGTTTTCCCTGTTGGCGGCGTCGGATGCGGCTCCGGCGGCACCAACCTTGCTCGGGTCCGACGCCCCCCACACCGTCTCGTCCCTCTGCACGCCGTCCGGCATGAGCTGGTTGCACACGGCGAGTACATCCTGGTGTTCCCTCATCACCTCGCCGAAGTAGTACGCATCCAAGTCACCTGTTATTGTTTTTATAGGGGGGGGTACGCCATTCATGCATCAAAAGAGTAGAGGTCACATAAAAAATCAGCAACCGTTGGCGGCTGGGTGGATCTAGTTCTGCAGCAACTGGAAGCTGAGTTTCGAGCTGTCTAAACCACTGCTAGATATGGCAACTATTGGTTGCTGGTGGCGCAGTTTCGCGTGAGACATCGTGGTCGGGGAGGCCTTCAGACACTGCGGCAAGTTCGTGGGTGGCGACAGCGGCAAAAACAACTCCCTCCCCTCGGGGGTTCTTGATATTTAATCTAACAAAAAGTCATGTGCAGTAGTCGCACCTCATTGTGATATTGATTGCGCCGATTGGAGGGGTTGCACACGAAGCGGGGACTTGTTTCGCATTCAACGACATGTACATGCACGCAACACAGCAGTGAAAAAAAAAACAAGCGAAACATCGACCGCTTCGTACATTATACGAAAATGAAGTTATCAAAGAACGCGTACACCATTCACCTCTGCAGAAGTTGTACCACTCGTCGTGACTCCCAGACTTTTTGAAGTTGCCGTCGCATTCCCGAACTGCTTGTTGATCTCTTTGCCCATGTTCATGAACTTGTCGAAGGAGATGTCGGGCTGGTGAACGATGTTGGGGTCGATTTGCGCCGCGATGACATGTTCATCATCGGCGAGACTCTCGGCGACCTGCAAGTGTTTAGAGGATACAGAGTCACTTTTCAATACGTCCGCAAGACGAGTCCAAACATCCAGCGCTTTCAACAACCAAAAACAAATAGCCATAACGAGTTCACAAATCGAGTAAAACGCTAGATGACACACAAAAAAGAGGGGGCATATACATTCGGGACCGGCCTCCTCAGACAGGGCGATGGGGGGGGGGGGGGGGGGGGGGTGTTGGGGGGGGCTATTGTTGTTGGTGTAGAACAGTCAGGACGCTTTTTGGGCCGAAAGTATTTTTGTATGACATCCTGGTGTTCTATCCTACTTCTCCAGTCGTTGGTTAGAGAATACTGCGGAGGTACACACAAGGAGAGCATCCCGCCATGGTTGTACCAAAAAAACACGGACACCCAACAACAGGACACGCCACGCCACAAAAGAAGGAAAAAAGCAGCACCAGCAACAGCAACAGGCCCGAGGGAGTGTAACAGGTTCAAGGCTGACGTACACGTTGGCATGGGGTCTCACCTTCATCGTGTCGTCCTTGAACGCCATCCAGAGATCCACGTTGACACTCCTCGATTTCCCCGTCTGCTTGCTGTCCAGCTCTGCCTTGCTTAGCTGGGTCCTACTGCCTGCATACCTCCCCCTCCACCTGATGTCCACATGCAACTCCACCCACCGAGGGATGCAATGCTTACTCTTATACACCCTGGGTCACCCCTGCAGCCTCCTTCTTCTTCCGGATAAAAGGCCAAGATGTCGGCAGCCGTGTACGACTTCCCGTCGCTACCGTCGAACAACTTCTCCGGTCGAGGGCTTAGGCCCCCGGCAACAGCCGCTTCAATGGCCATAACGAGAGTGGGTGGCGGCGCGATAGGATCATCTTCCGAACCTGCCGCTGGTGGGTTCGACGCCGCAGTGCCTCCTGCAAGGTACATTTCAAGAACGCGCAAGGTGGAAAGGGGGGCGCCGGTACGTCATCCAACTTTTCTTTTAGGTCTATCCCGTTCGTGTGCGTGAAGTTCCGCATGGCATGCGATCGCAGAAAAAAGAGAGATGATATGCCCACGAAGAAGACGAAGCACATATTATAGGTTTTCCCCGTGAAAAAAAAACGTCGCGAAGATCGTCGTCTGGAGAAAAAAAAAAACATCTCGAGGTTACGCCGCTTTATTATCCGTAAAAATACGAAAATCTGGGAATTGTACCACGACGAAAAAATCTCACGAGAGGTACTTTTACGGCCTGTTTTTTTTTGTCGTGAGGATGAACAGCTGCGAACAGACCGCACCCAGCCCATCCGCCCCTGCTCCATATATATATCCCAACCTTGGCATCCCTCATCTGGGTCGCTGAAAGCAATCCACAGCAGCAGTGTATACCACGATGACAATACCGCTTCAACGTGGGGCCGTCCGGCACCGCAGGAGATACTGCTTTCTGTTTGGGTACGACCCATCTACAGCTCTGCGCTGATCGCCTGTTGAGTTTCTTGTCGACGGAAACATGTCCTCGGGTGCACGCAGCAAGGGGCATGCAACCACTCCAACAGCGAGCGCAAGACATTCCCTTCGCACTCGCACCCGCAGAGCCTAGGCCGTCGCGAAGGGTATGGAGAGCCGCAGCATGCCGGACTGGAGGTGGAGGGGGGTGGCGTTGGGCCAGTGAGGGCGACCGGGAGCAACAGCTCTTCTGTGCGTCTGGGTGATAGTTTTCAAATTGGCTCGCTGGGACTCTCACCGGAGTTGTAATTTGTGAGCACGAGGGGTGGGGGGGAGCTGCTGCTGTCACAGTGGTTGGAGGTTCGAGCGGGGTGGAGGAGGCAGATCACAAGGACGAGGATGAGGAGGGGGGGAATGAAGCAGGTGGCGGTACCGCAGCAGGATATGCTTGGAGTTGTATGTAGCGGGTCATTCGGAGCATATGGCGTTCGTATGATGTACGAAGCTACATGCGCGGGGGATCGCTGCCTACGTGATTTTGCGTTTTTTTAAGATACTACTACTACTGGTGTGCTGTGATGACCAGATACGAGTGTTTTACACCAGGTATGACACCTGGTAGGAAGTGTTGTTTGCTGTATGTACTCGTACGTGCGGCAACTGCTGCTGTACGACCTTCAGGCATCCAGTAAACAACACACACGTGATTGGACCCACGAGTGGAAGGGGTGTACAATGGCAGCGCAGCTTGCAAAGTTGAGTACGAATCAACTATTTAATCAGTCGAACACAGCTGACGTATTTCAAAATTATTAAAATGGCAGTAGCGCCAGTTTTTAGCAGCTGTTACCAAAAACCGGGCCTTCGTTGTTCACGAAAAGGCACGAGCGGCGAGATCTCCATAACTTTCGCAGACTACTCGCCAAACTGTCCTTCAAACGTCACGGCGAACTTCACGACGATATTTTAAAAACTGAGACGACGTTCTCCGCGACGTTCTTTCACGGCGTTTTGTAAAAAATACGGGGAAGCCCTATATGGTTCTCTTTTTTGTACTACCTGTACGAAAAGTATGGTTTAATGTAGTAGTAGAAGTGTGAGTGTTTATCCTTGTCTACAGCAGTACAGGGCGGACCTACAAAATACCGACAAACTCTAAAAAGACCGGGCATTCGTGCATTCCCGCCCGCTCGAGCTTTGTGTATGCCAACCTCGCTCTGATTGCCCTCTCTACAAACCCCCCGTCCTTGCAAATATGCCTCCATCCGCAAGACCCCACCAAGTATTGTGCTGCAGGCTGGGGGCTATACTGGCACACATCTACTTCTCGGCAGGCTTCACTCATCAAATTCTCACCTGCCGTTTTGTCTTCGAGATCCTTCACGTAGGGGCTAGACCTCCCCGCCGCCGAGTCTAGATTCTCCAAGGCGGTGGCCATTACTGCAGTATCCCTCTGCTTGGACTGGCCCGAAATTTGGCGCAACGAGCATGCCACTTGAAGCAGCGTCGCCGGCCAGGAAGCGTAGGACTTCGTCTTGTTACGTTGGAGGGATTTGATGAACGTTGCGCTAGGTCCAGTTGGTGCTGCTGCTGGTGTTGGTGATGAGTTGGATATTTCTCTTTCTGCCGGTGCCTTGCCCTTGGCCCTGCTCTTGCCCTTCCCCCGGCAGCAGCAGCCCCTCCGCCCGATGATCCAGTCTGGCCCCTAATGCTAAAATCGCTACTAGAGTTTGAGTTATTATCGTCGTCAGAGGCGCTGGTGCAGCTCCTCTCTAGGGTTGTGTTCGGGACTTGCCTTCTCGTTGCTGGCGCTGCCGCCGCAGGCTGCGGCGCAACAGACCCGGCCACGTCGCCAGGAGTAAGTGCGCCGTCGTCCACATCGATCACACGACTATTATCGCCGGAGCTTCTCTCTTCGCCTTCTCTACAACTGCCGCTGCCCGCGGCCGTCGGGGCAGCGACAGCGTTGCCATCGGCAGTGTTCACAGCAGCACGTCCAATCCCTGGAAGCATGGATGATGATGATGACCAAGCGCTGTGTCCGCAGGCAGCCCCAAGCCCACCGACATCTTGGAACCGAGCCGGGGGAGTCTTAGGCCTAGAGGGTCGCCCGCTCATGCCGGCTATCGGTGGCGTGTGCTGCGTGTACAGAGTGTGTTTGGGTCCCCGTTGCTGCCCTCCTCTCAAAATGCGGCGAAATATGGAAGTGGGCCCGCGATGGACGAGTAAAACGAAATGCTGGATTCCAAATTTATTGATCCAAATTTTGGAATTTTCCTTCCAAATATTTGGAACGTGTAAAACGTTTTGGAATTTTCCTTCCAAAACTTTGGAACGTGTAAAACGGCCCTAAGAGTACACGCTCACGGGCAGCATATGGACGGCGAGCCTGTCCTTGTTGTTTTGCCACACTAAAACCCAAACATCTACACGAGAATGAGCGGCCATGTTTTCCTGGACGTACCGTATTAGGGTATCATGCTAAGTTGCCTACTACCAACACTACGAGCTGGGCTAGCCTTCAAACGGACTTGTTTTCGTTTATCCTGTGTCATTGTACACAAAACAGGGGGGGAGGGGGTTGATAGCATGCCTGAGATGTTCGCATATCGGCTGTTGTTGGGATTGTATGACAGTATGCTTAATACTCTCGGTATGGTAATATGTTGGGGCGTGAGAACTTTGTCATTACTAGCAGGCCGGATGGCGAGGTGAGCGCCCCCGCGGATTGACCTTAGTGAAGGTGAGCACTAATGAGCGTAGCACCTTGCAAGTGGAGGTAGGTACTTATCATTATGCTATCGCTGAGAGGGGAGGTGAAGGTGAGCCCCTCCCTCAGGATTGGATGCTGTGGGGATTCCAGGAGTTTGATTGGTTTGTGTGCTGTTGAGTGTCCTGGGGTCTGGTTTTGTGGCGAGGTGAGCGCCCCCGTTGGTTGAGTTCAGTGAAGGTAAGAACTGAGGGCATAGCTTCTCGACAGTGAAGGTGAGCACTTGTCACTATAGGGGCAGATGATCGTGAGATCTCCCCTGAGACGTGAGTTTTGTTGGGTTTCTGAGGGTTAGTTTGTGTTCACTCCGTTACATAATCAGTAATGGATAGTATGGCATCGTAGCACTTGCAACTTAAATGCGCTCACTGTGGTTACATCATGGTTAATGGATACGACAGCACCGTACCACTTACAACTTAAATGCATTCACTTTCACTCAGACCACGTGAGGTAATGTGCCGTCTTAATGGAAAAGTCTATGTCACTTATCCCCAGACAACGTGACTTTAGGTGCCGTCGTGAGGGCAAAGGCTGTGCTACTCATGGTATTGGATACTACAGCACCGTAACACTTACCACATAGATACATGCACAGCAGTTATGTGCCGTCGTTGTGGCAAAGGCTTTATCACTTGTGCTCAGAGGACGTGAGGCTATGTGCCGTCGTTAGGGCTAAGACTGTGCCACTTGTTCCCAGACGACGTGAGGTTTTATGCCGTAATTGTGGCAAAAGGCTCTGCCAATTTGGCCCAGGCGACACGAAGGTTTGGGCCGCCGCTGCAGCAAAGCATTTGCCTTGTTTGCTTAGACGACATGATATTGTGTGACGCCATCATAGCAAAGGTAGGCGGTGGGAGGCAGAAGGTCGTATCCGGCGCCGTGACAGTGTGCTTCGCCTATTTCTATTCCGAACGCTGTACCGCGTTCGCCCAGCCGACGTGAGGTAGTGTTGTGCCGTCGCTCTGGCAAACGGCTGTCATTTTGGCCTGGACGGCGTGAGGTTTAGCGCCGTTGCTGCGGCAAAGCATTTGCCACGTTAGCGCAGACGACGACGTGAGTCGGGCAGTGGGTGGCAGAGGATCATACCCTGCCCTGTAGCGTGCATGTATCTGAAATCTGTTTTCCACGAGTATTTGGCCTTGGTGCTCCGATATCAGACGCGCAAAGAGCTCTGTATGACCTATGAAGGGCACCTTGTTGGCCTATTGAGCCAACTCGTATTTTGACACGGCTCTGTGTATAGCATCGACGGGGAGCAGGCACGTGCGCGCGCACCCGGGTGTAGTCGCGTAGCTTGTCACTACAGCTTGGACGTTGCCCACGATGAAATAACGAACCGCAAGTGTATAGTACTGGGAGTAACCATACATGCAAAGTAACGGTACAAATAAATGTTACACTATCGTTCAGGTGTGCACCAAACAATTGTATCTGTACGAGTTTGATGTATTTGCAGGGTTTATATTTGTTTCATGCACGAGTATCCAATAGTTAATACCATACATGTACACTTGTGCGGTGGTGCGTTTGATTCGGTGTGTCAGATGAGTTTTTCATTGTTCCACGCACGCTCTCTGGTACCACGGTATCCTGATTGCTGCAGGTTTCGGGAGGATAAATGACGGAAGGAAAAACGAAACATAAAGGGGATATAACTACAATCATCTACACGTTAAAGTCAAACTCTCTACGTATACACCTGCGCACATTATTTGGAACAACGTCTTTAAACACCTATGCGGACCATCTGGTACGCGCTTCAAGTCAAGAACTCAACCGCGTTACCGGGTATAACAACGGTAATATGTGGCCGGTACTAAATGGTTGAATTCGCCAATCGAGACGGAAATGAGTGTAGGATGGAGAATGTACGCCTGACAAAGAATCCGGACCGTATCTACGACACCAGGAATCGGCCAAAGCAACAGTTTAGCGTCCCACCGAAAATAGTTGTCGTTTTTCCAGTGAATGCGTCACAGTGATAGACACAGGACAGGGTGGGTGAAGTTATTCTTCGATGTTTTGCGTTCGCTCAGCCGAGTGAAAGGGGGGGGGGGGGAGAGAACATCCAAGGTAAGGGGATTACTGCTGTCAACGCAAACCTTGGCAGGAGATGTCCAAGGTAAGGGGACTACTGTACTTTGGGCGGTCAACCCAACCCGGGGTTAAGTCGCTCCTACCTACGATGAAAACACGGACCTAGTTGAAGGATATCCAAGGTAAGGATCGCTGTTAGCAGTCGTGGAGTTCCCCTACGAGGAAGAGGTCAATAGGTTAATCAACGCCAAGGTAAAAATGGGTGACTCATGACGTAGACAATCGACCCCAAGGTGAAGACATCGGAATTTATAGAACAGTCGACTCCAAAAGCATATAGGGATCGCTCCGAAACGCGAAGCAGCCGAGAGTGGAGTTCTTATTTTCCTGGCGGCCGTCCTCGAAGATCGAATGCTCGAAAATAAGGTAAAAAACCGTGGAAGGCGGCTCTATGAGTTAATTCAGTGCCACAATCCTTAAGAAATACGGGAGTGTGATCAATGTCGCGAAATCAGAAGGCTTTTTAACCGGGGCCACACTCTTGCGGCAAACTAGCAGGGTCATCAATGACACAGAAAGGCTACTGGATCCGGAATTATCACGGATACGGAAAATAAGGTAAGTTGAATCAAGCCCAACGAAACGGGTGTTAAACGTAACCGGCTCCAGAGCCACCACGGGTACTACCAAGGAGGTAACAGAGTCATGCCCAACGAAGTCAGAGAGAACGGTATCTGGCTGGTAAACGGCGCCCAACGCTAAGAATGGACTGGTGCGTCTCGACGACCATTTGCACGAGTGGGAGTGGTCAATTCAGGGGTAAGTCCATAACAATCCAAGTTGAACGCTATGCTCAACTTGCTTAGGCCAGCGTACTGGGAAAGGTGAGCCCCATGGTTAGCGTGGCTTGGTACAGGTGAGCACGTGCCCCAATACCGGCCACTAGCGTAACGAACGAACCTGTCCCGGCCAGACAGAAACGTCCAACACGTGCACGTGATTGAGAACAAAGAGAGGGTCTTGCCAGGTACATACGAACTCCGAGCGGGTCATCGAGTGTACTGTGGCCTTGAGTCAATTAGGCAATGCTAGGCGGTCATCCGCGGCACAGGTGAGTGCGGTGTTGTGGTCGGTGAACTACTTCAGACCGCATGCCTGGGGAAGGCAGTTGCCCGTCGTCCACTCGGCTGTTCTAAAGTCAGAGACTTTCCTCCATGCGGCGCAGAAGAGATCTGCGATTCATCCAATGCGCCACGGACCTGTAGTGGTCACCCTGAGCTCATCACCTGCTCTCGAAGACCCTGTCAAGGTTGGCGTCTTTTGCTTTGAGGTGATAGCTTCAAGGAGGCTTTTCCAGACGATGCACCTTGTTGTCAAACGTACTGAGGTCCGGAGGGACCAGCATCGGAGGGACTAATCCTTGCGGAGCATGGGGAAGACGAAGGGATTGCACCGGCAACAGAGATTGATTCAGGAATTAGAGACACACGTTTTGTGTACGCGTCATGTGCCACCTGTTATGCATGCATACAACCTGTAAACGCACTCGAAACCAGATAATCAACCGCGTTGTGACCGTCATAACATGCCTGATCAATCAACGTCCATGGTTGTTAAGGCGACTGGAATTACGGAAACTTGTGACATTCTTGGTGTTACCGAGTTACTACTGCCGTAGCTGTGGATTATCTCCAAGGGCGACGAGACGGTACGAGGGGCCCGTAACTCCACCCTGTGCCCTATCAACCCAAGTAATTGATACAGTGCAGAACTCGCGTCTGTTAGAGGGAGACCAGGGAAGAGGTGGAGTGCTACCACCGAAACACGAATATTCTTAGTTGAGCTTGGGTCAGGTGAAGAGGAAGAGATGAAGAGGGATAGTACTTGCAATACCACGAAGGTATACGCCGGCAAACCGTTAATGATGAGGACTCAAAGCTAGCTATATCGAAGGCAATGACACCGGAGTTGTTCGCCTTGGTCCGCAGCACGCTTGGTGGTCCGGGCGTGGCATGCACAACGTTTCTGACCGAGGGCAAGTTTAAGTAGACAACGTTAGCCAAGGACGTAAAGTATGTGCTCTTATATAAGCGCAGGAGTAGCAAATGGGTGACCACGCAAAGGACAGTATCACTCACTAGAACCCTACAATCGTGGGAGGTCCATGAGATGTACCAGGCCTTAAGCAGGGGCTGCAAACAGGAAATAAGTCCGAGCATGTGTTGTCCTTGGTGGAAGAAGCTAGCACATCCTTTGCTCACGTATCCTGTGCCGTCGAAGAAGGCACTTGCGGTCAAGCCTCACACTGAGCGATGTGCGTTTCGGAATCGCTGTTGGTCCGGGGCGATGCAAATGGAGAGTTTACAGACGTGACCCCCCTGTGCCAGTCGCTAAGAGCGTCGGTATGCTACGGTCTCGTCAACCGCACCCAAGGACAGGGATCTGTCGGACAATGAGTGAGTGGCTACAGAAAGCGTTACCGGGACTTTGCAAGTCTACGCCTCGTCAGTGAGACGAAGCAGTATTCTCCGAGTGATGGCTTCGGCGCTTCACCCCAGATCTTTACCCACCATGCGTTCCGTTGATGTTAGTCATGCCTGTCACTGATGGGTATCAGGCCGGGCTAAACGTTTGTCGTGCCTGTCATGGATTATTATAATGCCTGACATCGACGTTTGACAAAATTTACGTGGACGGGTGCAGTGTCAAACTGAGGACGGAGGTCTTCGCAGTGGGCATCAAGACATTTCATGAACGCTCCGACCTGGCATTGCCGTCGATTTATGGCTCGCGCACCTGGCCGGAGGATCGGAAAGAAACCTTTCCAATAATTACACTTTGGCGGAAACCGTTGTACACAATGTCCGATCGCAAGCGCTCGAGGAACGTCGCAGACACGTGAGTATGCAAGTACTTTCTAACCGGCTTGACGGGAATCTTGGAGAGTATTACTCCGCTGCAGCTGCACGTATTCCTGGTGGAGACACGTAAGTATGGGAGTAGTCTCCAACTGGATCCGGACGAGGTGAGTACAGCCTTCACTCCCAGGTAGCTGGATAGATTTCACGCTTCGTATGGACTGCACCAGTGGCCAGACTACCGTTCTCGCCCGCCGGAGATGCCCAGACGAGAAGAGCGAGAAATAGCTTCCAGAGTAGCGAGCGAGGCACACCGGCTAGATACCAAGGTCAGGAGGGAGTTTCCAGACATTCGAAGGCGGCAAACGTTCATCGAAGAAGTGTGCGACGTCAGCCACTAAAGCGGCGAGTGGGGTGTCCAGACGAAGATTGATAGCAGTTCGAGCGTCAAGTCTAAACCAAAGGAAGCAGCTGGCGACAACTTCAGCCTAAACCGTTTTTTCAAGCGGTGGGTCTGGCTGGAAATGGGAAGAACTTGGAGGAGTGGAATCGCCCAGAGCTACAGCGGAGGAAAGGGCTTGCGGCGATCTCAGTCTAGACCGCTTGTTCAAGCGGCGGGTCTGGCTGAGACAGGAAGAAGAGCTCCGTCATCCGGGGCCGCCCTCGTTTAAGATCTGAAGGACCATACCAGACTTAGGGGGGGTGTTGCGGCGGAGGGACGTGGCAGCAACCAAAAGTACGACGAGTCGAGGCATGCAGCCACGAGTCGGAATACTCTATGGGTGTGGGATGGGCGTTTCATTCGGCAGACGGTTTCATCTCTCTGAAATCGAAACGCCTGACCAAGGTGTACCGCGCATGCAGCGCGTGGGCGAACTCCAAGTGTCTTTAGACGCTACCCAGGCAAGGAAGAGAATACGTGCAAAACCTAAAACGTGAACTAAAATACTAAAACTAAAGGATTAAAGGCTAAACCGACTGTTCGCTCGCATATATGCATCATTCCGCGTGATAGCGGGCATAATCGAGTATCTGCATCGCTCTCAATCGGGGTTTCAGGTCATCGTTCGCCTCGATCTCGCCTGAGCGAAGCCCTGGAGCCACTGGAGCTGCCGAAGGATCCAAGGTACGTAAACCGAGGAGGTGAGTCAGGTGAGCGTCGGCAGCTCACCCCGGGGAGCTTGCCGTAACAGTTGAGCCTGCTCTAAGTATTATCGTTTCGTCGACCTTGGTAGCATCCAGGGGAATTACCGGCCAGTACTCAATCGCGGGGGAAATGATGGGAAAACCCGCGGACGGTTCACGTAGCTTGCAAAGTTGGGTATCGACCGATCTGCCGACCGGTTCAATTCACAGCTCACCTGCTTTTATAGTTTTTAATAAAATCAAAATCGTAAAATCATGGAGTGAAAAGGCGCTTTTCAACTGCATAAGATTACCTTTTTTTGTCTCCGATCGGAAATCGGCTTTTTCAATCCATGTTTCCGACTGCATAAGAAGTGGCCTAAGAATCCAAGATCCGGGTGTAAGATTCGAAGAAAGTATCAAACCAACAAAACCTACTACACTGTCCCGTATTATAATATGCGGATTGATAATTATTGTTAAACCAAACAGTTGTTATATTCCGGGACAGAGTGGTATTAAACAAAACCCAAGAAGATCATGATGATAATCCCAAAATTTCATACGTAGAGGCACGGAACAGAAGCCCTGCAAAGCAGAGCGTGCGCACTCGTAGTTGTACATACTTGAAGTATATGCGCGAACTCGTACAACGCTCGAGCTCGGAGTTAACCTACGACGCACCGTAGTACTTGTAATCTCTTTACTCGTACGAAATAATCAGACATGCTCATTCATTCATACTCTCACCTGTTATCGAAAACGAAAAATCTTATTTCACAATGAAATGGGCAAGTTTCAAAATACATATCCTTGATCCAGACTCAAGATCCGAAAACAACTATTACGGGGGTCTGTAGTTAACAGGACCAAATTTTGTTAGTAAAAATAGGTAAATATATAGGTTTTTATGTATACCATAGGTCCTACTAACTATGGACCCCCGTAATTAAAAAAAAACGATATCGCTGAAATCACAGTAAATGCTCGCACCGGTACTACATACAGCAGTACTGCACAGCAGATCAATCCTCGAGGAGCGAGCGCGTATACGCACCTTACACCATGAGCTGGTTGTCAAGGGGAGTTGCGTGCTGTAGGGGGGTTGTTAGTCATTACAGCAGTAGTAGTGCTTGTTTCACACATGCGCGAGCGCTCACATGTTCTCTAAATGTGTCATTACGCACAGCATCTTCAAACTGACAAACAGAGCGTCATCAGTACTTGTCCTCGTACAAACTCGCATGTGCATGTACTACGTACTCGTATGTGTTCTTCCTGGTAAAACAACGCTCGCGCCCGGAATGCAGCTACTGTAACTGCTGTGTGCAGCTTGTTTCCTCATGCACTCGCTTTGAAGCTCGAAAAGTGTTATAAAAAATCGAGAAAAAAGCCATTGTTTTGTTAAGTCGTTCCGCATTCATTAGCATGGCTTCTCAATCTAATATAAAGTTTCAAAGAAGAGCTCGAGAGTGCGCGTGCTTTTACTCGTACATCCTCGAATGTGCTTATACTCGTATACATACTCGTAAGTATCCTTGCTCATACATCAACTCTCGGGCCCGGGCTGCAGCTACTGGTACAACTGTTGTCTGCATACTCTCAATTTTGTGCTCTTCTCAAGGTGTTGCAAAAAAACAGCAGGAAATTAATAGACGTCAAGTGCTTCTACTAGAGTGTCCCCGCGTAATAATTTCGTCTATCACACTTCCGTCGGGAAGATAATCATAATCGAGGGCTTTCCGACGAGGGCTTTCCGACATGTGCAGAGAAGCAGTGCAGCAAGCTGCAGAAGAAGCAATACCCATTTTTTACGACACTGTGAAAACATGCCAAATTGGCAAGTTTTGGGAAATTTCGATTTTCAAGTCTTGCTAGCAACTTGCCAAACGAAAAAGCAATTCCTAATAGTATTTGGCCGCACGCCCATGGTCTTACCTGGAAATTAAATTAAATTGGCGCGAAGCGCCAAAAAAACGAGGGAGCAAAGCGACCAAAGATTGTTTTTGCCGATAGGCGAAAAAAAGTACTTAGTATAGCGGTGGGTACAGGCTTCGTCTGTCTGTAACTAAGTTTTGCTTTTGTAATAGTGATTGCGAGAGCTGTACCTGACCGATTTCCACACACTCGACATCTACAGAAGCGGACGGTCGTGGGCTATCGCGTGGAACTTGTTTCGCTGCACAAGTTGTCTCGAGTTGGTCACTGTCGGACTGCTGCTATGGTCTTGCTGATGTTTTGGGAGCGGGACTATTTCGTTTGTAGTTTGAATGCGTTTGCTGTGAACGCACACATCCTTCGGCATGTAACAGACAATCTCACTTTCTCTATCTATCTACTGGTACTGGCCGACAATACGAGTACTACAGATTTTGGGTCTGTTTACACTTGTCCACAACACAGATGCTGGGTACGTTTGACTTCATGTTCTCCGTCTATTAGATACACTTCTTTCTTCTCGCCTTTCCTCTGGATATTTTCCATAGGTCTGACGATGTTTTTCTGCAGCGACCGGTTCAGTTTGCCTATGATAATTCCACAATCACTTACTTACAGCGAGTAAGCAGCTAGCCCGGCCGGGTGTAGTCGATGATTATTAACTACCTGCAGGTGGAAGAACGTGCCCATGGGAAGTCATCACCGGGCTTACAGGTGTGCGCATCTTATCTTCTATTGCAGCAAAATCGAGTACTTTATCAAACAAAACGTATTTCCATTACGCTCTTGAGTCCTCGTTGGGGGCGACACGCAGAAATATTCTTCGTCGCTCACTGCTCTTACAACCCCCCGAAACATATTAACCTAATACGTTCTTCGCATATATCTCAAACGCATTCCGCTCTCGGAGTCTGTGCACCGCCCGTAAGTGTCGGATGTAGTTTGCAAGCACAGCATGCTACATTTCTCGTGGAATAATCAAGACACGTGAACCACACGTTGATAAACAGAATGCCCAACACACGAATACAACCATCCTCGTAACATCAACGGAGTAAAAACGTCGCCTACAAGCGGTGGCAGAATCTATCCCTCAAGCATATTGAGACAGTGCACATGCTGCACGCATCGTACGCCACAATACTTAATCTAACAGTATTGTTCGGACCGCCCGCACTCGACGTGCGGAATCATCGTGGGCTAGAATTTCAGCCCGCCTGACATATTTCGTCTCGGGCGCACACAACTCGCACTCCCCACTGAATTTCCATTTTTCGTTCGTCTCCTTCGGATGCTTAAAAGTCCCTGGAAAGCTCGTCGGGTGCACAGCACTTGATACACCTTCCACCTTGGTGCCGCTGCCAAAAGTGATTGTGATGGTCTTTCGATGCTCCCACTGCCATCTCATACCCCCTGGCAAATGCGCGAAAATCTGGATGGCATTGACGACAGCACAACTACCCTCTGCCCCCCCCCCCGGGTCTCGGGAAGCTTGATGTTCTGCATACTATCGGCTCAAACTGAAGGTCGTCAGCGATCCAAACAAAATCTTTGCCCCGAGTGGTACTTGTGGGGCCTCCATTACCGACGAAAGCGCGGCAGTTGGTCTTGATGGGTGCACCTTTCGCGTAAACAGCCCTTTGCGGTTCCCTGGTGTTGATGTGACCGTGATGCCTGCGTCACCACCCGTGAGACGTCGAAAGTGGGAAGGACTTAAATGCCGCAAGAAAATTACCGGAATTGTACAGGCCCTCACTCGAGCATCCGAAACTTTAAAACACGAAAACGGGCTGGGTTTCACTTGCTGTTGTAACAGTACGCCTCGAGGTGGCCGGCCTTGTTGCTCAAACAGGGTACAACGACGTTCTTTACCGCTTCCATATCCGCGACGACATCGTTCTCCGTTAGTTTCGCACCATTGTACCTATCCTCCGGAACGTGTGAACATAGCGACACCCGTCCCGTTCCAGTGTTATGTCTACATCGTCTTGGCGCTCGCCCTACTGGCGGAGGGGGCTGTTCAACTACGGCGAAGGTTCATGGCGAAGGGTCGCCTCCGCGAAGTTTTCTGCACGGAAGTGTGAAAAATAGCTATTCGCCAATCCTAAAACATGCACACCACTGCAGGCGCCGTGGCAAAGTAGGACGCATGCACACTCCGGCCGACGGCGGTGGCAGGGGAAACAAGAGTCATGGTACATTTAACACGGCACGCAGTACAACAGAAACTACACCCATATCGCTGGTGCTTCTGAAGCATAAACGGCACGACCTGCCGTACCCTACCTACTGCTTTGGCACGGCACGAGAAGGCGCAACGGTAGGCTTATAGCTCACAGAGATGGTGTGCAGCGTCAGTCACCACGAACAAGTAGATAGAGGTTGGGGTAAAGTCAAACGGCTAATTTACCCTCAAGGCTTGATACAAAGTGCGCAAAACCGGCGACGAAAAGAAGTGCCGGTGACTACTTAGTCCGAGTGCTGCTCACCTGAATCGAGATTTCCTCCCTACCCTCTTAATGGAAAACGCCGGCGTTCACGTTATCACCAATGCGCCCTTGCTCTCCGTCGCCGTTCGGGATTCACCCATCGTGCACGCCTGCCCCCCCCCCCTCGCCCCACCTCCACGGGTGTGGGTTCAGCGCAGAGAGCTACGGGACCGTGGAGTGTTTCACACAGGAAGTGAATCCGGCGGCGAGGCGAGTTCCCTCTGCCCCATCTCCGTCGCACGTAGCTCACTCGCCGCGCCGGGCAGGTGTGGTGTCCTTTCCTGTCCGCCAAGACGAGCATCTTTGCCGTTGGCGTTTTCACCACGGCGTGCGGTTCCGGACTTGGGCCTTGCCATGGGGTCGAGCGTACAACCATCACCACCCTCACCCGGCGGGCCTGCTCTTTGCGCCGACTCTCATGCACGACTATTGCTTGCTACTGGTTGGTTTGTAGTCTTCCTTCAGCGAATTGACTCCCTCAGCAAGCGACGCCTGTGTTGGCCCTCCTGCTCCTTCTCCGCCGTTGCTGCCGCTGCAAGGGCATCGCTTTCGGTTGCGTGCAAGACAATCGCATGACAAACACCACGTGTATGTTGCAGGTATGCGACACCACTTTAGCATATATTATTTTCTTATTTGGGGTCAGGCTCTATTTCGTTTCATGTGAGACGGGGTGTGTCCTACTTAACTTCCAGTGTAAATAATGCCACATCCTTATCTTTGTGGTGCACGATGATTGCGTACGAACGATTTGTTGTACTGGACTCAACGAATGTACACGATGCGTGGATCATCGGCACGGAGCAAAACATGCCGGTCACGCACTGCAACAGGTATGTGCATAGGCCAATGCCGCGATGACAACAACAAATACTACTGAGTACTGAGAGTACAGCGCGGATCTACCACATGCGCGTAGTACGCTGCCTGTTGTTGATGTTGGCGCACTACTGTGCTGAGCACAGCGGGAGCAGGGGCAACGTTGGATCACACAGAGCTCTACGCAGCGGAAGCAGCAGGAAAAGAGGGGATGATGATGACATAGGTAGGTACGTCAGCCTGGGTACGAGTATGTACGTGTGAAAAAAAATCTGGCACCTGGTAAAGCAGACGGTGGAATACGGACGGTAGACTCCGATGAACACAACCAGCCACAGCAATACTGCGCATATGGGTGTGTCGCATACGCACGACGTGTGGGCGGTAGCGTTATAATGATGGCATCTGTGCATTTTGTATTTTGTGTGCCTGGCATATGTCCGGACTGTGTGCTCGTAGCCGATGAGAGCCTAGGGAAGAAAACAGACAACATGCATGATTGTACCGGTACGTACGTGCAAAGTAAGGCCTCTCGTACTGAAACCAGGGAAATCGTCTTACCCACTCCCGCCAAAAAAAAAACTTTGAGCGCCCACCACGCGTTCCAGAGTGCACGGATCGCGCCAAGACCTCGACCGATGTGTCCGGCCGCGCTTACCGTGTTCGAGTACTTAGTGTTTTGCCGAAAAAGCATCGTACGAAGAGAAAATTTGGCAAAACTACAAAAATTTGACGAACGTACGTATACATATGCGTTTACCGTGAGGGGTTTCTACGTCGTGACTGCCCATTTATGAACCGGCTCCGGCCTGGTCCATCACACCAATGAGTGCTCTGGACCTTCACGTCTATTCAGAGGCAGGATATTCTGGTTTCTTAGGTATGTTAGCGTCGATTTGGAGAAGCTTTGACATTTTCCGAGGAATAACCGGACTTGAAATGTCCGGCTTCGGAAATCAAAAACCGGATCGTGATTTCCGGACAAATAACAGAAGATCGGTCTCGGTGCCCAATTTAGTCGACTTTTTGCGGGGCAACCCACAAGGCAGGTCCATGGGCCAACCCATGGTCGACCACGACATATACAGTGGTCCATCGTTATGGGTGAGCCCATAGTGGGCACCCGCCACGGTATGGTCGACACCATGTTTCATAGATGGACTCATGGTGTAATCTATGGATCACGCCAAGGCGCGAACCATGGTGTAGTTCGTGCTCGAGTCCACGAGACACGCCAAGGTTATGTACGATGGGCGTCATAGCTAACCCCGCGGATTGAACCATGGTCGATGCCATGGGTGCACCACCACGTCGTGCCCCATAGCTAGGGTGAGGGCCAGGTTATGGAATTTTCTTTGACACATCCCATGGGTCACATCATATGTCTAACTATCTGTTGGCTACACCATGATATGGACACTGGGCGGTACCATGGAGGTTTCCATGGCACGGGCTACTCCATGGTAAAACCCATGGAACATCATGGTATAGACCATGTTGGCATACAGCATTCCCAAGGTATATCCAATGGTTAAGAAGTGTCTCGTGGGTTATCCCATTGAATATGTTATCAATTAATGCCCCATGGCATGTGCCATAAAGCGAACATGGGCAGTCTACCTCGTGTGTCCATGCAGCGACCGTGGACACCCCAGCTGGTGTGTCCATGGAACAACCGTATCAATCTATGGGACCGATGATAGGGTGATATGAACACCGCCATGAACATACGACATGGCACCATGACACAGCACTTGAACTGTTTTAGTTGAAAGAGTCATAGAAACATATGTCATGCACAGGCATGGATGGGTATTGCCATTGAATGGTAAGGGTTATGGACAATGAGTGCAACTTTTTTTTCGTGGGTCAATCCATGGACGAAAGGCTCATGGTGTCATGGTCGAAGACCACGGGATAAACCATGGATCATGGACGACGTACACGACACAATCGATGGCTGCATGTCTGGTGCCATGGAACATACCATGTGCCTCATCTTCCCATGGGTGGCACCATGGGTTATATCATGGTCGATTATGGTCAAACAGGGGCTCACCCAAGGTCCGCTATGCCTTGGCCCATCAGCAGACCCATGGCCTGTAAACTAAATGTAGAGCACCTATTTGGTCTCGGATCAGAAACGAGACCTTGTCGATCCGGCATCCATTAGAATTCATTGAAGTTGGTATCATGGCGTGGTCTACTGGATTTCTTTCCACTGGTATATCGTATAACAGTGTTTCAGATCTTTGTCGGGGTCGAGAACGCAAGGAGGCGATCATGTTTTGGCTTCTGTTTTCCAGTAGGGTTTGCAATATGTGAATACAAACCTTTAGGTGTGTGATCTACTTAACATCTGCGTAGCGCGACCGGCACATCGGAATCGTCGTCCGCAATGGAGAAATCCAGGTTCGATACGCACGCTACGCAGCCGCCTTTATGGCCAGTTTTATCCGCTTTGGCTGCTGTTCGTGTTCAGGGTTAGGGATTGTGTTGGGTCTTCGCCCGTACCTTCGTCCCAACAGGAAGCAAAACAGTTAAACAGCTTACCAACCTAAAGAGTCGTACTCACAGGTCGTGATAAGACGTGCTTTATCTTGTACCAACATTTGCAGTTCCAGAAGGTTTCACCTGGTTTCACGCCCTGGTGAGGATGCTCATGAAACGAGCATTCAAACGGTCGTAATGGACATTTATGGTCCCAACGTATATTGTTGATTAGTAATGAGGTATATTTTAACAAGGTGGACAGAGTTCACGCCTTCCCATATGTCTTTATACCTTCCGCACGTCCGAAAGCGTTCAACAGGGAAATATCAGCAGACAACACGTGCACTCCTTGACAAAGAGCAAATTTGGGATGGTTACAAGCCTTATGTGAAGCGGGGCCCGGTATAGGGTAGTGGTAAGGGTAATGGACGCAGGTGGTTCTGGCAGCTTGAAAGCAGTGCTTCGCTTCTTCTGATTAGATCTTCTTATTGATGGCGAGAGCTGAGGAGGTGCTCTGGTAGAGAAGTGAGAGGTAGGGGGGCGGGACTCGACGCCCAGATATACTCGTCCCACCCCACGCCACAAGCTCTCCTAAATTCCTTTTATCTGATGTACGCCTACAGAACTTTCCTATGGCTACCGATCGGTCTCCTGCTAATATAAGAACTTCTCACTTCGTGGTCCTATCTGTGTTAAGGAACATTACTCTCGTCTAACGGTTTATCCGCCCTAGGGAACATTCCTAAGAGAACGTTACTCTCAACTAACGGAATATCCGCCGGGTTAATCCATTCTTTGGATTATTCTCGTATTCGTGAGACTACAAGACTGCAACATATGATCTATATCTATAGCCCATGAGTGCTCTACTCATATCACATTAGCCCACCCTATATAGTCGTATATGCAGACCACAAGATGGTCGGAGGGTGATGACAAAGTTCATCCCAAACGGCCAGGAAAAAGGTGGTCGAAGATGCGGCTATTCGAAACAAAAGAAATGAGGCTATTGATCCCACCATACCTCGTAATAAGACCCAAACACTGCGAAGAGGGGGTGCTCGCTGAGAACAACCACTAAAAGGGAGATTAAAGGAGAGAGAGACAGAACTCAAAGCAGAGGCGAATGGAGAAATCATCCATAATGAGAACAGAGAAAGACGAACGCAGAAGGAGGCAGAAGCCGAAGCGAAGGCTAGCTGTGTCCCCTCTGTCTCGTGAAATGTCTACCATGTTAGGACCTTCGCCACAAGACAAGGCATGGCGCCTAGCGGATATATGTATGTTTTTGAATTGTGATCACTGTCTCCTTTTTACAGTTTCCTCGTTCGCCAACTCGGTTCATCGAAGAACCCTTTAGTACCTCCTTGGGCCCCAGACAATGGCTCCAGTAATACGTTTGTACGTCCTTCTTTCGCCTTCACTTCGATCTCCGTTTTGTTCTTCAGCTTTCGCTTCGGTTTCTGTCAGCTAATGGGTGAACGATGGTCTGGGTTTTTATCACAAACTCTTGAACACGAAATCTCTTAAAGTCAATACCACGATCATCGACCTCTTGCCACCGTGAGCACTTACACTGTCGCTCGGAGGTGAACCATCAATGGACGAGAGGACGGAAGCACTTTTTAATGTTAAATTCGAAAGCTGTTGGGCCAGATGGTCTCCCAGCCGAACTCCTAAGAATCGACCACCCCCTATTCGCCCAGCGCTTTCACAATATCCTTGTCAATGTTTGGGAAACAGGAGAAGTCCCTAAGCAACGCAAATGTGCGATCACCAAGGTCCTCCACCAAAAGAAGGACCGGACGGATTGCAACAACTACAGAGGGATCTCGCTTGTTGCCCACGCAGGCAAAGGTTTGTTGAAAATCGTCGCGTCCCGCGATAGCAACTACTGCGAGACCGAGGGATTGCTCCCGGAGAAACAGTGCGGCTTCCGCCCCGCACGGTCAACAATTGATATGTTCGTCGTGCGCCGGTTGCAAGAACTCGGACGAGGACGACAGAGGAAAACTCCCCTGTATGTGTCCTTCATAGATCTGCAGAAAGCGCACGACTCTGTCGACCGGGATCTTCTATGCGACGTGTCCACACGCTTTGGCGTACCAACCAAGATGCTGGTCATTGTCCGTAATTTCCACGAAGGCATGCGGGCTTGCGTGCGTACGGATGACGGCGAGGACTCGGAATGGTTTGATGTCACGAAGGGGCTGGGGCAAGGGTGCGTGCTATCACCATTGATGTTCAACGTGTTCCTCTCTGCTGCGCTACATCTCGTACTATTACGCTTTAGCGAAAGTGAAGTCATCATAAGGGATGTGGTTCCACTCGGTGATGCTGAAGTAGTCAGAGCAGAGAAGCAGGATCCGTTGGTGTGCGTGCGGCGGGCTGTGTGGGGCACGTTGTACGCTATTAACGCAAGAATTGTCTCGAAGTCGGCTGAAGGGCTCGCAAAACTGACGACAGTCATCGCGACTGTTTTCGAAGCATCAGGCCTCACTTTATCGAAAAAGAAAACCGAGATAATGCTTCTACGAACACTAGACCAGACAACCCTCGCACCAACGCTCGTCGTGGAAGCAGCAGGCCAGAGGTATAAACAGACGGCCTAGTTCTTATAGCTAGGCGACATTTTCTACGGAACCGCTGACTCTTTTCTCCAAATGGACCGACGGATTCGTCTCGTCCGGGCATGCCTCAAACGGTTCTTCCCGCAGTTGTGTGATAGGACGACCGCCCTCCTTAGCCTGAACGTCCGAATGCTGAAGGCGGAGATGATTGAGACCCTGCCGTACGGGTGTGTGACGTGGACCCTCAGAGCAGAACTCTTTGCCACGCTTCGAACGGCTCACCACCAAGTCCTTGGGCGAATCATCGGCTTCCAGCGCCGCCTCCGTACTGACCGCGCCACCCTCCCGTACGCGAATGCCCTCAAGATGGCATTTTGGAAGAGCATGGAGACGACCATCCGTAGACGGAGGCTCTCCTTTGCGAGAGGGCGTGGTACGGCAAAGCAAGGAGCGACTACCCAGTCGGGTAATGCTCTGGACGATGGCTGGTGGCGAGAACCCGGGACCTGGCGGTCAGTTCAGGACTTGGCATAGAAGCAGAGTCGAAGACCTTCGGAAGTTCCGAACCACCGAACGGTCAACGGAACTTGCCCCCTTCGTGTTTGAAGTTGAGACCGCACTGTCACTCACTGTAGAAAAAAAGACGCGGAAGTGGTACCGGGGGGTCCTCGAAGCAGCCGAGCGGTTCATGGTGAGGTGACACGAGGACAAGGCACAGCTGAGTAGGTAGCGCCGCCCACCCGCCGTCGGTGGTGTCAAAAGGAATGGGGGGAGGGGGGGTAACAAGTGGAGTGAAAGGAAACACGACCGAGGGAATGCGGGGAGGGGGGGAGACAGGATGAGTAGAAGGGAAACCGGGGTGGACGAAAGTAGGAAGGAGATGGCCGACAGGGCAGCATGTTACAGCGGGTGGCGCCAGGGAGGGAAGTTCGTAGCGCTGTGACTGTCGTGACCAGCGCTATGGAGAGGATAATACGGCGCGAGACCACTGTCCTGATCAGGGTCACGCGTCGGGTCTATTCGATAGGCAGAGGGCAAGCTTTGGTTAGCATCCTCTGGGCGGATCTTATAGAGGCAGGGAGGGTCCCCGGTGTGGGAACGCCTTCGGTCTCGGGTACAGAGCCAGTAACGAGGTTCCGGGACCACCCGGTGTTTATAAAAACACCACCAAGAGTGAAGAAAGAAAGTCAAAGCCAAGTGATCTGTGATACCTGTCCTATCGACCCCCAGCCCCTTGGGCCCTTCCTTGCCCGTCGTGCCCGTCATCGTGTCTGTGGTTCTTCGTTGAGTGTTCACGCTGACTGCTTGCATCTACCGCATTGCATCGATCCACGTTCTGTGTGACCCGATCATTAGTGCTTGAAGGCACTTCCTCGAACTCCCAAACAACAGGTGAGCCGGCCTCAGAGATCTAACGAGCGCAGCTCCTTTTTACGGTCTGAGAGCTGTACCCTGCTGTAACATGATGAACCCAGGCAGATCGAAGTGCATTGCAGGAGATCGGAGTGTTCGCAAAACGTGTGCAAGAGATCGCAGCGATTGCAAACTTGAGAAATAATGTCATCGTGTTCTTTGAATAATCCCACGTTTGATCTTGCATAATTATTTCATTGTATACCAGTTACTTAGTATATGCGTACATCCACATGTTTTCGTTGTTGCCTGCCTTGTATGATGGTGATACGTGTACTATGCTGTTATGTATTCAGGCTGCCAATGGTGGTCTGCTTGTTTGTTTCGTGAGGCTTTGAAGATACTTATCTGGTCAATGCATGCAGGCATACTCGTTGCTCGTGCTCCGTTTGCCTGTTGCTCGTGCTCCGTTTGCCTGTTGCTCGTGCTCGTCTGTTCGCTCGTTGTTCATGATCGCACACTCATGCATGTTCGTTAATTAATGACTGCATGCTATTGACCACATATTGTCTTCAAAACCGAATGCAATCGACAGGTATCGATACAAGCCAAAGGTGCCGTACGTACTAATGCACGCATACTCTCGTGTACCGTTTGCCTGGTTAGGTGATACCGGAAACTAACAACGTTGAGCCTTACGCCGTTTGGGCGTACGTAACCCTATAGAACCATGAGACCCTGGACAACAACGTGCATTGTCGGCTGGCAAACATGGAACTTTCAAGAAAACCACGTATGCTTTGGTGACTAATATTCTTGCCGCGATGCTTGTAGACTACATCAGATGTAATAGACCAATCGTCGTATTATGGACACCAAATGAAAAGCCCGATGCACGTTTGACCCTCTTCGATGTCTCCGGTCGAACCATTTTCTGTATACCAACCCGAGCGTTGCCCTCGTGTATCAGGTACAACACCTGGAGGACTGAAAGCCAAGTACAAGAGGAAATGACAAAAAAACTGGAGCAGCAGATGAAGATCGGCTACGCAAGCCCTCGGGGGGCACGGGTCACACGGGGTGACATAGTTTCAGCTGGACGATGATGAGCTTGCACACAACGGAGGAAGGTGTGGCTTGCTGTGTCCGGAGGGTTCGGGCTAGATGTATCGATGCAACCCAACCTGAGTAGTACCAGGGCAACAGGTATGGAGCGGGTGAAACACAACCGTAGTGATCCTTCTCTTTTTCTGATGTCGTATCCACAGTCGAAAATGCTATATTATTCTTGCTGTACGTTTTTCCTCGAGCGCAAAAAAAAAAATCGGGGGGGTAGGCTGCTGTGTCGCCCTGATTGACTTAGACTCCAAGTCACGCACCAAAGCTAGAAAACTCGCGCAGCGCATGCCGTAATATGCGGGACCACCGATATAAGACCAGGGACATGGGTCCAATGAGACACCGGTAGCAAGCATCACATAGCGCATACCAGTGACGAGCTGCCCGTGTGTTCGGAAAGGCATGGTATCCGAGTAGTAAATTGATTGATGTGATGTATTCATTTAGACTACCATGGAAAGTATTGCTGTGGGCTGTCAATATATGTACGACTCAATTAGTCAGCCCAGCCTGATCAACCGTCAGTATTTTCGTTGTCACATATCATATGTACTGGTGTTGAAGAATATCTCGCTGCTGGTATCGAAACAGCAGTAGTAGGGAGTACTTTTGAATATCATTGCGGGATGAGCGCCTCCCGTAGATGGTTCTAAGTGTGAAGCTGGACGTAGTTTCTGATGAGCCTACCATGCCACGAAACCTTGCCTCCCGCCGCCCGGAGCAAAGGCGCGTCAACTCGGAATTACACAGAAGAGCCGTATCTCCGTCTCTACAATGCTATCAGTAGTCTAAACACTACGCACGATGCTCAAAAAGATTAAAAGAATATTGCTGACGACCTGCACTGCCGTACACTATTGGTATTAATATCAGTCTAAGTGCGTGTAATTTGGAAGAAAATACAGGAACCATACTGCTGCTGTGCGCTGTACCTGCAGTTTTTGTTTATTTATTTCCCGAACAAGGTTGATTTATCGATATACGGGGTTGGTGAATACTAAACCACAAGCGTACAGGGGGGGTGGCTCGCAGTATGCTTTTTACACATACGTACATAGAGGACGTATACAATATATCCATGATACTAAAATTGTATGGCAAGATCCCGAGGACCCTCGAGCCTATCTCTCTTCCTATCTTGACGAGTTATCATGTTGACTCGTTGAAACAGCACATACACAGCAGTATCTGCTGGGTGCACTACACAACACCCGTATGTATATATGTAGGGTGAAGAATCAGCACGGGCACTATTGCTGAATGTCGACGAGTAGAAGAACGGTTTAATGTGAAGAACACACACATACACCACCTTCACACGGGGCATACTTGAAGCTGGATGAATTGAGTGAAGCTGGGTAGAAGACGTTGGTCTAAAAATCTCAAGACAACAAACAACCTGGAGGATGTATATAAATATGTGGGTAATGCTATTGGTCGTACGGCAAGATCTCCCTCGATCCTTGGGCCTTACGATAGGTGTCCCTTACTACCGCAGCAAAGCATCAACACCACTGCCACTCGACATAAAGTACTGTTGTGAAGCCGTTCTATATGGTATTCATACTACTATAAAGAAATTAACTGTTGATGATACTATAGGTCGTACGGCAAGATCTCCCTCGATCCTGGGCCCTAAAATAATGTCCCATACTGCCGCAGCAAAGTATCAACACTGCTGCCTCCCGGCATGAAGTACTGCAGTGAAACCGGTCAGCTGTCCAGTACAGCAATCTGGTTTTTATTCGGGTAAAAAGCACCGCATGAAAGCTACGTTGAAACTGAGAACTATACAACGACTCATATGTTCACAACATAGCTGGTGTTGTGGTCTTCTCGTACCCGGTACGTTGGCATTTCACTTGTTCTACCCGTTACTGTATTCTCGTACCCGGTACGTTGGCAATTCACTTGCTTTACCCGGTATTCACCGGTACGCTGGCATTTCCCTTGCTTTCTTGCTTTACTCATTGCTTTGTCTGCAAATAATAATAAATCAGAACGGACGCTGGATTGGACTGATGTAGTTGGGTATATAGAACGGTATGGCACACACAGGGGAAGCACAAACCCCTGCGACTCATATCCGTGGGGTCTCCATACATTCTACATCCAGTAGTATTACAAAAAGGTTTTTACATGCGCACGATCGCACATTATTCATGCTGACTGCAAAGTATGTTGTCTTCATTCATATTCTATAAAATACAGCAGTATCTTCAGCATACCGAGCGGTATCACACAGCCTCAGTTTACTGTTGGCAGATACCCCGTATAATTCTGTCCACCACGGCGAGGAAGTGAGCAATGAGATAATTACTGATGTCCATGAGCTTCGTACGATACTATTAATATTGTACTTCTCCGTCCATGGCCAAAGATTCGATTGAAGCATTATTATCTGCTGTAGATTACGTAAATAATGTCCGCACAGAAACACAAAGAATATACCTGGTATTTATTACGGTTCGACCTTCCATATACTTTTACCCGATCTGGGTCGTGGCCCTGAAATAGTTTCGTTGGTTTTGATACGGTTGGCCTATTCCTTTCATCTAAAGGCCCGCGTGGTCTAGTGTGTCGCTTCTGTTTTTAGCGTTGAACCATGGAGCTCGAGAGGAATAAAGAGCTTGCTGTGTGACACCGGGTGTCTATACGAACGTAGGAGGGATAGAGAAAAAAGGGCGAAGATACCAAATGGGATGGAAATCAATGATATATCTGTATCGTAGATACATAACTACGTACGAAAAAATAATATAAGGTACCTGGTGTGAAAAATCAGCAAACGAGTACAAAGAAACACTGCATGGTCGGTGGGCATAGAGGGGTTTCAAGATCGGTTTGGTTTGAAGAATACACTGCCTGTTGTTAGGTCCATCCCTTGCGTAAGTATCATCTGAAGATTGGGTTGTCGGAGAACGAATCTGACCAGCAGGTAAACGATATAACTCCAAGAGTGTGGGGTGGTCAAATACATACTATTGTAGTACGCATTTCGTGTGATGTTCTCACACAATAACAATAGTAGCTCAAATTCCTGAAGTCCCACCGGTGGTCACAGAACAGGCTGTAAAACTAAAATACATCGCGACTGGAGCAAACAAACAAGTACGAAATAGTGCCGTACCGGTAGGTGAGAGAAACGGTATTAACGAGCTATTCGATATGGTGTATACCATCCCGTACCAATCGCAAATGAATGACACCATGAACGTGTCCATGCTGTTACATTTACGCCCTATTATTAGAGCTAAAAACAAAAAGACAAAGAAAGAATAGTCTGTGCATGAACTGTGAGCGTGGCATGTACATCCAGCATAGAGCGGGCTAGAACTTTAGAAAAGAATATAAACCTTGATGTGAAAACTGGTCTTTGTTACGTCGTGCCGAAAGGACCCCGGAGCGTTGGCTCCGATCATGAGTGCTTTGCCTGCAGGAATTGCGACTGCTCTTCCAGAACTGATACATGCATCCTAAGCGGTGGATTCGAGATACACTATGCAAACCAAACTGGGCAGAGAAAACCTGGCATTTTCCGATAGTAAGAACCCTCCCCAGGACGCATATACTCATTCGCTGCTTTACTGCTGCTCTCCAGATGACTATCTTTGATCGCCACGATGGCACAATAACAGTGACAGTCGAATAAGAGGCAAGTCGACACGAAACCCCAGCTAAGAGAGTGGTATAGCTGGATACAGCCAAGCATCTGTTAGGACCGACCAGGCTCCTTAACCCAATATCAGGGGGATACAGACCATCAGTGTTTTGCTGTATGTTTTCGTGATAATACCTAGGCTTTGGGGTTGTTCACACAGATTCAGTTTATATGCAGATACTCGACGTCACGCGCACAGGAGGTACATGAGAAGACGTGTACCAGGTATCATAACAATTGGATACACACATGTAGGAAGGAACGAGTGCATGTGCAAGTCGCCACACCACACACAGGTACACATTTGTGAGACGCTAAACCGAGATGGAACGTGACGACCTTTGGTATGATCTGCGCAGCCTAACAGGATACTATTTGTCGCTCCAAGCATAGTGGTCGAGGGTTGAAGGAACGAATCGACAGGTGTGATTGGAATGCCAGTAGGTGGTAGGCAGTTTCTGTTGTGAGGGGGTGTTTGTCTCAATCTTGCTGCAACTACTTCCACGAAAAGCCTACGAGGCGTACGATTTGGAAGTAGGTCTGCACGAATGCCGTTTTAAGACGCGTGATTGATTTTAGCTCGAACAAGTTTCACGAGTGGACAGTGTCCGTGCTGGGGGGGTGGCGTAAACGTCAGTACCCTCAAACACTTTTTAACTCGGAATCAAATATTTACCTTGGCTAGCGCCAGTAAGTCGATGTGGAGTACCTTGAAACGACCTAGGTCACTCGAATAGAGGTGGCGCAAACGCCAGTAGCTTCAAACACTTACTTAACTCGGAATCAAATATTAACCTTGGCTAGTGCCAGCAAGTCGATGTGGCGTGAACGTCAGTACCTTGAAACGACCTAAATCACTCGAATAATAATTTTGGCCCGGAGTAGAAAGAACTCATGAACTTCCTACAGCCCGTGATGAACGTATACATAAAACGACCTCCACATTCGCAAGGAATACCTACTCTCAATGTAGAGAAGTTTGAGATCATCACTAAAAGAAATGCCTATATACTCTATAAAACGCGTGATACGCGCGACCGAAGTATCACACACAGCTTGCAAAGGACTAGCGTGGAAGCTGGCAAAGATGAGCTGGGAAGAAATCCTCGATCTCTTAGCTGTTTCTTTTGTTCTGTCAACATATCAAAATGTGGTATCCACACCAAGAAACTAGAGATATCTGGACAAACTTCAGTGTAGCAGATGGATTCTAACTTACGTAGAAACATTTGTTGAAGGAAGGTACAGTGAGAAACGTCTGGCGAAGGTAAGTGAATGGTGGAAGAATCGACATAGTCCACTGCGCACGCTGAACCGTGACAAAGGTACGTGAAGTTTTGCCACATCGATACAAACAAGTACGTGAGTATATTGGAATACTGATCGGTGAACCGTTATAACAGGTTTGACAAGTCAAGCCCGCAGATATATATAGAGGGGCAAAGTGGACAGCCACCGCAGCGTCTCGGTAGTGTGGCCACGTATAGCCATACGACAAAGGACTGGCAGAATTATCTGAAGTCTCAGTTAAAGGTTAGGTGGTGGGGTAGGACGATGGTAGCTTTCAGTGGAATGTGTGTCTGGCCAAAAGCTTAAACGTGTAGGTTATTGTCAAAGTGCAGACGTAGGCCTTCGAGAGGAACCCCCACCTCAGATGCAGGTGAGCCAGGAAGAAAACATGTTTTTTCGCAGATGAGTACATGCTCCGAGCGTGTTAGACAGATGTGGCGCTGGCAGTTGCAAGTGAAGACTGTACGAGGGTCAGGTCCGCCGCTCTTCTCAACACCGTCCAAGGGCAGCACCACGGGAACAAGAGGAGCTGCAACATTGGGCCGACGGCTATAGACGGGGGAGGAAGGCTGAAGAACATCTGGACGAAGGTCAGGACCGCCGTTCTTCTTATCACCGTCCAAGGGCAACACCGCGGAAATGAAGGGCGCTGCAACATTGGGCCGACGGCGATGGATGGAAGAGGAAAGCTGAAGAACATCTGGACTAAGGTCAGGACCGCCGTTCTTCTTACCACCGTCCAAGGGCAACACCGCGGAGAGGAAGGACGCTGCAACATCGGGCCGACGGCGATGGATGGAAGAGGAATGCTGAAGAACGTCTGGACGAAGGTCAGGACCGCCGCTCTTCTTACCACCGTCTGAGGGCAGCACTACGGGAAGGAGAGGAGCTGCAACATCGAGCCGACGGCGAGGTGCGGAGGTGGAAGGCGCAGGCGCTGCAGCGGTCCATGATCGTAATACCCGCTGGGCACCGTCGCTCATATGCGCCGGTCTGGGGGGGTGTCCGAGGAGGAAAGCGCACACGCTGTCGCCGGGCTAGCACCGGGGCGCCGGCTTTGTGCCGACAATGGTTATGTGTCGGGCAGGGGGGGTGTTACAGCGGGTGGCGCCAGGGAGGGAGGTTCGTAGCGCTGTGACTGTCGTGACCAGCGCTATGGGGAGGATAATACGGCGCGAGACCACTGTCCTGATCAGGGTCACGCGTCGGGTCTATTCGATAGGCAGAGGGCAAGCTTTGGTTAGCATCCTCTGGGCGGATCTTATAGGGGCAGGGAGGGTCCCCGGTGTGGGAACGCCTTCGGTCTCGGGTACAGAGCCAGTAACGAGGTTCCGGGACCACCCGGTGTTTACATAAACACCACCAAGAGTGAAGAAAGAAAGTCAAAGCCAAGTGATCTGTGATACCTGTCCTATCGACCCCCAGCCCCTTGGGCCCTTCCTTGCCCGTCGTGCCCGTCATCGTGTCTGTGGTTCTTCGTTGAGTGTTCACGCTGACTGCTTGCATCTACCGCATTGCATCGATCCACGTTCTGTGTGACCCGATCAGTACTGCTTGAAGGCACTTCCTCGAACTCCCAAACAACAGGTGAGCCGGCCTCAGAGATCTAACGAGCGCAGCTCCTTTTTACGGTCTGAGAGCTGTACCCTGCTGTAACAAGCAAGCTACCAGGTCGAAGAAGAAGTAGAACATGCAAATGCTACTCGTGCCGCCAACTGGTGCAGCTGATTCGAAAGTGGTCTTCCTTTGCCTTGTTCAGTCGTTTTGCGCTTGATCCTCTGTGATTTTTATTTGTTTTATATATTTCTCTTCCTTTCTTGTATTGATGAGCCTTAAGAACGGAGTCGTGTGGCGTGGGTGGATGACGAGCCTGCTTTGTTTGCTTCTTTCGTATTGTCAGCCGCCGAGGGACGGGGCATAGTTGACGAACGCAGGACGGAGACGGCAGAAAGGGAAGCAAGGTTCTAGGCAAACTAGTAGTGAGAACCAAGCTATGCTACTCCTACCATAAACTGCTGCGGCTACCTGCAGGGTGCTTTGTGCTTCGGGTTGTCTGTTCTTTTTCCTTGGTTCTTAGTCTCACTCTATATATAAGTGGTGGTGTTTTTTTTCTTCACATCCCCTGCGAGGAGGCACGACAGTTATACATATATTTAATTATTTTTTCCTTTTACTCTTTCGATCTGTTTTCCGTTTTTTCCTTGTTAGATGCTTTTTTTGTTTCTTTAGTTATCTCTCTTTAATAGAGTATGTACATCATGCCTGTCATATCCAGTATGATGACAAGGTATTGCATTGTCTAATGTGCGTACTGCGCACGCAACAATGTAGCATCTCTGCGGCGTAGTTTTGTGACCGCAGAACGTGTATCTCTCTAGGATTGAAGAATCGGCACGGACACTGGTTGTGCTGGATGTCGACGGGTAAAAAGAACAGTTTAATGTGAAGAACACACACATATCACGACAAGTGACATTTTGTTGAGAAGTCTTCTATTCCCAAATAACCTGGGTTTGCTGGGCTCCACCTGCTGTGTTTGTTTCGTGTTGTCTGACGCATCTTCCCCGCGGGTGGGGTATAGTTGATGAACGCAGGACGCAGACGGCGGACAGGGCAGCAAGGTACCAAACAGACTACAGTAGTAGTAGGTAGAGCCTAGCTGTGCTTGTCGTATCACAAACTGGTGCGGCTACCTTTGGACAGCAGTGGTGCTTGCCATTTTTCTTGTGAATCGTTTTGCCTGATATTTCCTTTAGGTTTTTTTGGTCTCACTCTGTCAACATGCAGCGGTGTTGTTTCCTTGTGTTTTTCAATTTCAAGTGTCTGCCACATCCCCTATGGGAAGGCACGACCTTCCTTTTTTTCTTTTTCTTTTACGAGTATGTCTTTCTTTTTCGTGTATTTTCCTCTTCCATAGAATGTGTGCCTGTCGTGTTCGATGTGATGACATGGCCTTGCAATGTCTACTCCGGTTACTGCATGACCATTCAGTATCTCTGTGGCGTAGTTTTGCGACCACATAGCTTGTATCTCTCTAGGACTGAAGAATCGCCACGGACAGTGGATGTGCTGGATGTCGACGGGTAGATCGAACGGAACTAGTAACCAGTTGTGATGAGGCGCGACCTCAGTAATACCTGGAGTAAGTAGTAGTCATATCTGCGATGCATCATGCTGGGCGAATACGGATTATTCTGTACTGCGTTGAGCCAACACGAACGAACATCTACGTAAGCGGTCGTACGTACCGGTCACCACGTTGCGACGTTTTGGTTCATTATTCTAAAGAAACTAATAATCGCCAGCAGCAGCAGCAGCAGAAGTGGCGGCGGCGGCAGCAGCAGCAGCAGTTGGGTACGCGAGGCCAGGGTCAGCGTCGCTATACGCTCGGCTTGTCCGTCTAACTCAACCCTGAAACCCTTTGTACACATCGTACTCGATTTGGTTGTGTGTTTCCTGGTTGCCACCTCCAAACCGTTTTTAAAGGACACTTACTTGGTAAAAAAAAAAGTAATAATTTAGATTTCATTCTAGCAAGCTTTTGCCAAGCTTTTTAATGGATATCCCCCCCCAAGCCCTTCGTTGGCAAGTGTATGGAAGTTTAGACTTGCCATTTCGTTTGGCAAGTTTTTAGTAACACATGAAATTCCAAATTTCTAAAAACTTGCCAAGTGGCATGTTTTCCATATTAGAAGACGAAAAATCTGGAGACATTTTTTATCCAACAGAAAGAGCTTCTCGTAGCAGGTGCCACCCCTACCACTGATGTTGTACGATACCTACAGCAAAGCTTCTCCGGTAGCACAACAGTACCAGCAGCAGCAGTATCCGTAGGACACACGAGGCCAGGGTAAGCGTCGCTGTACACTCGGCTTGTGAGTCTACTCGTGAACCCTTTGTACACGTATTTGATTTCTTCGCTTGTTTCCTGGTTCCGGACTCGAAACTCAAATAATTTGACGACAAAAAATCTGCACCTGGCGTGTTTTGTCCAACAGGGAGAGCTTCTCGTAGCAGGTGCCACCACTACCTCTGATGTGCCAGGTACGACACCTACAGCAGAACGTCTCCAGCTGCAAACAGGGGTAGTAGCAGCAGCAGTAGGACACGCGATGCCAGGGTCAGAGTCGCTGTACCCTCGGCTTGGGTCGGTTTAACTCGTGAACCCTTTGTACACGTACTCGATATTGTTGTGTGTTTCCTGTTTCCGCACTCATAATTTGAAGGCGAAAAATCTACAACATGGCATGTGTCCAACACAGAGCTGCTCGTAGCAGGTGCCACCACTACTACTGCTGTGCAACATCTATTGCAGATCTCCTCCTGCTTCTCCGTCCCCTCATCAATAGGAGGGCGGGCCTGACAACACCACCTGTAGCATGTCTTGGGGACATGGCCCGAACGTTGCTGTGGGCAGGCACAGTCTGCCTGCGAGTACGCGTAGTGTTGGCTTTTGCTAGGTATAACTCTAAGAAACGAAACCGCAATGATATTTCACGGTTGTTGGCTCTGTTTGTTTCAAACCATGGCCCAGCCATGTGCCTACACACGTTGCCGCACCTAACTCCACCAACTGCGAATGACTTACCATCGCCCAGGCACGACAACGTTTCGTTTGTGTGTGCGTGCACGCAGCCCGCGGGGACAGGAATTGGTGCCGTGTGCGTTGAGCGCGGTCGACTAACGTGACCGAAAAACATGTTGAGTCATGATGACTGACATACGCAAGCAGAAAGACTCGAAACGAGGTAGCTTACCCTCGTAGAGGACTTTTTTCGTCGGAAAACCAGGAACAAAAAGGCTCGCGCTTGCGCCTCATTATACCGCGAAGAACTCCCCCCCCTACTCTAATGCTTCGACTCGACGAGGGATTGGTGGCTATTGAGCATCCACGATGGTCAACCATTTTTCCAAACGATCCTCCTCGTCAGGATTGTCGAGTGTTGTATGCACTCAAGGTTCGAATTGGGATGGTGCACGGTATCGAAACGTCGCTGGGGAGATTTCGTTGCCGCGGTAGTGCCAACCTCGGCACTCTCCTCCCGTTCTCGGATCGGTAACCTCGTGAACCCTCACCCCGCCGAGCCACCCCATTATCTGCTGCCTTTGTTCCTCGGGTAATTTGTTTCAGGATACCGTGTTCTCAGAAATATATTGCCGGACTGAAGTGCCCTGCAACAACACGTAAAATTATTCGCAACGGATCGTTTGGAGCGTGGGTACTGGGTTATTGCCTACTAGTCTTTGGCTATTAACGGTCGGACGATGCGTGTGGTACTTGCTCTAGGTCTGCCACCTCCTCGAAGTTACGTCTCTCGTCCTCGAGACGGTATGCTCGAATTCGAGCAATGCGGCCTCTCCGTTGCTCCAGGAAAAATGTTATGGCCGGCCCGTCTAGTTGTGCAGAACAGAGGGAAAATTGTCATCAGTATGAAACACGGATACGCGGTCATATGGTGTGATACCTCCGTTCACATCTTCGTAAGGAAACGGTGGGTACGGATAATGTTCAGTTTTTCTGGAATTTACTTGTCTAAATATACTAGACTTGCGCCCACAGAATGTATCGCATTGTAGCGATGAGTTAATGTGAGAACAACAACAACATAACAAGTAGCAAGCGCGCGTCGCGCACCCACCTTGAATCGAAGTCCTAACCATTGTATCATGGGCAAGATTAAGGGGCTTGTCGGGGTGTGTGTAGCAGCTGGCACGTGGCTACCCCACCCTCTTTACAAACCTGCACAGGGCGTCGGCGTACGATTACAACCTCTGTCAGAAGAACTAAGGACGTATGCAGTGGTGAGTTGAGCACAAATTAGGCTCTTCGAGCTAAATATTGTTGACCCACAGCACGGCGTAATGTGTCCCCTTTTCACTCGTGCATGTTTCGCTCCACGCTATTCGGTTATGGCGAAATATGCATGACGTCCCTTTCCGTGGCGTCCATCTCTCCAGCATTTCCGCGACAGACTAGGATCGAACGAAGCACACTATATAGACCACAAACGATTTCGAGAGGGATAGAAAACACAGCAAAATATGGTAAGATAAAACTCGCGTTGTGTGATGACTTCCTGCGAGATCCTGTTTACGTGCGCGCAGAAGAAAAAAATGCCCGATGTGCGGATAACTTCGTGCGAGTTCCTGCTAACGTGCGGGTGAACTCAATGCCATGTAAGTATTTTACCTGTAATTGGTAGTAACGAGAGGCACGACTGCAGTACCTACAGTAGTCATATCTGGAATGCATCATGCTGGGCAAATATGTATTGTTGTTCTGGATAAACACGAACAACATCTACGTATGTACGCGGTCGTGGGTATCCGCACGTTTGCGTCTATTATTTCAAGAAGAAAAACGTCAGCAGCCGCAGACGAGGTGGCAGCAGCAACAACAGCAGCACCCGCAGAAGGGAGCATGAAGCCAGGGTCAGCGTCGTTCGCTCGGCTTGTGGTTAATCATTAAAGCCTTTGTGCACGTGCTCGAGTCTGTTGTGTGTTTCCTGGCTCCTCACCTCGAAATTCGGCATAAATCAACAAACCCAATATTTGAACGCGACGTGTTGTGTCCAACGGCGAGGGCCTCTCGTTGCAAGTGCCGCGACAACTACCGCTGCTGTACGACATCTACAGCGCAGCTGCTTGAGCAGAAAAACGGTGGCGGCAGCAGTAGCAGCAGTAGGACGCACGAGTTCAGGGGTAGCGTCGTTGTATGCTCGGCTTGTGGTCTAAAACACTTGAAGCTTTTGTACACGTTCTCGGTTTTTTTAATGTGTTTCCTGGTTCCCCACCTCGAAGTTCGTCATAATTTGGAGAGGAAATATCTGTACCTAACGTGGTATGTCCAACGGAGAGGGCTTCCCCTATCAGGTGCCACCATCACTACTGCTGCTGCACGACATCTACATCAGAGCTTCTTCAGCAGCTAAAACAGCAGCAGCAGCAGTAGGAGACAGGAGGCCAGGGTTAGCGTCGTTGTACGCTGGGCTTCTCGGTCTAACTCTCGAACGCTTTGTACGCGCACTTGATTTTGTTGTGTGTTGCCTGGTTTACAACTTGAAATTCGGCAAAATCTGAAGACGAAAAATCTGCAACCTGATATGTGTCCATCATAGCTGCTCGTCGTAGGTGCCACCCCTGCTACTGCTGTACGACATCTACCGCAGGGCTTCTCCTGATTCTGCGTACACTCATCAGTAGCAGGGTGGGCCTGACAATACGACCGGCAGCGTGTCTTAGAGACAAGGCCCGAACGTTGCCGTTGACAGGCACATTCTGCCTAGTACTCGTAGGGTTGGGTTTCCTCATGTACTAGTACTCGTGGGTTTCGTCATGTAGGACTAAATAACTAAAGCCGTTATGACAGGTGCAGTAGCGCTGTACTATATCTACAGCAGAGTTTGTCCTGCTTATCCGTCCCCTCATCAGCAGGAGGGTGGGCCTGACTATACCACCAGCAGCATGCCTGCAGGAAACGGCTCGAGCGTAATCTGTGCACAGGCGCATTCTGCCTACGAGTACTTGTAAAGTTGGGTTTGGTTAGGTATAACCAAAAAACAAAAACGCTACGATCTTTCGCGATGGTTCGGTGTTTAGAAACCATGGCCCAGCTCTGTGCCCGAACACGTCGCCAACGTCGCTCGACCAACGCTGAACGACTTGCAACCGCACCGGCACGACAAAGTTTAGGTAATGTGTTTTGGTGCACAGAGTCCGCCGGGACTGGTGTTGGTGCCGTGGGCGTTGATCGCGATCGACAAACGTGGCCGAGAAATTGTTGAATCGCGCACACCATGACACACACACTTAGAGAGAAACTAACAACAAAGCGCCCTACTCTCGTAACATTCAATACGAAGTTTGTTCTTGTCGTAGGGAAGCCAAGAAAAAGACTCTCGCGCTTAGTTACCGAGCTCAAGCACCTTATTACTATGCGGTTGCGGCTCCCACTCCGCGTTCTACCGCCCAAAAGCGTACTCCTGGGCCACTCAAACAAGGAGGGGGAGGGTGCTGCCCCCGCCTTGTCACGATCGCAACGAACTAAAAAGCCGCGCTCGGAACAACGTGTTTTTATACAATCCGGCCAGCCAAATTCTCAACTAATTTAGCGTTCGCCCACTGCTGTGGGAGGAAAGAACACCTCTTCTTCCACCCGCTGCCAGAATGACTACACCGCCCCCCCCCCCCGCCCCCGCCGCTCCGCCCCGCTCGCCCCGACGTTCGTGTACTCGCCGGGGGGGGGAAGAAAAGAGTCCGTGTATTCCAAATTTTCAGGGGTTCTCGCGGGTCATGACTCGACCTGCGGGTCGGGGCACGGGGTGTGCAAAAATAGATGGGTCGGGTATGGGCAGGAAGTCTTCAAACTCTCACGGGTCGGGTCAGATCAGGCCAAGAGTTGATTAAAAGCTTATGGGTCGAGTCAGGTCATGACTTGCGAAAAACGGATTATTTGCGGGTTGGGTCAGCATGACCCGTGATCTGCTTTCTGCTGACCCGCGGGTTGCACCCGCGCATCCGACTCGGGTAAGGGACACTGGAATCAATCGCCGCTCTCTTATCCAATTCCCGCTCTTCGATCGACATCATTTTTCGTACCGAAGTTATTTGTTACACCTCTGATATTGTACCCCAACATCAAAACAACGCCAAACTCCATATACGGATGCCCACATCCATCCAAACCCACTACAATCAGACTACATATTGCTGCGGGGCACAAAAATGAATAGTACATTGTTTTTAAAGTGTCGACCCGTGCGCCAGATTCGCGGGTGGAATCTGCTGATCAAGCTACATGGTCTCGCGAGTCAAGGTGACCCGGCCCGCATTTAAACCCGTGTCTGACGGGTCAATCGTAAGGTGGCGCCTCGGGGTGGGTCGGGACAGGAGGGATTGATATTTTGCGGGTCGGGTTGGGACGGTTCAGTAGATTTTCAGATCCCAAGGGTCGGTCGGGTTGGGTCATCAGTTTTCCAATCTCGCGGGTTGGGCCGGGTCGAATCAATAGGCTTTCAAAATCTCGCAGGTCCGGTTGGGTCAAGTCAACAAGCCTCAACATTTTCGCACGTCGGGTCCGGTCTGCCGACCGACTCGACCCGACCCGACCAGTGGGGTTTGACCTGACCCGCGAAAAAACCTGAACATTACAGTGGGCTACGATCATACCGGACAACTACGCGAAACCCAGAACCTTTTGGTCGATCAAAAATATTTTTTTACGTAAAGCGTGAGGTGACGTAGGGAAGATACAGTCACAGCAGCTTGAGTACGTGGGCACGAGGCCAGTCGGGTGCTGTGGTGCGTCTGGCCAACACGCGCACCTCAGAAACCAACTCGCCCATCACGTTGTTGCGGAGAGGGCTCCCGACGCCTTTGGCGTGACGTCAATAGTCGAGGTAAAGCCAGACCGACCCGAAACAAATAAGACCGATGTGTTGTGCAGGGTACAAAGGACCTCATCATCCTGCGTGCAACCCTCTACTACTTCACAGGCAAACAACGCGCAACGCGAAACAAACGATAGAAAAACATGGATGTAATCAACCACACACCGAGTTTTGTGCGCACGTGTGTTCTTACATGCCCGCTTCGCCCTTCATTGCTCCGTTGGCCTTCGACTAGACCGAAGGGAGCAGGAGATGAAGTATTATGATAAGCACTCCGAGTATTTTGGCGCCCTTTGTGTAAGGCGTTAACCATCCATCAATCAAATGTTCGTGAACAACCGAAATAAAACCAGACTAACTTAGAGTGAACATACGCACACCGTGTTTCGTGCCCCCGTCGGGGCTTCCTCGCCCGTTCCGGTCGTAATTGATTCACGCTGGCATTCGAACAAACCGAAGAGAACAAGAGGCGAGTGTTTATGATACTTACTCCGTGTTATTGCCGGTCCTTTGTGCCACGCTCTACTACTCATTTAACCAACCGTGCTAGCAAACCAAAAATAATATTAGAGTAGGTAGACCACCATGTAATTAAGGCAGTCTGCCTGAATTCGGCCCATCTGGCGGAGCCGGTGTCGAAAATCCCGGGGTCAGGTGGCGTGCCAATGGTCGGCGTCCACGCCCTGTGTGTCACATCGTGTGCCGACCGCTATCCTTACTGAGTTCTTGGCCATAATGCCTTGGTCCCTGCGGTCCCTTTCCTTGAATATTTGCGTACGTCCTCCACCGCCGCCAGGGGTGGGGAGTTTCACGCTTCATTGTATTGTCATCGGCGAATACCTCACCATGAACTGTGTGCTAACATGTGCGTGCGCAGAGGGTGGGCAGTCCCGGGGCGTCCAGAGCGTCGTGTAAGTGCGTTATGCGGGTGCGTGCTTTGTGCGTGTGCTGTGCGTTTGTTGTGCGTGTGGCGTGCGTTGGGCGTGCGTTGGGTGTGTGCTTGCAATGTGAGTGTTTTGTGCGTTTCGCGCACGTGCATTGCGTGTGTGTGCGTTGGGCGTCCGCGCGCCTGCACTGTGCGTTCGTGCGCGTGCGTTGTGCGTGTGTGATGTGCGTGTGTACGCCTACTGCTGTGCTGATCCTGTGCTGGTTCGAGTGCCCTCGGGTATCACTATATGAAGTACCAAAAAATGAAACAAAGAAACATAGCAGAATGTGTAATACAAAAAAGATGAGACTACTACTATATATGGCAAACTTAAATGAAGTCGGGCGTAGACTTTGCTCACGGCGAGGTTTCGCGCGAGACAATCAAGTGAACCGGGCCTGAAATGGAAGGGGAGGGGGGTATTCTGTGTGCACCTGTGTGCGGATAGGCAAGCAGGGTTTAGGTGAAACCGTAGCTGAGTAGACCACGTGTACACCTTAGGTAAGATTATTCAAGGTAGGAAAGACGCGGGACTAACAACGTACTGTTTCTTTCTAGATGTGCAGAACGCCTACAACACAGTATGGAGAAATGGATTGTGGAAAAAAAACTGCGGGAAATAAGAACCAGCGGGAAAATGTAGAGAATGATGAAAAATACGACGAAATGTGCGAAAAGTGCTCTGATACTGGACGCGGAAATATCGAAGCATGTTGATATAATACAAGGAGTTGCACAGAGATGTACGTTGTCACCTAACTCATTCAAGATATATATTAGCAACCTGATAGTAGCAGTCGAGGCAGCAAGGCAGAGAGTCACGGTAGGGGAAGAATCGGTGTCGGGCTTGGTGTCTGCGGATGACTTCGTGGGGATATCAGAAACACCCGAAGGATTGCAGAAACAAATAGACAAGGCGCTAGCATACACCAAGAAATGGAGGGTGACGGCGAACGTCAAGAAATGCGCAGTAGTTGTTTGTAAGGAAGATAAGGCAAACCCGGTAATTTCAGTTGGAAGCAGGGAGATGAATTGCCGATCGTACACCAGTATACATACCTTGGCGTAGAGATATCAAAAAGACTGCTCGTGGGATACATATATACCAATAGTAATATGAAAGGGTAAGGCAAGAGTAGGCAAGATGGATGCGATCTTAACAGGCTCGCACCTTGACACTAGGATTAAGAGATGTATCCTGATGAATGTGATAGTACTAAAGGTAGAATATGCAGGAGAAGTCTGGGAAGGGAACGCGAAACTTGTAAAACAGTGGGAAACAGTACAAATGACAGCAGCTAAAAAACCCTAAGATGCTCAAGTACGATTAGTAATATAGTATTAAGAGCAGAGCTGGGAATGCGCCCACTCAAGACAAATAGAGACATGAGAACGTTGAACTGAAAATAAAAGTAAGGAACATACCAAAAAAGAGATTGCCAGCCATAGTTGATAGAGCTGTATGGGAGAAAGTGTCAAAAGGGCGAGCTGGAATAAGGTGGGATGGCGTAGTTGAGAATGTATGGAAGGATATAGGGGGAAACCAAGAAGAGATGATGTCCGCCGGGACGTTTGGGGGATACAAGGCAGAAGTAGAAGAAAGGAAAAAAAGAAGGGAAAGGCTAGCACTAATAAACAAGGTGGAATCGGAAAAAAAAGCCCTTAGAGATGTACGGGAGATTGAGGGAAGGAATAGGAATGAAAACGTACTTGCATGGCCCAATTGACTTCGCGAAAACGCTGAAACTGCGCTTTCGTGTAGGGGACCTGGACCTGCCAGAAAGAAGAAAGAGGTATACCAGTAGCCGGGAGGAAGAGGAAGTAGATGCACAGATCTGCCCGGGTGGCAAAGCAATATAGAGAGTAGAATTCACATAGTAAGAGAATGTGAAATATTTAAGGACAAACAATATGTGTTAGAACAGGAGATGAGGGACTGGACGAATGTGACATGGAGGAGTTTGATACACTGAATATCAGCGAGAAAACGATCGCTATCCTAGGAGATAGATGGTGGCCACAGGCGGCCAGACAGGAAGGGGATAATAATAGCAAAACGTTTCTCTGAAATATATGGAAACAACGTAATGAACGCCCAATTGTTGGAGGTGTCTCTATTAGGAGTAGGAACTGTGCTCCATCTCGAAAGAGATGCGTGGCCAATGATCAAGTTAATAAGACAAGCAACTAATAAGTACCCCCCCCCGCCAAGTTGTTTGTGATCGGGGAGGGTAAGCAAGATGTTTAGCAGGGGGGAGGAAGTCTCTACCATGTCCATAAGATGCGTTCTTCGTTTCCTTGATTTTACGACACACACTAAGCTCGAGAAAAAATAATCCTAGACAAATTCAATCCACACAACAGAGACGAAATATAACCGAACAACTAATAATTATTTAGCTGTTGATATATTTTACTGTCATTTATTTTTAGATATTTGTTATTGTCTTTCATCTCTTTTTTCTACCACCTTCCACACAATATGACCAGGTAAGGATATTTATAGTGGGGGGCGTGAGCGTGGCTGAGGCTCATATACATATATATCCTTAAGCTAGAGGAAAACGTAGTAATCGCAGCGTTGCTGCAACCTGACAACACCGCTCTGGGTGTTGGGTCTGGTCGCCATAGAAACTCGACGTTATGGTCTGCCGTAGACAAGCTCAGGTTAGATTTGGTCTTTAATCGCATGCAAACACACTCGTCGCTTGTCTGTTCGTGTATTGCTCACTGTGCTGGTGTTGATGCTTCCTCATTCGAAGCTGCGCATAGGCACGTCGTACGCGTCGTGCATGTCTATCATCTCGTCGAAGGCGGCCAACGCTGGGTCGTTGCGGCAGACTCCAGTGTAGTAACCGACAGGGAGGGTGGCTTGGCCATGTAGGTAGCATCAGGGGTTGTGGGGGTATACGATTCCGAATGCAAGGTAGAAGCAAATGCGAGGCACCTTCAGTGTTCGCTTGAGTTCGAATTTATCCGCGTTTGGCTCGGGACTGGGGTCAGGAGGTGAGCGGGAAGTCAACTTGGTCGGTTTGGATCTTTTCCTTGAAGCTGGTGAGGGTGACAATGTAGTCGTGGAGGTCGTGGGTGCAGTTGAGGTCGTTTCACCGGAAGTGACGGTGGGTGTCCGGCGCCGCTTGGCTTTGCTCTCTCGAACAGGAGTCCGGTGTTTACCGGGTTTGGAAGCTGACTTGTTCGAAAAATCGGCGTAATCCTCTTCATCTGGGCTGTACTCCTTGCCCGCGTCTTCGTCACTGCCGGTGTCGTTGCTCCTTTTCCTTACCGACTCCAAAGGCTACGATGCAGCCGAGGCTTCCGATGAATGACCCTCGAGGATCCCTACGCATACATTTGTGTTGGTTGCGGAGAGGCGCCGTTAAGGTCTGGTGGTTATCGGTATTTCCGCCATCTGCGACCCATATCTCCTCCATCCTGGAACCCCCGGCGTTCTAAGCGGCAACTTCAGGTCTGGCCAAGGGGGCCCTGCGAATCTTCGGCCCAGGATCTCGCGATTCGAGGAAGTAGGTTCTTTGCTTGGCGACCTTCTGGAGGAACTATTAATAGTGTGTTTCCACAAACTGATAGCGGGCTTGCATCAGAGGGCTGATAGTGTGTTTACACAAACTGATCGCGGGCTTGCATCGGAGGGCTGAGCCAATGCCCGAAGTTGAGCGGTAACTCCTTCAGCTAGTCGATGCTGTACTCCAGATCTTTTAGCTACGACTATTATAGAAGCGCCCGGCGTGCTTGCCCGCCACAATCCCGATGAAAAGGAGACCTTGCTCTCGAAGAGTGCTTCCACTAACGGTTCGGAAAGAGCACGACTCTTCCACGATATGCGGCGCATGTGACTGTGTGTTCGCGGCCTTTGTGCATGCGTGCAATCGGCGACCTGCGGTAAGACGAGCTTCACGCTTGCTGAAGGTGATAATCCTCGGCATTTCCTTAGCGTTACGTACTGATTGCCTAGAGATGCTTGATACCTTCACGAAGGTTCGCAGGAGCTCTGACGCCATGAGGCTGTGACCCGGCTTGGTAATTTGCTGCACGTCCTCGTTAGGCACTTGTTGCGTTTAACGGAGAGCATCGTGCTGCGAGGGTGGGGTAAGATCTTCTTCAGCAACTCCACACTCAAGGGAGTGAGGCAGTGCCTTTATATCTGTTGGGGAACGCCGAAGTAAGATAGCTCGAGCGAGATAGTTTATGAGCCTTGACGAACGAACGTTGTAGTGCAGACAGGACCCATCGGTGTGTCGCTGGTCGGGAACACAATGTTTTTAAAATCTTCTAGGTTCTGGCTACCTAGTACTTTCTCTATCACGCGGTCGACGGTACGGGTGCTCCCTTCGAAAGGGTGCCCGATGCGTCGACGCGTTGATAATTGAAGCTTCTGAAGTAAATAGAATGATCGGTTGCGGTCGGGGTTGCAGGGGTTGCAGTCTAGAAATGGCCTGGGCCACGCTGGGTACAAAGCTAGGCTGGAGGGGCAACCGAGCGACGGGTGGTAGTTGTAGCGGACGCGCCTGCTGCTGGAAGAATTGAGGTGGGAGTGGCGGTGGCGGAGGAGGTAGCAGGAGTTGTTGCTGCTGCTGAAGGGGCTGAGGGGGAAGCGGTGGCGGCGGAGATGGCATTAGGTGCTGCGGCAGGGGTGGTATTAGCTGCTGTCGCTACTGTAGAGGCTGAGGGGAAAGCAGCGGCAGCGGAGGTGGTATCTGCTGCTGCTGTGGCCAAGTAGTAGTAGCTGCTCTTGCTGCAGCCGATGGGGTTGTCGGTTGGCGTTGTTGTTCCTGTTGTCTCCTGCGAGATCATGCCCACTTCGGCGTCGGACCGACAACGGAGCTGATCCAGCGGGGGCTCTACCGGCCCACGTACAAGCGGGGTATCCGAGGTTCCTTTCATAACACCCCGTTCGTGTTTGGGTTCGAGGATATGATTGATGGTCGAAAGGCATGCATGCTTTGGTTTCGAGGACGAGCATTCATGTGATATGCGACGAGCATTTACTCCATATAGAGCGTCGGCGAGCCGTCGGCTACCTGCTGCCGCAGTAAGGGGTGTGAAAAAAATATGAGGGCGTCATGATGCGGACATATCACAAATATCGCCACACATGCAGTGTTTCACGATCGAAGATTTGGACAACATTTCGGAAATTATGGCTTGCCGAAAAAGCAAGTTCGTTCTCTTTCACTATGTCGCTAGAAACGACCCTTAGAAATGTTGCGACGGTGGTATACGGCCGACAGGCTCTGAAAAACACAACGAGCTACAGCAATACTGCGCATATACGTGTGTGTCGCACACGCACGGCGTGCGGGCGGCAGCGTTGTAACAATGAGATCAATGTTTTTTGTCTATTTTTTACACGGTTGTACCAGAGGGTATGTCTGTCTGTGTGCTCACAGCTCTCATGAGAGCCAAGGGAAAAAACAGAAAACACAACACTTTACCGGTACGTACGTACAAGGGGCTGTCCTACCGAAACGAGGGGAATCGTCTTATCCACTCCTGCCGACAAAACAACTCTAAGCCCCCGCCACCCACTCCAGAGTGCACGGATCGCGCCGAAACTTCGACCAGTGTGTCCGGGCGGGCGTCCTGCATCCAAGTGCACACTATTTACGAGGGACCATAGTATATAGGACCTAGGTACATGTGAAAAACCTATATACATCTATATTTTTACTAACATTATTAGGTCTTATTTACTATGGTCCCCCGTAATATTAGTCTTTTGCCGAAAAGTGCTCATATGAAGCAAAAAGTTGGCAAAAGTACGAAAACTTGACAAACATACGTCTACATATACGTGTTTGCTTTTTGCATATTCCTGTGCCACTAGCTGCAGGCAGGTGACTTCCGTGTTTTTCGTTTTCGTTTTTCATAACAATGAAAGTTTTGGACTTGTCTCTGCTGTTTTTCTTGTTGGCTGCGATTGCACAACATGCAAATTCCATTTGTACTCATAACACCCAGGGACACAAAGGTAGCCCAAATCTGGACCTCAGGTGCAGGTGCAACTGCTGTAGCATATATATGGCGTAGAAAATATATTGTAAGAAAGAGTTTTGGTCAAGATCAGGTATATTATGCCTGACCACGTCTGGGCCAAAATCAGTTAAATACTAAAAACTATTAATCGTACAAATCACATGGCAGGAGCCCTGCTAGAGGCCAGACATACATCGTAACTGACTCCGGCTCGATTTTAGCCAGGGTACACCTGACTTTGTCTACTCTGTCTGGCTTTCAGCTGATTTCGTTCAAATTTTGAGCCAACCAGAGAGGATATACGTACACTCTCTCTTGGCGTATTCTTGTGCGGTTCCTCGGTTGCACAGTTCTTGTGTATAAACTCCGTACTTGTACTCGTACGCACGCTTTTAAGCATACATACATACATACATGCATACATACATACATACATACATGCATACATACATACATACATACATACATACATACATACATACATACATACATACATACATACATACATACATACATACATACATACATACATACATACATACATACATACATACATACATACATACATACATACATACATACATACATACATACATACATACATACATACACATACATACATACATACATGCATACATACATACATACATACATGCACACATACATACATACGTAAATACATACATACATACATACATACATACATACATACATACATACATACATACATACATACATACATACATACATACATACATACATACATACATACATACATACATACATACATACATACATACATACATACATACATACATACATACATACATACATACATACATACATACATACATACATACATACATACATACATACATACATACATACATACGTACATACGTACGGTGATTTCACTTTTTCTCCTTTGGGGTGTACGACAAATATTGATGGCGATAAATAGCTTTTTCACTCCCTGACAGACAGCAACGTTTTGCCTCGACGTGCCTCGTCTGACACCAAACAAATAGGTTCTAGTCTGGAACGCTCATCCCTACACCCTTGACAGCGCACGTTTTTAGCCTTGCTTGAGATGTCTCCTGACATCTTTGATGTACCATGTACTTCATGGATCAGTTGATAAAATGTTTACCCCATTGTTTTCTGTGGCCTATACACTAAAGAAAACAAAACTAAGATTTTTGAGGCCACACGCTACGTTCGAGCGCAGTATTTTTAGTTGGATATTAAAGGACTAAAGACCGCGCTCGTGGTGCGCTATTTTCAATTTTATTTAGTATGCAAGTGATTTTGGCTCCCAAGTGGCCAGGTACACCTGACATTGGCCACAGCCCTTGTGAAAACAGTACCAGGTAGTAAACAACGCAGGTTTACGCACCACGATTTTGCCCTCTACATACTGCGTGACACCCATCCTTTCAACTCATGTCATTGGGTACACCGACTCAAGAGAGGTGAGGTACAGGCCAAAGACAATTTTCTTAACTTGCTCTATCTGTTATCCGGGCTCAAGAGAGTGTAAATCTCTGGACGAATATTCAGCCGAAAACACGATTTTCACCACAACACGAGCGGCGACCGAGTCGAAATTCGTTGGGGTGGAATTCGACACCGCTGAGAGTCATGAACGCATGGTGAGGCAAATTTCTCTCATTAATGTAGTTGCACGGAAGTCGCACATAACAATGTCCCGTTCCTCACATCAATCCGTACTGCGTGCTACTGTACAGTATTATGGTAATCCATGTAGTGTACCTAGCGAAAAACCAAACTCAATTTGCGGTTTTTGTGCGTATTGCGAAGCACTACGCGCCCAAGACTTGCGTAGATCACCGCTGATTTCTCTGAAATTTTCATTGCGTGTGGAAAAAATAAGATTTCCGCGACTGACTGTGGAAAACAAAACACAGGAACAGTACAAACACACGGACTGAAAGCCTCTAACAGCTATCAAGGTAGAGCTCTAGCACAACACATGTCGTAACGGTGGTTCTCGTTCGTTGTTTACCCCCCAACGACTGGATGACCTCCCTCACCCTAAAAATCCGTCGAGCCCCACAAGCTTGGAAACAGGACACCTGGGCCTGGGTTCGTCGAACTTGAGCCGCAGGCTTGAGCGCAGGAGCGTTCGTCTTGGGAATAGCGCGTTTTTTCGCAGGAGGCACCCTGCTGCTGTTGCCTAGAAGCGTGTTGCACCCCTCTCGCAGATGCGTTTCGTCTCAGTGCCATCCAGCGGATGTTGCACACCATATTTGCCGTGCAGCCACCAAAACATTTGCTTTTATTCACAGTGGATTGTGAAGCCTGGAGGACATGGTGTGAGACGTTTGAACTTTCACAGCAGGCCCGCAACACAGGGCATGGTTGCAGACGTCGCGGTGGCTCTGACCAGATCCATCTAGCAGAGCAGCCCTCACCAAAACTCCCCGTCTTCACATGATGGAAAGGCGTGTCGAACCCGACTTGAGGGGGGGGTTGTGATGATAACGGGAAATCATCCTTACGTCTTCTTGTTTTGTCCGGACTGATCGCCCGGTAGTTCTTTTATCATCATTCTCTCTTTTATGTCTGGATACCACCGGTATGCAGCAGCAATAATACTTAGATACAAGGTTCCCCTCCGGGAGGTGCCGTATGAATAGGGGAGTGGCGCAAGAGCGAAATAATATTCGTATGCAACCCTGCACACTTGTGTAGAAGTAGTACCTGCATCCCCCCATCATTTTAACCTGAAGAACACACAACATATTTTTGAGGACAGACTACTATACTGTTCACGGAATTATATTGTGAGATTATTACTACAATAATATAAAATAGGGTGGTAGCGGTAAGTGGATATATTGATCCAGCCGACTCGCGGCGATTAATTCGTAAGTACAAAAAAGTTGCGCGAGGTCGAGGTTGCGCCATAATACTTTGTGACCGGTTGAGTAAGGTACAGCACATACTTACTGGCACAATATATATATGTTCCCCCAAAATAAATGTTTCTTGGTGCTCACAGGGTGACATCAAGGTTTCACAGATAAATGCTCGAGAACAAATCGTAGTCCGAGCACTGAGAGTATTGGAGTACTGGCGGCAAAAATATTGCCAGCACTGAGAAGGCCCAAATACTGAGAGTATAATGAGAGTGTGAGCAGTACCGAACCCCGAGAATACAGGAAAGCATGTACCCGCAGTAGTATCGAAACACGAAATACTCGGAGTAAAGGCAAAATATGCGCAGTACAGAACCTCGGGATACTGAGAGTATTTCGCGGTACATGCATGATATATATTCCTCGCAAATGCGTATCTCGAAATACTGCCAGACTGCTTTAAATAATATGTACTCAAATCGTCTCCAGCGAAAGTGGTTTGCTCCAACACCCACTCGTGTGGGACTATCTGGGTGTGTTTGGTGCCGAACGCTGGGCCTGAGAATTGTCGACGCGGTGCACAGACGATTGAAGTATGCATCATACTCGAAGTATACTGGGCATATTGAGGGTATTTCACTACTGCGAGAAGTGCTGAGTCTCGCAGAAGAAGCAGCAGTACGAACACTATACCAACGGACGAAATACTGCTACTACTGACCGTAGACTAGAATACTTGTAGTACCCGGGGTTGAGAACCCCGAGACACTTGAAGCGCAACAGGGGGTATCCACGCCAGCAGCAGACGGACGAAATACGGCTACTACTGACTGTAGACCAGAATACTTGTAGTACCCGCGGTTGAGAACCCCGAGACACTTGAAGCGCAACAGGGGGTATCCACGCCAGCAGCAGTAGCGAACCCCGTATTGGTGCGAGCCCGAAAGTATACGAAGTAGTATCGACAGAACCTCAAAATACTGCGAGTACTCGCAGTATCTCGAGTACAAAACCCCCGAAATACTGCGAGTGTACGAGGTACCTACGATAATAATCAGTATTTTCTCGAAAACACTTTGCTTCACTCCCAACTATTGGGAGTAGCTGTGAAATGTTGAGGTGTGAACGCACGCCACACGTAAGCGCGCCCGAACTCTTGACCTTGGGTAAAAAAAATCACAAGTAACTTGCATAATATCATATTATACGTTCAGAAAAGCAAGGTGGATGAATGTACTGGTTGGTACAAAAAAAGTCAGAAGTGGAAAATAAACACACACAACTTGTATTATTACAGTATATCATACTATACGCTCGGAAAAGCAAAAGGTGTGAACGAATGTATTAATACTATGTTGTCGTCCTGGTACAAAAAAAGTCAAAAGTGAAATATACAAAAAGCGTGGATGGTGCGAGTCGAACCTCGGAAACGAAAATTTTATCGCGCGCAGTATGAACGTCTACGCTAGAAGAGTGCTCGTACAACGTGCACGTCGTGTTTTTTAACACTTTGCACGATCTCCTACAGCAGTAGAGTGGCTCGTACAGGTACGACTGCATATACAGCTGTACTGCTGTAGAATGCCACGCGAGGAACGTACGTGTACTGACCCCCTTTCAGCTGGCTCTAGGATCTGTCGGTCAGCAACGTAGGACACACAGCAATGAGAACTAATAAGTATGCTTTGTACGAACGCTGCTGCACGAATTTGTTGTACAGCGGTACGAACGATTTGTTTTTGTTGTACTCGAGACGACGAATATATCGATCCGGGGACAATGGGTCACACACTGCGGAAGGTACGTGCATCGGCCAATGAAGATGGCAACAACAACGAACTACAGTAGCAGTACTGAGCTTCCAGCGCGGATCTTCCACATGCGCATAGTACCCTGCCTGCTGCTGCTGTTGGCGCACTGTGCTGAGCACAGGTGGAGCAGTGGCAATGTTGGATCACACACATAGTAGTTCGTGGCGTGGTCAAGTGATCCATCGAATAAACCAACTTAACTGTGTGTGATAGCCGCAGTACGATCATGCCATCCGCGCAAGGTGTGCCCACTGCTGCCGCTGCTGCTGGGCAGCTGGGCAGCAGGGTCGTGGTGCTGTAGGAAGCTGGAGGAAAGCGCGCTCTGTGCACTGCTGTGGCTATTGTTCTCTAGGCGGTGGTCCGTTCTCCGTGCAACACAAAAAATATGTACAGGGATAATATATACGTCATCCTGGGTATATACGGATCAATAAGTATATGGCAAACGGTGGAATGCGGACTGCAGGATCCGACAAACGCAACCAACCACAGCAACACTGCGCATATGGGTGTGTCGCACACGCACGGCGGGTGGGCGGGGGGGCGGCAGCGTTGGGACGTTGGGATCTGTGCATGTGTTGTCTATTGTGTACCTGGTATATGTCTGAGCTGTGTGCTCACAGCTCGTGAGAGCCTAGGGGAGAAAACAGACAGCATGATGACATGTTATGTATGTATCGAGACGTACGTACAAAGTAAGGCCTCTTACTGAAACCAGGGAAATCGTCTTATCCACTCCCGCCGGAAAAAAAACTTTGAGCGCCCGCCACGCGCTTCAGAGTGCACAGATCGCGCCGAGACCTAGACCAATGTGTCCGGCAGGGCTTCCCGTGTCCGTGTACTTAGTGTTTTGCCTAAAAGTGCTCGTGCGAAGAGAAAAGTTGGCAAAAGTACGAAAAATTGACAAATATACGTATACATACGCCGTTCGAACAGTTTGGTCCTCGCACGCCCCACTTCAATTTCACATGGAAATCCAGACTATTTTTTCATGCCATTTTACTGTGTCGCAACGTATTTAGGTACTCTTACCTGAAAACTTGTTTCGTCCTCACACCCCCCAGTTAAATTTCACTCGAAAGCACAGGGACATGTATACTGGAGCAATTTCGATAAAGCAGTTTATATGTATACGTATATTTGTCAAATTTTCGTACTTTAGACAAATTTTCTCTTCGCACGAGCACTTTTAGGCAAAGCATTAAGTACACGGACACGGGAAGCCCTGCCGGACACATTGGTCTAGGTCTCGGCGCGATCTGTGCACTCTGAAGCGGGAGTGGATAAGACGATTTCCCTGGTTTCAGTAAGAGGCCTTACTCTGTACGTACGTATCGGTACATACCAGGTACCTGGTACATGTCATGCTGTCTGTCTTCTCCCCTATAGGCTCTCACGAGCTGTGAGCACGCAGCTCAGACATATACCAGGTACACAACAGACAACATACATGCACAGATCCCAACGTTCCAACGCTGCCGCCCCCCCGCCATCTGCCGTGCGTGTGCGACACACCCATATGCGCAGTGTTGCTGTGGTTGGTTGCGTTTGTCGGAGCCTGCAGTCCGCATTCCGCCGGATGACGTATATATCTCTGTACATTTTTTTTGTTTTGCACGGACCACGGACCACTGCCTAGAGAACAATAGTCACAGCAGTGCACAGAGTGTGCTTACCTCCAGCTTCCTACAGCACCACAACCCTGCTGCCCTGCTGCCCAGCAGCAGCAGCAGAGGGCACAGCTTGCGCGTATGGATGATCTTACTGCGGCTATCACAGTTGGTTTATTCGATCGATCACTTGACCACGCCACGAACACACCAACCAGCATTACACAACTACCTCTCTCCCTGCTTCAGAATTCTCTTCTGCGTGTTGCTGTGTGTGATCCAACATTGTGCCACTGCTCCAGCTGTGCTCAGCACAGTGCGCCGACAGCAGCAGCAGGCAGGGTGGTACTATGGGCATACGGAAGATCCGCGCTATAAGCTCAGTACTACTGTAGTTCGTTGTTGTTGTCATCAGCATTGGCCGATGCACGTATATTATCCCCGAATCGATATTCGTCGTCTCCAGTACAACAAAAACAAATCGTTGGTACTGTACAACAAATTATTCGTACAGCAGCGTTCGTACGAAACATACTTTTACAGCAGTAGTTCTCATTGCTGTGTGTCCTACATTGCTGGCTGATAGATCCTAGAGCGGGGTCAGTACACGTACGTTCCTCGCGTGGCATTCTACAGCAGTACTGATGTATATGCAGTCGTACCTGTACAAGCTACTCTACTGCTGTAGGAGATCGTGCGAAGTGTTTTAGATTGCGTAAAAAACACGTCGTGCCAGTTGTACGAGCACTGTTCTAGCATAGACGTTATACTGCGGGCGAAAAAAAAACATTTTTTTGACTTTTTTTGTACCAGGACTATAACACTCTACTATAAATAATGATACCTTCGTCCACACCTTGCTTTTCTGAGCATATAGTATGATATACTGTAATCTAAGTTGTGTGTGTTTAATTCCCACTTCTGACTCTTTTTGTACCAGTACATTCATCCACCTTGCCTTTTTGAACGTACAATATGATATACAAGCTACTTGTGTGTTTTTACCCAAGGTAAAGAGTTTGGGCGCGCTTACGTGTGGCGTGCGTTCACACCTCAACATTTCACAGCTACTACTACTACCAACACTTGGGAGTAAAGCAAAGTATGCTCGAGAAAATACTGTTATTATACTATCGTAGGTACTTCGTACGCTCGCAGTATTTCGGTTTTTTTTATACTCGAGATACTGCGAGTACTCGAGGTATTTTGAGGTTCTGTCGACACTATCAACACTTCGTATACTTTCGGGTTCGCACTAATGCGGGGTTTCGCTTCTGCTGCTGGCGTGGATACCCCCTGTTGTGCTTCAAGTGTCTCGGGGTTCTGTACCGCGGGCACAACAAGTATTCTAGTCTACAGTAGCAGCAGTATTTCGTCTGTTGGGGATAGTGTTCGTACTGTTGCTTCTGCGAGACTCAGGACTCGCAGTAATGAAATACCCAGTATACTTCGAGTATGATGTATGTATATACTTCAACTGTCTGTGCACCGCGTCGACAATTCTCAGGCCCAGCGTTCGGCACCAAACACACTCAGATAGTCCCACATGAGTGGGAGTTGGAGCAAACCACTTTCGCTGGAGACAACTTGAGTACTTAAAGCAGTCTGGCAGTATTTCGAGATACGCATTGGGAGGAATATATATATATAGATACAACTATAATTACGATTTTTGAGGTCGTTGTCACTTGCTAGCTCTTGGCAGACAGACCGACTGATAGACAGCTCTTCGCAACCAGCCCTTCTTCTTTGAAACAGCCGAACAGCCAAACAACCTTTGTTCCTTCTTTGAAACAGCCGAAATGCCAAACAACCTTTCTTCTTTCTTCTTCGCCAAACAGCCAAACAACCTTTTCTTCTTTCTTCTTCCGCAAACTGCCAACCAATAGACAGCTCTTCGCACGGCGCCTGAAAGAGGCGTCTCGCCTTCGACGAACGGCATAGATAGGTGCAACTGTCGGCGGCCAAGCTACTGCTGTCGGTGGCGAACCTGCTGGTGCTGCAACGCCCGCCTCTCCCTTCTCCACGCCCCCTAAGCTCACCTCCCCCTCGTCGAGAGGCGCGTGGTCCTCGCCCTCTGGCAAGAGAGCGGCAACGACAAAGACCGACCTGGTGCCGGCTGTTGTTTGCGAGCAGTGCACGGACCAGCACTTGGTCAAGAACTCCGCGCCTGGTGGCAAAAACGTGGCCTTCGCCACCTGCAAGGATCTCACGTGCGTGGTGGCGGGATCTGGTGGCGGGATCATCCTGACAAGGCAACCGACTGCGAGTTCTGTGCTCGCCCGATCAAGGAAGGGACTGTTTCGTACTCCCTCGAGACTGCTGACAGTGGTGAGTGTCTTACGTCTATTGTGCATGCTGTATGTTGCCAGTACGTTTTTTTGGGGTTTTCAATTGCCTTTTTGCATACAATCCTACGTCAAAGCGTTTTTTTTTTTTTTTTTACTCATCCATGCTCGTTCTTTCCCCTTCGTGCGTTGCGTCGGCTCCTCTTACACACAGTGCACGCGAACGCGCACATGCACAACTGTTTGCGGGACGTGAACGAAGGAACGGAGGATTCAGCTGTCGCCGTCACCGCTGCACCGAACGACGTGAGTGCTGCTGCTACTGTGGTGCATTTTCGGTGCATGCACACGATTTCTGTGTGTACATGTTTTGGTGACCCCACGTACTGATTTTGCTCGTTTTCGGCTGCCGCTTCTGCTGCTGCTGCTGTCAGCGCCACGCCATGAGTGCTGCTGCTGGTGTGCACCTGCTTCTCCTGTGCACTCGCTGTTGCTGTACGGCTGCTGCGTTGTTGCCGTGCTGGGCACCTGCTGCTCCTGTGCCATTGCTGCTGCTGTATGTAGTGCTGCTGCGTTGTTGCCGTGCATCATGCTGGAAGCGTACATAATTTCGGATCGTCAATTCCGCAGGTTTTGCGATGGCGGCATACCAGGGTACATGCTTTTTTTCTTCCTTATTTTCATATCGTTGCTATGCTGCTGCTGCTGCTGCTAATGCTGTGGCTGCTTCTGCTGCTGCTGCTGCTAATGCTGCCGCAATATCCACTGAATGTTCGTATGTACTCGGATTACTGTTTTTCTTGGTCGTTTTTGTACTCAAATGGTTCCTTTTGATACGTGAAAAAATATTTTTGTCGTTTTGCTCCTGCATTTTGCGTACGTACTGCAATTTCTCGTTTTTGGCTTGGTTATTTTCATATATATCGTTGCTATGCTGCTGCTGTGGTGCTGCTGCGTTGTTGCCGTACATCATGCTGCACTTGTGTATGTACATATTTCGGTATCGTCAATGAAATTCCGTAGGTTTTGCGATTGCGGCATACCAGGGTACACACTTTTTTTCTTCCTTATTTTCATATCGTTGCTATGCTGCTGCTGCCAACGCGGGTTATTGTTTTTATTGGCCGTTTTTGTACCCAAATGTTTTTTTTGATACGTAAAAAAAATATTTTGGTCGTTTTGCTCCTGCGTTTTGCGTACGTACTACTTTTTCTCGTATTTCGTGTTGTTGTTGCTAATATGCTGCTCCTGCGTTGTTGCCGTACAGCATGCGGAGGTGGGTCTATAGTGAGGTACCAAAAATACTTTTCGGACGGCCTCGGGGTACATACTTTTTTCTCCCTTCTTTTCATATCGTTGCTATGCTGCTGCTGCCAACGCTGTGGCGATCCGTTGCTGCTTCTGCTGCTGCTGCTGCTGCTGCTGCTGCTGCTGCTCTGCTTTTAGTGCTGCCGCGATATTCACTGAATGTTTGTATGTACTCGGATAATTCTGTTTCCTGGTCGTTTTGTGGCGCTGCTGCGTTGTTGCCGTACATCATGCTGGACATGATTTGTGTGTATATTACACTTAAACTTGTGCGTGTGTACATATTTCTGTGTCGTCAATGATTTTTTTGTGGTGCTGCTGCGTTGTTGCCGTACATCATGCTGGACGTGATTTGTGTGTGTACTGTACTACGCTTGTGTGTCTACATATTTCTGTATCGTCAATGAAATTACGTACTTGCTGCTTCTGCTGCTGCTGCTGCTGCTGCCGTTGGATAGCAAGCGATTACGTGCTGCTGTTGTGCCGCTGTAGAGTAGTACAAATATTGAACTCTCCCCCTTCCCCCTCCCCCGCCATTCCCTGCACACCACTCCCGCCCCGCGCACCCTGTATGTTTACTTCGACCAGGTCCGTGGCAAGTGCTACAACTGCCGCCTGACGGACTCCACCATCATAGACGGAGACATCATCATCAAGCGCAAAAAGACTCCCTTCCATTTCGCCTGCTCCAGGGCTTCGCGGAATTCCGAAGCAGTACGCCAAGCAGATTGTCGCCATCCAGGACGAACGAAAGGAAACAAATTGTTTCCCACATTTCCCAAAATCACGATTATTTCTTCCTACACATATCCAACGGGTTCAACAGCGAACAGATCCACATTCTGGGCCTCCCGCCTCGTTACTACAGCATCCTGGAAGACGATTTACATATCATGTCTCATCCAAACTCCTATGCTGGCTACATCGAAATCGCGGCCGCCCAGCAACTATACAACATTTCCATAACCGCTGTCGTTGCCGGCACTGCTGCTTTCTCTCCTGTCCCAAACCTTCCTTTAAACAACAGCCTGTATGTTGTATATCATCCACATGCCAAGCACTACTCCACTCTCTCCCCACACTGATGAATTATGTTATTCTTATTATTAGACGAATGCCATTCTTACTCTTGCGTCACCCGATCTTACGTTTCACATTAATACATTCATAAATAAACGCGATTATTACATCCTTCACCGTTTCTTACACAACTACATTTAGTTTGGTTGGCTTTGGGCTATGTCGCCAATTAATTGCAGTTATATGTACACGAAACGACGGAATACCCACTCCGAAGGAAAGCCTTGTATATATATATGCATGTGCTGCGAATACTCTCTGTATCTCGAGGTTCTGTGCTGCGCATTTGCCTTTACTCCAAGCAATTCGTGTTTCGATACTACCGTGGGTACATACTTTCCTGTATTCTCGGGGTTCGGTACTGTTCACACACTTTCATTACTCTTATCAACTATTTGGGCCTTCTCAGTGCTGGCCATATTTTTGCCGCCAGTACTCCAATACTCTCAGTGCTCGAACTACGATTTGTTCTCGAGCATTTATCTGCGAAACCTCGATGTTACCCTGAGCACCAAGAAACATTTTTTTTCGGGGGAACATATATATATAATACAAGGCTTTCCTTCGGAGTGGGTATTCCGTCGTTTCGTGTACATATAACTGCAATTAATTGGCGACATAGCCCAAAGCCAACCAAACTAAATGTATTTGTTGTGTAGAAAACGATGAAGGATGTAATGATAGCGTTAATTTATGAATGTAATGTGAAACGTAAGATCGGGTGACGCAAGAGTAAGAATGACATTCGTCTAATAATAGTAAGAATAACATATTTCATCAGTGTGGGGAGAGAGTGGAGCAGTGCTTGGCATGTGGATGATATACAACATACAGGCTGTTGTTTAAAAGAAGGTTTGGGACAGGAGAGAAAGCAGCAGTGCCGGCAACGACAACGGTTATGGAAATGTTGTATAGTTGCTGGGCGGCCGCGATTTCGATGTAGCCAGCATAGGAGTTTGGATGAGACATGATATATACATGTAAATAGTCTTCCAGGATGCTGTAGTAACGAGGCGGGAGGCCCAGAATGTGGATCTGTTCGCTGTTGAACCCGTTGGATATGTGTAGGAAGAAATAATCATGATTTTGGGAAATGTGGGAAACAATTTGTTTCCTTTCGTTCGTCCTAGATGGCGACAATCTGCTTGGTGTACTGCTTCGGAATTCCGCGAAGCCCTGGAGCAGGCGAAATGGAAGGGAGTCTTTTTGCGCTTGATGATGATGTCTCCGTCTTTGATGGTGGAGTCCGTCAGGCGGCAGTTGTAGCACTTGCCACGGACCTGGTCGAAGTAAACATATAGGGTGCGCGGGGCGGGAGTGGCGTGCAGGGAATGGCGGGGGAGGGGGAAGGGGGGGGGGGGGGGGGGGGGGGGGCAGTGTTTATTATTTGTACTACTCTACAGCGGCACAACAGCAGCACGTAATCGCTTGCTATACGACGGCAGCAGCACAGCAGCAGAAGCAGCAAGTACGTAATTTCATTGACGATACAGAAATATGTAGACACACAAGTGTAGTACAGTAGTACACACACAAATCACGTCCAGCATGATGTACGGCAACAACGCAGCAGCACCACAAAAAAATCATTGACGACACAGAAATATGTACACACGCACAAGTTTAAATGTAATAGACACACAAATCATGTCCAGCATGATGTACGGCAACAACGCAGCAGCGCCACAAAACGACCAGGAAACAGAATTATCCGAGTACATACAAACATTCAGTGAATATTGCGGCAGCACTAAAAGCAGAGCAGCAGCAGCAGCAGCAGCAGCAGCAGCAGCAGCAGCAGCAGAAGCAGCAACGGATCGCCACAGCGTTGGCAGCAGCAGCATAGCAACGATATGAAAAGAAGGGAGAAAAAAAGTATGTACCCCGAGGCCGTCCGAAAAGTATTTTTGGTACCTCACTATAGACCCACCTCCGCATGCTGTACGGCAACAACGCAGCAGCAGCATAGCAACAATACGAAATACGAGAAAAAGTAGTACCAGGTATGTACGCAAAATGCAGGAGCAAAACGACCCAAATATTTTTTTTTTGTATCAAAAAAACCATTTGGGTAGAAAAATGGCCAATCAATAATCCGCGTTGGCAGCAGCAGCATAGCAACGATATGAAAATAAGGAAGAAAAAATGTATGTACCTGCTCAGGTCGTTACTCTACAGTCAGTGGTTCATCCGTTATCGTGGATACTGACTCTTGTACTAAACGTGGCCGCAGATCTCCGTAGATCTGATGATAGTTGAGGCGGGAATTTACCAGCCTCCATCACCAAGTAATTGCTGATGACTGTCATGTGAGATGACTTGCGTCATGCTTCATGATCACTTCTGCTCGGCTGACCGTGCCGAGCCTCACCTATACCTGGCGTGTCCTCCACGCTACACCTTACCGAAAGAGAAGCTTGCTGCAGACCCAGGTCGAACCTGAGATACACCCATCTAGCATATGCCGCAATCGCAAAACCTACGGAATTTCATTGACAATACCGAAATATGTACACACACAAGTGCAGCATGATGTACGGCAACAACGCAGCAGCACCACAGCAGCAGCATAGCAACGATATATATGAAACTAACCAAGCCAAAAACGAGAAATTGCAGTACGTACGCAAAATGCAGGAGCAAAACGACAAAAATATTTTTTCACGTATCAAAAGGAACCATTTGAGTACAAAAACGACCAAGAAAGACAGTAATCCGAGTACATACGTACGAACATTCAGTGGATAATGCGGCAGCATTAGCAGCAGCAGCAGCAGAAGCAGCCACAGCATTAGCAGCAGCAGAAGCTGCAACGAATCGCCGCAGCGTTGGCAGCAGCAGCAGCAGCGTTGGCAGCAGCAGCAGCAGCAGCAGCAGCATAGCAACGATATGAAAGTAAGGAAGGAAAAAAGCATGTACCCTGGTATGCCGCCATCGCAAAACCTACGGAATTGACGATCCGAAAATATGTACGCTTCCAGCATTGCGGAGGAAGAAAGAAGAAAAGGTTGTTTGGCTGTTTGGCGAAGAAGAAAGAAGAAAGGTTGTTTGGCTGTTCGGCTGTTTCAAAGAAGAAGGGCTGTTTGCGAAGAGCTGTCTATCAGTCGGTCTGTCTGCCAAGAGCTAGCAAGTGACAACGACCTCAAAAATCGTAATTATAGTTGTATTTATATTGTATGTACCAGACTGTATTTATGTGCTGTACCTTGCTCAACCGGTCACAAAGTATTATGGCGCAACCTCGACATCGCGCAACTTTTTTGTGCTTACTAACGAATTAATCGCCGCGAGTCGGCTGGATCAATATATCCACTTGCCGCTACCCAATTTTATATTATTGTAGTAATGATCCCACACTAATTCCGTGAACAGTATAATAATAGTATGTCCTCAAAAATATGTTGTGTGTGTTATTCATGATAAAATGATGGGTGGATGCCGGTAACTATACTTCTTCTACGGTTGTATGTATACGAATATTATTTCGCTCTTGCGCCACTCCCCTATTCATACGGCACATCCTGGAGGGGAACCTTGTATGTACACGTATAATTGTCAAATTTTCGTACTTTGGCCAACTTTTCTCTTCGTCCAAAACACTTTTCGGCACAATACCAAATGCTCGGACACAAGAAGCCCGGCCGGACACATTGGTCGAGGTCTCGGTGCGATCCGTGCACTCTGGAGCACGTGGCGGGCGCCCAAAGTTATTTTTTCCGGCGGGAGTGGATAAGACGATTTCCCTGTGGTTTCAGTACGGGAGGCCTTAGTTTGTACGTACGTATCGGTACACATGCTGTCTGTTTTCTCCCCCCGGCTCTCATGAGCTGTGAGCACACAGCTCAGGCATACACCAGGTACACAACAGACAACATGCACAGATCCCATCGTTCCAACGCTGCCGCCCACACCCTGTGCGTGTTCGACACACCCATATGCGCAGTGTTCCTGTGGTCGGTTGTGTTTGTCGGAGCCTGCCGTCCGCATTCCATCGTCTGCCATATATTTTTTTATCCTAATGTACCCAGGATGACGTAAAATATCCCTGTACATTTTTTTTTGTGTTGTTGCACGGAGCACGGACCACCGCCTAGAAAATAAACCCACTGCAGCAGTGCACAGAGCGTGCTTATACCTCCAGCTTCCTACAGCACCACAACCAACCCAGCTGCCCAGCAGCAGCAGTTGGTACGCCATGCGCGTATCTATGATCGTACTGCGGCTCATTCGCACAGCAGCGTTCGTGCAAAACATACTTACAGCAGTCGTAGTACATTGTATGTAACAAACAGTAGTTCTTACTGCAGTGCGTCCTGTACATTGCTGACCGATAGATCCTATTAATAGAGCCAGCTGAAAGGGGATCAGTACACGTACGTACGTTGCTCGCGTGGCATTTTACAGCAGTACTGCTGAATATGCAGTCGTACCCGTACAAGCTACTCTACTGCTGTAGGAGATCGTGCAAAGTGTTTTAGATTGCGTAAAAAACACAAAACGTGCCAGCTGTACGAGCACTACCGTCTGTTCTAGCGTATAGGTTTACACTGCGCTGGATAACATTACATTTTCGTTTCCGAGGTTCGACTCGCACCGTACGAGTACACGTTTTAAAAAAATATATATTTCACTTTTGACTTTTTTGTACCAGGACTACAACAGAGTACTACTACAGTATTAATGATGCATTCGTCCACACCTTGCTTTTCTGAACGTATAGCATGATATACTGCTGTAATATAAGTTGTGTGTCTTTATTTTCCGCTTCCGACTTTTTTTGTGCCAGTACATTCATCCACCTTGCTTTTCTGAACGTATGATATGATATAGTACATACCAGGTACATGTTACTTGTGTGTTGCCAAATTGAAGAGTTTGGGCACGCTTGCGTGTGGCGTCCGTTCATACCTCAACATTTCACAGCTACTCCGAATATACTTGGGAGTAAAACAAAGTATGTCCGAGAAAATCCTGCTGCTAATACCGTAGCTATTAATATAATAGGTACTTCGTACACTCGCAGTATTTCGGGTTTTTTGTACTAATAATCCGGGGTTCGCTAATATTGTTGATGCTGCTGGCATGGATACCGCCTGTTTTGTGCTTCAAGTATCTCGGGGTTCTGTACCGCCGGTACTACAAGTATACCAGTACTAGTCTAGCAGTATTTCGTCCGTTGGTAGTGTTCGTACTGCTGCTTCTGCGAGACTCAGTACTCGCAGTAATGAAATAATACCCTCAATATGCCCAGTATACTTCGAGCATGACGTATACTTCAACCGTCTGTGCACGGTCTCGACAAGTCTCAGGCCCAGCGTTCGGCACAAAACACACCCAGGTAGTCGGAGACAACTTGAGCACTTGAATCAGTCTGGCAGCATTTCGATACATGCATGTACTGCAAATACTCTCAGTATCTCGAGGTTTTGTACTGCGCATATTGCCGGTACCCCAAGTATTTCGTGTTTCGATACTATTGCGGGTACATGCTTACTACCTGTATTCTCGGGGTTCGGTACTGCTCACACTCTCGTTACTCTCAGTATTTGGACCTTCTCAGTACTCGCAATATTTTTGCCGCCAGTACTCCAATACTCTCAGTACTCGGACTACGATTTGTTCTCGAGCATTTACCTGTGAAACCTTGATATTACCCGGAGCACCGAGAAACATTTATTTTGGGGGAACATATATATTGTAGTGCCAGTATGCATTTATGTATGTGCTGTACCTTACTCAGCCGGTCACGAAGTATTTTGGCGCAACCTCGACCTCGCGCAACTTTAATGTACTTACGAATAAATCGCCGCGAGTCAGCATGTGATCAATATATCTCCACTTACCGATACCCTATTACATATTATTGAGGTAAATTACATGATCCCACACTAATTTCGCGAACAGTACCTGGTATAATATAGTCTGTTCCCAACAATATGTTGTGTGTGTTATTCATGTCAAAATGATTGGTGGGTGCAGGTGATACTCTAAAAAAGTGTGCAGGGTTTCATACGAGTATTATTTCGCTCTTAAGACTTGCGCCACTCCCCTATTAATACGGCAGGGAACCTTGTATACCGTATAATTAATTTGGTCCTCACACGCTTCACCTCAATTCCACTCGAAAAAGTAGACACATACGTGCACACTGTAACAATTTCAAAAACACAGACAAAACCCGTAGTAGCGCGGTCGAAGTATCGCACATAGCTTGCAAATATGAGTTGCGACGAAGTCCTCGATCCCACACGAAACTACTACCAGTACAAAAGGTTTTTTGCTTATCATTTTTATTTATTAAATAATCATCGCCATCGCTTTCCAGTCTAACTAGTAGGATATTTTATCCGCAGCGATATTCTCGACAAACCGTGGTCGCAGGGGTCCCCCTATATGTGCCTTAATTTTTATCGCGTACCCCTGGTATAGGGTTCAGCATTCCCGCGGCTTGACGATTTTCATCGATTGTTGTTAACGCTCTCGCGCTTTTCCCTATTCAATTTTTCCAGCAAGAAAAAGTCATTACGAGTATGCACTCGATGAAATACGAACCCACGAAAAATGTCTTTGCAGGCACGCGAACCACCTACTAAGCCACCGGGGTATATACTATAAATGTTTTAGCACGTCGGCTGCGAGCGCGAGTGATTGAATAGTTGATACTCCTCCGTTGCCCTTGCTGCTCCGGCAAGCATGCTTGTAGCGAGTGGGGTATGGGTCTTTGTGGCGGGTATAAGGCCAGACCCCCCCTCAAAAGTGATATCTTCTTGCTGCTCCGTGTGGCCGCGACGCATACTCGTGGCAGTAGAGTTAGGTCGTACGTGGTGCGTCAGGCACGGACACCTACGATTCGCGCGTAGTTTTTTGCAACACCAGATAAGCAATGCTTCATCGGGATGTCTGTGAGCGGAGGCAAGCGCCACCACAGGCCTAACTACGGCACAGTGTACTGCGCCGGTAGGAGGCTAGATTCGACGACGAAGCGGGAAGGAGACACAGAGCGTCGACGAGCGGAGAAGAAACGGATTAAACTCACCCTGCGCGCGAATTTCTGTTTTTCAGATCAGAACCGCAAGTACGGGGAGCATTTGTATTTCGCGACGGGGGAGAAGTGGGACCGACCGGAAGGGAGTGGTGGCAGCGAATGCACATGCGAAGGAGCGGGTCGACTGAGCCAATGCCATGAGGCGGCCATGAAGAACGGCAGCAGGACGGCACACGGCGACCCACGATCGGCGCGAACATCATCACGAGAGCAGCAGCTGTCGTTTTGTTTCGATTTTGTTTCATACGAGGCAGTATTGTGTACCTGTTTTTGACGTCACTGGTCTTAGCAGTGTTGGTGAGTTGTATTTCCTTCAAGAGAAATAACCCCCGCAATTTGTCAGGGACATGGTATCATAACTGTTCTGCGTCTTTAGTCGGACAGCCCGAGAAGACATGGTGATAGTTGACATTTGTATGCCGATTTTTGGTGCCATCACTCTTTTTTCCCTGCATGTCCGCGAGTCGTCACTCCGACAACACCCCACACAGCAGGGGTATTCCTCTGTATCTTTAGAACGACCGTGCGTTTCGTACGGTGCAGGCAGCACTCCAGACAGCAACCGCTGTAGGCAGTAGCCGCGAGTTGGTTTGTTGTGGAAACGGGGGGAACTCTATGCTGTAGTTGAGTGAATATTCGCGGTCATGTTAGTTCAGTTTGCTCGTTTGGACATTGATTTAATGTCGTGTGCTTCTACATCTCGTGTTTTTTGTAGGTGTGAAGCATCGGGCTCTCCGGCCGAGTATTGACTTTTGAGGTTCTTTTATCCTCCTAGGGCTCCAGCACCTTTGTGTGACCACGGACTCCTGGCTTTGATATTTAATGTGAGGACAACAACAACAACTCAACTTTACAAGCTGCGTACTACGTCTGGTCTATATTCCTTGAAGGACATGGGGGTTGTACACAACCTGTATGAATTATTAGTGAATATTACACCCGAAACAGAAGCATAGCCCTCATCGGTCTGCGCTGCGTGAAACAGCTCAAAAGACCCGCCTGCGCGGTCCTCGTGCGAACGTGTAACCCTGACCATTCCCGTCTACTCGTACTCGTGCGTGCTGTTGGACCTCTGCAGTGATACACCCCAGATCGAATCAAGTCTCCGAACCGAGAGATCATTCGGCGTACGACTGAGTGAAAAATGCTAGGCTACGCGAGGTCTCTGGTGAAAACCCAAGTGCTGAGTACTGTTGCAAAACCAAGTCAATCTCACCTGTATTTTGAGTAAGACGTTGATGAGCGCCAGTGTTTCCTCGCTTGGTGTAGCAGTAGGCGTCGCCGTTGGTTATTCTGCTGTCGAATCAGTGTCATCGAACTCGTTGTCGACTGCCCTCGCTCGCTTAATCTCATGGTTCATGATTGGAATCTCGATGCCGGGGATGCCAAAATAAAACGCTAAAGCCACAGGTAGGCTCATGCTACGTACGTGAGATAGCTGGGAGAGGTCACAACCCAGGAGAAATGCCTTTGTAAAGGTAAGTTCGTTAGGGTAGGTGGATGGCTGAACATGTGGACAAGACCCGGGCCATGCTGGGTACTGGGGTGAAGACTTATAGTTGAGCAGTCAATACACACTTGGTCTTCGTTCTGTGGTTTGAAAGAAGAGGACACTGAGCCGTTCTCGGTCCTCGGGCGTATGTTTTGTTTGAAGTGTGTAGGAGATAAGAAATCGTTCGAGTTCTACCCCCTTCCCGGGATACTACTAAAACATTTTGGGACTACGAATCGTGCTCAGCAGCGAGCGCTACGCTCAAACCTATAGAGTAAACTATGCTCGAGGTTGATCAAGGATGGTGCCAGAATAAAGCTCGAAGAGTTGCTCAAGGTAGACAAGCACGTAGGTTTTCGTTATCGACGGACGTACACTGTTATCAAGTACTACAGTTACTGCATGGCGCCGATTTCAGCGGCACACCCCTCTCGCACACACCACATTTGCACGTAGGTATGTCACCAGCGTGATTTGTGTCGCGGGATAACCTGCTTCAGTATACCTGCGTCAGCTTTAGTGGCCCCGCCGCCGTCTCGACTTTTTTGTGGTGTTCGCACCGGCTGTTGATTTACGTCCAAACCTTGTGTCCTGATTGAACACTATATATCAAGAGAAGATACTCCACCTTCTTCCACGTCCACCCCTTCCAACACGCGTATCGCACGATCTCCACTGTATCTCGACGATCCTACGGGATGGCATGCTTCGATCGTACCGTGCCGCAGCTCACCTGTTCAAAGCACCGGGTTTTCCGATGACCATGGCTGCGGCAGGGGCATCGTTTTCAGGTGTTAGGGCCCACGTTTTTAACGCCTACCAGGTACGTAGTGCGCGAGCACTATATACTTTTCTCTGTAGTTATACTGTTTAGGTAATGTCCTGGTACGTAGCGTGTTAGCTGTTATAAAACAAAGTTCGATAAAAAAAAAAAATTACTCCAACTTCATGGGGGCGAGTTGCACTATATATTTTTCTCGGCAGTTATACTCGTACTTTTTAAGTAATGTTTGGTGGTGGTATCCATTTTCTTCGTGGCATCTAAGCGAAAAAAACTTTGGCACATACGTCATATTCGCGTCGTACCAAACACACTGCGCCAACAAAATATGTTTTTTAAGTCGATTTTTGAGCGTGGTGCGTCGACTCTCACCGCGAGAGCGAAAATGGGGTCTTTCAGAACACCATACATACGTAGGCTTGGATGGGTTAGGATACATTTTTCTGGGGAATACTTCCTCTTCATCTTTTCTATACGCAAACAAAGGTCCTATTTTGCTATACTGAACTACGAGTAAGTTTTTTTGTTCGTTTCAGTTTGCACCGATTACGCAGGCACCCCTCGCCGTGCCTAGAGAGAGAGAAGACGAAAGGTACTGTCGAAAGTATGTTGAAAAATCCCGAACATAGGTATACGCGTGCATGCATGGGCGCGCGATTTATCGCGCGTGGACTGACAGGCGATGATGCCGTTGATGCTGGTGATTCCGCAGTAAGTTCGGGTATATACATCTTATTTTAATTGTTAGATGGAGTACTATCAAAAAGAACTGTTATTATTACTGATGGTTGTTGTACGAGCTGGTTCCAGCGACACACATCAAAGTACAATTTCGGGTAAAACTAATCGGAATGCGTCGAATGTTTCAACACTGAAGATGTCCACTTGCCCGCATGAAACAGGGGAACACATCGCTGCAGAGAATTTTGGCGTGCGAGTTGTAGTTCGCGAGTTATGGACATTGATCGTATAACTTACGGCGTTGTTGCATATAGGGATTTAGACTGCCTTTAGTAAAATTCATATAAATTCATACTCAGGGCATAAATCGGCCAATACTTTGAATAATCCGACGCTCGAAGTGTTTACATGATGGTATCAACAAGGGGAAGACGTCTGTGACACTTGTTTTGTTCTGCGAAACATGCATGGCTGTTATATTAACCCATTTTAGTACCGCAGTCGCGATTTGGGGACAAATCACTTGGAATTAGAATGGTTTGTCCCCAAATCGGGACTGCGGTACTAAAGGGGTTAACGCCTGCCAAAGTACTAGAACAATGTATTGAACTTTTCGAGCTTAAACAACCGTAGGGAGATAGTTCACTCTTCTCGGGAATAGCGTTTGTTTGCACTTTGTTTTTTGAGATTTGGAAAATAAAATTTGCGTTGTGGTTGTGCGTCATGACAACAAGATGAAAAACTGAAGTTTGGTCTTTTTGGATTTGTTTTTTTTAACGAGGGCTGGTTAAAACTGCCGAAAAAAAAAAAAAGAAGAAAAAGTATCCCAGGAACCAACAAAAAAAAAAACAGCGGTCAGGTTTTATATCTTGTTATGACGCACAACCATGTCAAATTTCATTTCCCAACTCTCAATAGCCAAAGCGCCGAAGTGGGAAGATGTTATGTTTCGGCTGTCGCTCGAACCAGCTCGTACCAGTAGTACAAGCTTTGTCTCGAATGAAAAAATATCCCAAGTTAACCCTATAGCCTGGAGCTTCACGTCCGCATCTCTTTCACCAAAGCAAGATCTTCTTCCGTTTGTACTGCGTATTGCAGGCCTCTGGCGCGGCTATCCCGCACATGGAAGGGTAGCTTATATTTTTCCTTTTTCCTTTTTTTCCTTGCTGCAAGTCAGGTGGTTATTGCATGTGATGTAGCTATCATGTACTTCGTTTACCTAACAGCATACATGGTTGTAGCTAAATTACGTACGTGTCACGCTTTTGCCCTGCGAGTTGTCTACGTGTCAGCTACTTCATCGTGGTCGCCAAGTCACCTGTTATTGTTGTTGTAGTTGTTTTTATTATTAAAAATACGTGTTGGTTCTACGATCGACGGGGGGGGGGTGTGTACTCGATAGGAGAGATGAACTCGATCTCATGCATGGCCGTAGTCGTATGACCATAGACCCTCTCATCCCTACAATGCCGGGACGGATCATGTCGGGTTTTCACCGACCAGGCAGACATTGCTTGCACCAAGCGCGAAGCGCCGTGAGGTGTCCGGCGAGTCGCATGAAGGGTGAGCTGCATCCTACTAAGAACCGCTTGTGAGGCGGACTTGCATATGGATGACGGCTTCAATGAGTTAGTTTAATTTCCGGTGTGGCCACTTCCAGAGACAGCAATGGGAGTTTTATGTAACTGCCGATCGACGGGGGGGGGGTTAAATTTGTGTTGAGTGGTCGATCGTCCAATCCCAAGATAGCAAACTATGTGTATTTACTATTTCGGGGGAACATAGTTAATATGACCTATGGTAAAGACAAAAACCTATATATTTACCTATTTTTACTAATAATATTTGGTCCTATTTACTATGGACCCCCGTAATACGAGTTCGTTGAAAACTTTGGGTTTTGTGGGATGCTTAGAAAAAGAAAAACTTGGAGACGTCAATAAAAAAATGGTTGCCTTTTTTCCCTTCACGTAGTCAGTATTTCGCTTCTTTTATGGAACTCTATACACAAAGCTAATCAAGGTTGTGGTCGGTCTGCGAGGCTTGAATCTAAATATGCGAGGATGGCTCACGGTCATTTTTTGTGGTATAGGCTTGTCTTTCTACCGCGGCTTTTTTTGTTGATGGAATTTCGTTTTCACGTCAAAAAATTCCTGATGTTTGCGTGAAGGGGGTATGCTTTTCGAGGGGGGGATTAGCGATTAGTTGTTGATCGTTGGGCCCCTGACTACTTTTTTACCATGCCAAGTACTGACATTGGACTTTCGGATTGCCGGTTCACGTCGACAAATATTGATTACTGGTATGGTATTTGAGATTGCCGTTTTACCCTGGCAACGTCTTTTAAGCAATTGGGGATGTGCCGTATTACTGGCAGTTTGTGTGAAGATGTTCAAAACATGTTGTCTCTCGCTCCGAGTCCGCAGGCTGTTTGCGACACGACGGTTTCAGATACTGGGTGACGGTTACGCCCCATGTGCTTGGCACAAAAACACTGCCCGAATATATGTGTAAGCGGAGCACTTTTTTTGTCCTCCTGTACTTCTCAGCCAGTCGTTTGTTCGTATATTGTAGAAGTTAATCCGGAAGGGTTTCCAGGGCACATCAACGGCGTCTTTCACTTTCTATTCGCGTCGTCAAGTTAATTCATTATTCCTTGCATTTCGTTGAATGGCTATTTTATTTTAGTATCGGTTCCTTTTCCGTTTTGCCTCGAAACAAAGCAGTTTCTACTATTTCTTCCTCTGTTTCTATAATACTATAAAATATTTGCAAGGTTCCCCGCTGGGGATGTAAGAATAGTGAGATCCCGGAGGCGTCGCAAGGCGAAAAGGGAGTAACAGGTATCACACACGTGTAGCTGTTCTTGGCGGAAACGTGCACCATGGGGTAGCGTATTGCTCGGAGGAAAGAGTAGTAGTGAGTGCTACTCTTTCTTTGGAGCAATACTCTAGCCTATGCCACACGTTTTCTCCTAGAATAGCTGCGAGTTGATGGTGTGGATACGCGGCTGTATAATGATCGCAGGTTGGCGCAAACGAGGATTTTCGCTCGCTGTGTACGGTCGTCCGCACAAAGGAATGAGTGCTCAGGGGTTATTGCATCCCAACGTTGAATAGTGTTCGTTGCTATATAGCTCGTCACATGTGTTTGCACTTGGCCGGTAATGATAGAGGTGACCAGCGAGCGTTATTCGCACTTGGATGTTGTACAATTGGTTGGCAGCCACAAATAATTTCAGTATGTGTCGCAAACGTGGTGGGGGTTGCCATGGGTTGAAGGTAGTGCTCAATGATTTGGTATTGAGTCTGACGGGAGGCAAAAATCTTGATGTACTCCTCGCTGATCCCTGTGGAAAGAGTTAGATGGGAACAGTTCCCGCTTTAACCCGCCACAACATCGTGCATGTGTTCAGACATGTGATTCGTCAGTTGGTGTCGCACTATGTTGTGAATACAACGCATAACGGGCGGTACATCTCAGCAAGCAAGCTCCATCCCCAGTTTCGTTGACGATGAACCAAGAGCCATGCTTTTCGCTGTGATAAAATATTGTTGCTATTGTTATTGTCTTCGTCGTCTGGGGTCTTTCCATTTGGCCTGTTGTTATTATCGGAAGTGGCACGAGGTAGGTCGATGCAAAACTGGGGAGATCATGTCCTGTAGCTGCAACGATGAACTCAGAATACACGACGTTGTAAACGTGGCACACTCCGTCAAAGAGCTGTTCGGGTTTACCGAGGCATAGGAGGTTGTCCCGACACGTGGTTCCACTCAACGCAACATTCAGTTGCCCATAGCAAAACACTTCGCCTCTGAGACCGAGCCCTACTCTTTTCAAAGTTTACCGATGTGATTTATTAGTGGTCGTAGCGTAGCATAAACGCACAGGGAATTGAAATCAGTGTACCACGAGATCCAGCTTGAACTTCGAATTTACCACGGTATTGCGTGGTATTCTGACAACAGGAGATTCTTCCGATATAACCTCGACATCAATCACCCGCTGTGAAATACCTCTGATTATTCCTCCATTTTGCGAAATAAAATACAAAGCTCCAATCGTGCGGTGCAGGTCATGAGGAGGAGTGCCAGGTACTTGTACACTGTTTAGGTGCTCGACCGACACGACGTCTGGCATGTTTTCGTGGTCAGTAATGATTTTATCTGTACTTAGCGGGTGACGGCCTCGTCCTGGAATGGTGACGAGGATAAAATCGTTGATATTGTCGATGTTGACCTCGGTGGGAGACAAAACGCCCCGGTCATTCTAGGTGTTGTGGTTGGATCCTTTGAAATCTGGGTATACACTGTCGATGAGTTCTTCGAAGTCTGTGGTTCCTTCGAAAACAAATGTGGTTTCGGAACCGTTTTGTTTGTCGTGGTCTGTTGCAAGGGGATCGCAGGAGTATCATCTGGTAGAAAACAGGCTCTTCCTTGCCCTCACCGACGGCCAGGACTTTGTATGCGAATGGGATGTCATATTTGTCTCTCATTAACACAGTTAGACGGAAGCATTGAACATGTTGACACAGATTCGAGGAAAGAAGACGTGTTCCACTATTTCAGATTCAGTGGTAAATTTGAGGACAGGACCAACTTGTCTCCAGTCTCCGCTAAACAAAACCGTTTTGCAGGTGAACGGAAAGTCACTCTTGCAAAGGTCTTGAACTGCTACGTTCAGGGCTCAAGGGGCAAACGTTGACGACTAAACGACCCCATCTCAGAAAATGAGCGATGCTCGCTTGAGGACATCGGCACTCTCAGACTCAGTTTAGACATTACATATATTTCCGTCAAGGTCGTCATCACCAAACGGCAGTTTAAAAGTGGAAAGGGCGGTGAGACCACCAGGCAGTATGAGGGCGGCAATGCCTGTGGCGGCTGCGCAAAACACTAATTTTCCCTGATAACGTACGTGGGCTGCGATTGTTCGTTCTCTGCACGTTTTTCCTGTCCCGGGAGGTGCATGAATCATGTAGATGCCACCCAAGCGTTGAAGAGCATGATTGGTATCGGTGTCGAAAATATTCGGTTGTTCTGGCGTCATATGATGTATGAGTGGCTCAGGAAGTTCAGTCTGCTCTGTCTCGTTGAAGTTGTTGACGAGGCGGTCAAACTCCGTGTTATCATGGTGGACGTTTGGAAGGCCAAATAGGTTGGTGGGACGGCCATTTTTGTTGAGCATGAGGTCAATAGGTTTCGGAGGGGCGTCTGAGCTAGCAGCGGCGGACATCGTCACTGTGAGGTCAAGTGCGAGCTGCACCTGACATTTTTCCCATAATGGCGGTGGGGGGGTGCCGTGCAGTGTGTGTGATGTTGAAAAAAGGCGACAGAGTTCCCGTGCTGTGGAAACAGACAGGTGAAATAACCACGCGATACCACGGGTGGGGGCATTACTACGCTGTTGCTACTTGTGCAGCACTGCCACTACCACTACATTTCTGTACAGCACTAACTCTACTGCAGCAGTAGCATTAAAACAAGGTACCCTACAACACGAACGCCGCACCATGGGTTGAATACTGTACTGTTTCTATGAACGCCACGACGCTGTAGTACATGTAGAAGTAGCATGACTACAATACTGTTACTATACCCCACTTTCACTGCTACTATGCTGATACTATTATAAATACTACAGACGTACGTTAGGTAGAAGCATCATAAATAAGTTGTGCACAAAATCATGCACGCGCTACCATGGGTTGACTACTATGTCCTATACTGACAACGTACACCAATACCATTACTACGCAGTAGCACAGTAGTATAGATAATGCGCAGCAGCACAGGTATACAGAGGCATCATACAAACAATGTACAACTGCGACCACTAATAATACTACTGGAAAGTACTACTGCTGGAGCATGACCAAATGCTCTTACAATGCAACCTCATACTAGTAAATAGACGTCACAGTCACGCGAAAATATGAACTCGGCAGATTTCGTGGGCTCTACGAACGCAACCAATACCGCCGATATTTGGTACGCAGCTTCTCAACGCAGCACAAATTCGTGTCGTGCGTAGGTAGCAGGTATACAAACCGAGGGAGGCGGTTTTTGTGGTCACGCACGTGCTCCGTGTGAGGTGTGTGGGCACGTACGTGCTCGGTGGAAGGTGTGTGGTGTACATCGAAGGGCTATGTGGAACATATATTACTCTCGACAGACGTGTTCTGGTACTGCAGTACTTGCTGCTGCTGCCGCTGAATTTTAATAAAAAAACAAAAGCAAAGCAGCGGATGATTTCACCCTAATGACACTTTTGATCGAGGGTGTACGCTGATATGAATCCCAGACGCCACCCTACCCGCCCCCCCTTATATTCGAAGGCCTAAAAAAAACACGTGTCGTGTATTTTGTTGTCGCACCAGTGTTACACGCCTGTAGGGACAGCTTTGCATAACGATACCAACAAGCACCAAGTTTTTAATACCTACTATTGCTTGGTATTCAACTTTGATATATGTTACATATCTCCCGAAAATCAATCGTTCTGAACAGTTCTGAATTGGAAAAAAAACACGTAAAAACTGTGACGCATACCAGATTACCAACTGTCACCTGAGACTTCCACGTCGACTACCTTTTGACTACCTCTTGACCACCTTGATGTTGCTCCACAAAATACAATTATTAATAGACCAAACTGGTGTCAAAACCTACTCCAGAGAAATTGATATACCGAATCAAGAATGAATCCAACTGACTCCACTACCTCTTCGACGTACAACGCCACCCGGTCCTGCTAACAGCGTTAGGAGTTTCCGGCCCTACACCCCGATCCCCACGTCCTCCGATGTTATCCCCTATGCCATTAACTCCCGGCCCGTCCTCTTGATATGTTATTTCCTCCTTCTCATCGCGTCAGTCCTCCTCCACGTCGCCCCGGTCGTCTTCATTGTCCTCCTCCTCGTTCCCCCCCCTCTTCCCCTTGCCCTTCGTGCTCTCTATACTTCTCCTTCTCCGTCGTGGGATCCATCGATGTCGATGAGATCGCTGCTTGGTTGACGTCGTTCTCTCCTCCTCACCCTCCAACCTGACCTCTTGCGCGGCCAAATCGTCACACTGGTCCCTTTCTTGGGACGCCTTCGTGACTCAATAGATTGCATCGTCGTCTGCACGGCTTCATGCTCTGACTCGATCGCTTCGTACCTGGCTCGGAATGCCAAAGCCACGGGATCCTATTAGGCGAGACCTCAAAAGGGAGAATACCAAACTCATTCCTCTGCCGCCTGGGACAATTGGTAGTAGCGGTGATAAGGCAACCACTCTAGTGGAGACCGTGCGGTCGACTGCTGCTAGACTAGCGCCTCATACCAGTCGCAAGCAAGGGCCGCTGAGTTGGTGTACGCCGGAAGAGGTGAAAGTAGAGTTTCACTCGCGATGACAGGAAAACGAATATGCGAGGACGCAACTACGTGCTAACCCGAACAACAACACTATACGGAAATATTTAAAGTTTGCCACGAAACAGTCCAGACGTGCGAGGACGGACGAAGTGCAGAAATTCTTCGAAGAATACGTCAGTCAACTCGAAAGGCGTATCCAAGAAGGCGATCAGTTTGGCTTCTTCAAGCACCTTAAGGGGATGAATGTGGAAGGGAAGAGGACGTTTAATTCGCAGTAGGGACGAGGAAGGTAAATTACAGTGGGGTATCGGCCTCATCCGGGAACGATGTCTAAGGTGGTTCCATGTGCTGCTATACACCAAGTCGTCGATCCTCGACCCGACTATCGTCGAAGAGCTCAAGGTCTGACCCTCGTGCAGTCCGCTCGATAACATCCCGTCTAGGCACGAGGTGAAAGACGCGATCCGGGCGATGGTGAACCGCAAGGCGGTTGGGCGTAGTGGTCTCACCGCTGAACTCCTGAAGGTAGGAGACTGAGACACCTTACGAAGCTTCTACGAGATCATCGTCGATGTGTGAAACGGAGGGGTCGTGCCGCAGCAATGAAAAGATGCAACGATTAAGGTGCTATACAAAAGTAAAGACAGGATGGAGTGTGGTAACTACCGTGCCATTTCTCTTGTCGCGCATGCCGGCAAAGTACTCCTCAAAGTCATACCGTGCCGCTGCAGCTTCAAATACGAACGGAAAGGCATCCTCCTAGAGGAGAAGTGTAGCGTTATTAGGCCCGAACGTTCGACGGTCGACATGATGTTCGTGGTGCGATGCTTGCAGGATTCGGCAAGGAAAAAGAACACCCCGCTGTTCATGCGCATTGTCGACCTCGCCAAAGCCTATGACTCGGTCGATCGAACCCTCTTGTGAACTGTCTTGGCTCGCTCTGGCGTGCCACCTAGAACGATCGCCGTCATCCGCCAATTCAAAGACGGCATGCACGCATGCGTGCGATTGGATGATGAAGAATTCTCAGATAGTTTCGTCGTAGAAAAGGGTCTTCGGCAAGGGTGTGTGCTCTCGCCATTGCTGTTCAGCTTGTTTTTCACAGTGGTGCTGGGTGTTGAGCAGAAACACTTGGCCGATGATAAAACCACCACGGACAGCATGGTGCAACTCTAACGAAAGAAGATAAAGGGGAATAAAATAAGAGAGATGGCACGGGTCGGACAACCCGACGGACAGGGAAGGTTGAAGAGTCCCAGTCATTGTGGGCAATGCGGTATGCTGACGATGCGGGCATAGTATCGCTATCACCTAACGTCCTGGAGAGGATGATGACGGCGAACGTCTCTGCGTGTGCAGCGCTCGGATTGACAGTATTGAAGGCCAAGAGCGAGGTAATGTGTCTGCAAACAAATGATGAGGGGAACGTGCTGTTTACCGTGACCGCAGCCGGACAAGATGTACAAAACACCACTCGAGTTTGTGTCTTTGGGAGGGGATTTCAGCGCCCTTACCGCAAGCAATTGTCTGTACTACTTTGACCAGCTACGGTCTCACGAAGTTTAGGTACAAGACTGCAGGGGATCGAGCAGCCCCACCGCTCGAGCTGGACCACAACTCGCCAGCGCACAAGGTTGGCCAGGGTCGTTTCCAAGGTCATTCGCAAGTCATGGCTGGACGAAAAAGGCGCAATAGATTTCTCGGCTCTCGTGGCCAACTCCATACGGTGTCCACACCGACGTGTGATTTTGTCGCGTTGGGCGTTGTAGCGTGACGAGTTGGTGATGGATTTCACTCCCCAAGGCACCGATACCTGCCTACGAGTCGGGCCGACGGCAGTTGGACCTCCGCACGGATGGCTTCCGCGAGCGCAAGCCCTGTAGTGGCAGTGTTTTGCCTGGTGGACGATTATTCCGCCAGCTAAATGAGCCACACACTCGACAACATTCAACCCTCTCTGAAGTTGGTGAAATATTGAAATTTCAGAAAGAAGGAAATATGATAAGTGTCGTCAAGACCGACCCTAGTCGGAGACAAAAAAACGCAAAATATTGGATGTTTATGTTGAAACAACATACACTTGCAGCAGAGGCAGCATTTAATTTGCAATACGAACAATAGTCGTGCGAACAGCAGTCAGCAGCAGCAAGCACCAACAGGCGCAAGTGCGGTCTTTCTTGCGTTCCTCGATATGCGCCGTGCAAACAACGATGCCACAACAAAAAAATCGCACTCTTTCTTCGTTGTCCCCTCCGCCTGAGAAGGATTTGTGGCGGCGAACATCCGAGTTCTGGCGGCACGGGTACACGCACTTGCAGCAGCAGCAGCCGCCGTAAGCAGCAGCAGCGCCTGCATCTGTTACAGCGTTTGCGACAGCACTTGCTTGAGCCGCGCTAGCTCTCTTGCTTGCAACGGCGCTTGCTTGCAGCAGCGCTTGCTTATCACAGTTCTTGCTTGCGGCAAGCCCTCGGGTGGTGTTGGCACATATATGGGTATGGTATGGCATGGTACGTGGTAGAATACGGTATGGCATGGTATGTGATAACATATGTTGGTATGGAATGATGGTACGGTTGGTTTGATAGCTATGTTATATTAAAAAGTCATTGTGTTGTGGTATGTTGGTGGTATCATATGGTGGTACGATGCGGTGGGAAAGCATTTAGATAAATTTAGGACTAAACATTGGCTGGAGGTGTGCTATGTTCTAGTATATAAGGTATGTAAGAGCCTAATAAGTCCTGTGAATATCATCTGTAACGAATTGATATATCGGTCATTGGAAGGAACAAATATAAATTCGATTTATAGGGGATGCGGAAAGGCAGACAGAGAAACAGATCTGCACGTTCGAAAATAGACACTCAGTATTACATAGTTCGAGCGCTGTTCTCTGCTTGCTTCACCAACACAGACGGTATCCCAAGAAGTCGGTCGTGAATCGGATCGAACGAATGCACGCCTCAACATATACACTGCTGATCGTAGAGAGGATGTGGGGTACGGAATTTGGCGTCTTGGTGCGACAGGGCGTGGGGTTTTCTCGTATCATAGTCTGAACTGATTGCTGTGATATATTCGAAAGCTAATTGACCTAACGCAATTTGCGGTGGATTCAATGTTTCCCTGAATGGGTTGCATGGAAATAGATCAAGATATTTTTCCAGGTCAAGGAAGAAACAAATGAGAGCCCCCTTGACTCCACAACAACAGTAGTCGATACTTCGTACACTATCTTTACTTCTGCTCCTGCGCCGCATGACAAAGGCAAGCGGCGCATCACCCGGCGAAGAAGTTGTCCCCTTACGCTAGCGTTGACGTACAAGTCACCTAGGCACCACCACCCAATGGGCATGCCCCGAGGTCGGAGGAGATTTGGCTGCTTGAAAGCGTTGAAGTCCGCATGGCAGATGAAGGACGGGTGACGGTGGTGGGTGTCCCGATCGGCACGAAAGAATATGTGCGGGGGTGAGCAATGGAGGTAGGGAGGGATGGGGGCGCGGACCACCTTGCGCGCGGCGTCGTTGACATGGGCGACAAACAAGCAGCGGCCCTCATCACCGTCGAATCTCTCGGGCAGCGTACGAGTTAGCTCGAAAGGGCAGTGGACACGGGGCTATCCCTCGAGGCATGTAAAAGGTCAGACAACGGATCGCAGTGGGCGTACGAGAAAATCCTCCAGCTACCAGGAGAGGCAGAGGCACAGTCGTGCTTTCGAGAGGGGTGCCCTTATAGTCGGATGACTCGCACACCTTACCAGCAGGCCCAAGCACGCCTTTCTACGGGAGCCAGAGGATTGAGGCTGCGGTCGAAAAAAGAAAGGAGAATGTCGGCATCCATCGGGAGCGGAGAGAAGACCTTGCCGGAGGTCCTAGCATGCCTCACAGGCCCGTCAGGCGACAAAGTGAGGAGGGGGGGTCTCCCAGAATCGATCATCAGTGCTCAGCTGGGAGACAGCTTGAGGGAGATTCGGGACACGTGGGGCGCAACGAAGGAAGCGATGGAGGGCATCGTCCCCGAGTCTTGGCTGGAATAGGGTCTAAACGCAGACAGAGACCTGATCCCCAGACCCCTAGAGAGCGACATGCCGGCAGCTCGTGATGCCGTGACCACAAATTGGCGCAAACCGTAACATAAGTTGAGCAAACTGGGTGAACCAAGGCCGGCAAGCTGCCCACACAGCTTCGTTGGAGGAGCTTGCGGAAACGGCAAGCTCCCTCAGACCGGGCGACCCGACAGGGGGGACAGAGACAAACGCTTTCGCTAAGGCTCGCTACAGGAGTCCACAGGGAGCTGGAGTCACGGTATAATTTCGGGCGAGGCCAACAGACTCAATCTGTGTCATACCCGCAGCAGAGTTCGTGGGGAAAGACGGTTCATGAGGATCGAGGAATACGTGGCAACGAGGTGCCCCTGGTGCGATGCAGTTGACGTGGACACCCGCCACACGTGCATCTGTTCCAGGTCAGGAGCGGAGGTGAATCCGCACCAACCGCTGGTCCACGCGGTGTCCCGTGCATTGAATCGGCTGGGAACTCAACACCGAGTACAGAGCGGCGAACCGTTCACAGCAGACCGAAATCTGAAAATGGACATTGTCGTCAGGAGAGGGGGTCTACGGGAGGCTCCTAACAGGGAGTATAAGGAGAAATCCATGCTGCTGGACGTCACCTATGCCGACCCTCAAGCACAGATACACCTGCGAGGAGGCAGTGCTTATGACGATAGATCAGCTGCCGCTATCTCTGAGACGCGCACGCGCCAAGCCTACGCTCGTCCGGGATATGTGTTCTTGGACGAACGGAGTCATAAACTTGCCACTTTAGCAGTGAAAACCTTTGGGCGTCTCGGGGTAGAGGGCAGTAACTTCATCGACCAGCTGACAGCTAGTGTCGTGGGGAGGAGAGACGGTGGGTCGGTGGGAACGAAAGGAATGGTGAAGGAACGCCTATTCCAAATCGTCTCCGTGCCTACACAGGTCGCCATCTCGAGAGGGGTCAAGCGATTCGAACTTCAGCTTAGGGGTCGACAGTAATCGGGAAGGAGAAGCGGGGGGGGGGGGGAGGATGACAGACCCACACCAATGGCGTGGGGATGGAACTTGGAAGCGGCTTAGGATTCAAGAACAGAACGTGAAGAGTAGATATTGAGATAGAGGAAGGAGCAGGACCGTAAATAGAGTATCGTAGATAAAGCAAAGCGGGAGGTAGACATAGAAGGCAGACAGACCTTGTGCATAGGCTTCCTTGGTTTCCGGGGATTTCTTCCGAACGTTATGAGTGATCAACATTGAAGATCATGCCGCACATTGTAGGATGGCAAGCATACTAATAATCATACATAAAGGCAAAAAAAAACAACAAGGTCATTATATACATTAGTTGGAAGCAGCTTCGCAGTATTCATGTACAGGTATACGTATGGTGGGGCACGATGAAAAGTTGCCGGCATCTCGTGTTTGTTGTCATGAAAAACATCTAATGACTGCCAAATAAGTACTCACTGCAACTGCAGCTGACTCGTGGCAACAGCAGTAGAACTCTAACATAACTATTGACATCTATACGCAGCAACCGGTCAACATACGATTGAAGACATCACGAAAAACATTTCGCACTTGTCATGAAATGTTTCTCTCTACGTTTCAATTTGTGACTGTCAAAAACAGAATAGTATGCTCAGCACCATGGTTACAGCAGGAGACTCGCGGCAACGACAGCACTACTACTAATATACATATCATTACCCATGTACTACTGTTACGGGGGACTATACGTAGTAAATAGGACCTATGGTTAGCACAAAAAGCTATATATGCTCGCCCCGTGCCCCCTCCTAGCTTCTCGTGATAGGTGCACGAGTAGAGCACGGCACTGCTCGCTGCCGATTGATAGGCCTGGAGGCTGGGCCTACTGTTGTGGTTTCTGTGGTGGTTTCTCTGTTGCGGTTCCTCTTCACGTCAGCAGCAGGCAGCAGCAACAGCGGCGGTTGGCGAGCTGCAGCATCATGGAAAGGGAGGAGGATGAGCAGGGGCGACGCACGCTTTCCCGGTGCGTGTGCGAGAGGCGTGCGAAAGAAGCTAGGGTCCGGGAATGTTCGGGGTTCTTAGGCCTTGAACTCGAGCGCAATAATTAATTGGGCGTAGGGCTGTCGACTCTGATGCACAATGACTCACAAGCGTGCCTTATGCGCCAGCAAGCATCGGTACCTCGATCGCTTCGGGCCGCCAGCCATGATTTTTCCCACGAGGTTTTGCGTTTTTTGACCGGTTCGCTCCGGTGGTTTGTTAAGAGTTGCTTGCACGTGCATGGGGGGTAATACGGGTAGACACTCGTATAATTTTGGGTGTCCTTCCTAAACCCGCGAATTCGCGAATCGGCCGTTCACAGGAGGAAACAACTGATGATATTCGCAACAGCATATACAGGATTCGTACATCAGTAGAGATATTTGATCGAGACGTACCACCACTGCAACGGGGCAAAGAGCACAAAGTCTGTAACAGATATCATGATATATCCATGCCCAGGGCGGGAGATCGATACCCGCACACATCAGAGTATTTGGGATTAATAGGGAATACTGATGACACCCGAACGGAGGACACATGTGCTGTACGAGCACACACCAGATTTCGTTTTCTCCTCTCGGACATGCCGCACCCAGGAATGGGGATAAATACTCGCACGTACCGGCATATACTTGACGTATACCGGGTATCCTCGATCTCACAGCTGACGTTGTTATTTTGCTGATATATATGAACAACGCTACTTTGCCAGTGCCGTCGGCCCTTGGCCTTGCCCGTCACTAGCGATACAGATCATACGTGGCCGGCGCCAATGCGTCGGTCCTAGGCCCGTCCCTCACTACGAATAGCGATGTATATCATACACGTCGTGAGGCATAATGTACGACTGTACGTACCAACACCGCTGGGCGGGTGCACTAAAAAGCGGTCGTTGGTGAGGGAAGATATGCCGGTGCAGGTCTCGTGGCCGGCGCCAACGCGTCGGTCTGCGGCCCTTCCCTCACTCACGATACTATACATCCACGTTGCGAGACACAATGTATTGCTGTATGTTCCTACCCTGTGGGGGTGAACAAAAAGGCGGTCGATGGTGAAGGACGATATGCCGGCGCACGCTTCGCGACCGGCGCCAACGCGTCGGTCCTAGGCCCGTCCCTCACTGACGATACATATAATACAAGTGTCGGGACGCACAACGAACGATGTATGTAACACACCGGTGTCCCGGTGCACTAGAAGGCGGTCGATGGTGAGGGACTATGTGCCGGTGCACGGCTTGGGGCCGGCGCCGATGCGTCGACTCTTGGCCCTGCCCCTCACTAACGATACCTATCATACGCATCACGGTAAATGTATACTTGGTAGCGATCTATATCATACACGTCGTGAGACACAATGTACTGCTGTTCGTACCAACAACGCTGTGCCGGTGCACTAAAAGGCTGTCGATGGTGAGGCAAAAGATGGCGGTGCAGGTGTCGTGGCCGGCACCAACGCGTGGGCCTGCGGCCAGCATCGAACTAACGATACATACCACACAAGTTGCGGGACACAATGTATTGCTGTATGTTCCTAAGACGCTGTGCCGGAGCACTAAAACGCGGTCGATGGTGAGGGAGTATGTGCCGGTGCACGGCTCGGGGCCGGCACCGTTGCGTCGACCCTCGGCCCTGCCACCCACTAGCGATACCTATCATACGCATCACGAAAAATGTACACCTGGTAGCGATCTATATCATACACGTCGTTAGACACAATACACTGCTGTACGTACCAACAACGCTGTGCCGGTGCACTAAAAGGCTGTCGATGGTGAGGGAAGATTTGCCGGTGCAGGTCTCGTGGCCGGCGCCAACGCGTCGGTCCTAGGCCCGTCCCTCACTAACGATACATATAATACACGTCGCGGCGCACAACGAACGATGTATGTAACACACCGGTGTCCCGGCGCACTAAAAGGCGGTCGGTGGTGATGGACTAGGTGCCGGTGCACGGCCAGGGGCCGGCGCCGATGCGTCGACCCTCGGCCCTGCCCCTCACTAACGATACCTATCATACGCGTCGCGATAAATATATACCTGGTACTTGGTAGCGATCTATATCATACACGTCGTGAGACACAATGTACTGCTGTTCGTACCAACAACGCTGTGCCGGTGCACTAAAAGGCTGTCGATGGTGAGGCAAAAGATGGCGGTGCAGGTGTCGTGGCCGGCACCAACGCGTGGGCCTGCGGCCAGCATCGAACTAACGATACATACCACACAAGTTGCGGGACACAATGTATTGCTGTATGTTCCTAAGACTCTGTGCCGGAGCACTAAAACGCGGTCGATGGTGAGGGAGTATGTGCCGGTGCACGGCTCGGGGCCGGCACCGTTGCGTCGACCCTCGGCCCTGCCACCCACTAGCGATACCTATCATACGCATCACGAAAAATGTACACCTGGTAGCGATCTATATCATACACGTCGTTAGACACAATACACTGCTGTACGTACCAACAACGCTGTGCCGGTGCACTAAAAGGCTGTCGATGGTGAGGGAAGATTTGCCGGTGCAGGTCTCGTGGCCGGCGCCAACGCGTCGGTCCTAGGCCCGTCCCTCACTAACGATACATATAATACACGTCGCGGCGCACAACGAACGATGTATGTAACACATCGGTGTCCCGCCGCACTGGAAAGCGGTCGATGGTGAGGGGCTAGGTGCCGGTGCACCGCTCGGGGCAGGCGCCGATGCGTCGACCCTCGACCCTGCCCCTCACTAGCGATACCTATCATACGCGTCGCGATAAATATATACCTGGTACTTGGAAGCGATCTGTATCATACACGTCGTGAGACACAATGTACTGCGGTTCGTACCAACAACGCTGGGCCGGTGCACTAAAAGGCGGTCGATGGTGAGGCAAGATTGTGCGGTGCAGGTCTCGTGGCCGGCGCCAACGCGTGGGCCTGCGGCCCGAATCTCACTGACGATACATACCATACAAGTGTCGGGACACAATGTATTGCTGTATGCTCCTAAGACGCTGTGCCGGAGCACTAAAAGGCGGTCGATGGTGAGGGACTATGTGCCGGTGCACGGCTCGGGGCCGACGCCGATGTGCCGACCCTCGGCCCTGCCCCTCACTAACGATACCTATCATACGCATCACGGTAAATGTATACTTGGTAGCGATCTATATCATACACGTCGTGAGACACAATGTACTGCTGTACGTACCAACAACGCTGTGCCGGTGCACTAAAAGGCTGTCGATGGTGAGGGAAGATATGCCGGTGCAGGTCTCGTGGCCGGCGCCAACGCGTCGGCCTGCGGCCCGCCTCTAACTAACGATACATACCATACACGTTGCGGGACGCAATATATTGCTGTATGTTCCTAAGACGCTGTGCCGGAACACTAAGAGACGGTCGATGGCGAAGAACTATGTCGCTGCCGTAGGCCTCGTGGCCAGCGCCAACGCGTCGGCCCTTGGCCCGGCCCTCACTGACGATACCTATAATAAACGTCGCAGTACACAACGAACGATGTATGTAACAACATCGCTTTGCCGGCGCGCCAGAAGGCGGTCGATGGTGAGGGACTACTGTATGTGCCGGTGTACTGCTTGGGGGCCGGCACCGATGCGTCGACCCTCGGCCCTGCCCCTCACTAACGATACCTATGTTACGCGTCGCGACGGCTGTAGCGATATATATCATTCACGTCGTGAGACACAATGTACTGCTGTACGTACCAACAACGCTGTGCCGGGGCACAAAAAGGCCGTCGATGGTGAGTGAATATATGCCGGTGCAGGTCTCGTGGCCGGCGCCAACGCGTCGGCCTGTGACCCATCTCACCTTAACGATACATATCATACACGTTGCGAGACACAATGTATTGCTGTATGTTCCAACGACGCCGTGCCGATGCACTGTAAGGCGGACGACGCTGATGGACTGTGTACCGGCGCAGGCCTTATGGCCGGCGCCAACGCGTCGGCCCTTGGCTTTTCCTCACTAGCGACACATACAATGAAGGTCGCGGTACAGCGAACGATGTTTGTAACAACACCGCTGTGCCGGCGCACTAAAAGGCGGTCGATGATGAGGGACTATGGGCCGATATACGGCATGTGGCCGGCGCCGACGCGTCGACCCATGGCCTTGCCCCTCAAGAACCATTATGCTCATACGCATCGCGTCAAGTATATCGATATATATCATTCACGTCGTGAGACACAATGTACTGCTGTACGTACCAACAACGCTGTGCCGGTGCACTAAAGCGCGGTCGATGGTGAGAGAAGATATGCCGGTGCAGGTCTCGGGGCCTGCGCCAACGCGTCGGCCTGTGGCCCGTATCTCACTAACGATACATATCATACACGTTGCGAGTTGCGAGACACAATATACTCCTGATGTTCCAACGACGCTGTGCCGATGCACTCAAAAGGCGGCCGATGGTTAGGGACTATGTGCCGGCGCAGGCCTCGTGGCCGGAGCCAACGCGTCGGCCCTTGGCCCGTCCCTCACTAACGATACACATCGTAGACGTCGCGGTACACAATGAACGATGTAGGTAACAATAACGCTGTGTCGGCGCACTAGAAAGCGGTCGAGGGTGAGGGACTATGCGCCGGTGCACGGCTTGGGGCCGGCGCCGATGCGTCGACTCTTGGCCCTGCGCCTCACTAACGATACCTATCATACACGTCGCGATGAATATATAGCAATATATATCATACACGTCGTGAGCCAGAATTTACTGCTGTACGTACCAACAACGCTGTGCCGGCGCACTACATGGCGGCCGATGGTGAGGAAAGATATGCCGGTGCACGTCTCGCGGCCGGCGCCAACGCGTCGGCCTGGGGCCCGTATCTCACTAACGATACATATCAATACACGTTGCGAGAGATACCGTACTGCTATGCTTTCCGACGACGCTGTGCCGATGCACTAAAAGGCGATCGATGGTGAGGGACTACATGCCAGCGCAGGTCACGTGGCCGGCGCCAACGCGTCGGCCCATGGCCCGTCCCTCACTGCCGATACATACAATAAACTTCGCGGCCCGCAACGAACGATGTATGCAACAACACCGTTGTGCCGGCGCACTAGAAGACGGTCGATGGTGAGGAACTATGTGCCGGTGCACGGCTTGGGGCCGGCGCCGATGCGTTGACCCTCGGCCGTGCCTCTCACTAACGATACTTATCACACACGTCGCGATAAATATATAGTGATATATATCATACACGTCGTGAGACACAATGTACTGCTGTACGCCTCAACAACGCCGTGCCGGTGCACTAAAAGGCGGTCGATGGTGAGGGAAGATATGCCGGTGCAGGTCTCGTGGCCGGCGCCAACGCGTCGGCCTGCGGTCCGTCTCGCATTAACGATTCATAACATACACTTTGCGAGACACTATTACTGCTGTGTATTCCAACGACGCCGTGCCGGTGCACTGTAAGGCGATCGATGGGGGGGGGCTATGTGCCGGCGCAGTCCTCGTGGCCGGCGCCAACGCGTCGACCCTTGGCCCGTCCCTCACTAACGATACACATCGTAGACGTCGCGGTACACAATGAACGATGTATGTAACAACACCGCTGTGCCGGCGCACTGGAAGGCGGTCGATGGTGAGGAACTATGTGCCGGTGCACGGCTTGGGGCTTGCGCTGATGCGTCGACCCTTGGCTCTGCTCCTCACTAGCGATACTTAACATACGCGTCGCCACGCGCAACAACGATGCCGTGCGGGTGCACTTTAAGGCGGTCGATAGTGGCGGAGTATGCGCCGGTCTACGTCTCGTGACCGGCGCACCGGCTACAGTCGAGATTGACCGGAACGCATGCTGACACATGCGTCACCCCCGTCCCACTAGCGATACATTCGTACCAAAGACACAGGCGTGTGTCACCCCAAGGAAAGCTCCCTGCCGGAGCAGGAGATACGCGGTGCGGAGCACCAGATCACGGATGCTGTTCATAGAAAGATGTCGGTGCATGTCAACAACCGCGGCTATAAACAACGTCGGCGCGTACTAATGGTGTGCCGGTGCACACCAGCACGGGGACAACCATGCCCCACCCTTGCATGGATAGTGCTCACCGTCGCCTCTATCTAATATCATTCCCGTCGCGCTACCCCGTTCCGCTTCCCAGCCGTGTCGTCGCGTCCGTTGTTGCCGTCGTTGTGTTCTGTTCCGTGTCCGCGTCGTCCGCTGTTGCCGTCCATGTGTTCTGTTACGTGTCCGCGCTGTCTCGCCGAGTCCAAATTTCGCAAAAGCCCGGCGAGAACGACGGCGGAGGGGGGAATTGGAATGACGGGTAGCGATGGCGACGAGGAGGCTTTCGCGTCGCTGGCCGACTTTGCAACCTTCAAACAGAGGATGGCGAACGAAGTCGCCCAGCTCCAGGCGGCGCTCCAGAGATTGATGAACGACATTATCGAAGCCTCCCGCCGTCCCGCCTTCGGGGGGGGGGCGGCGCCAGCAGGTTTGGAACGCATCCCGGCAGCTCTGCTGCCGGGGCCTCCCTGCTGGACCACTCCCCCAGCACCGCCCTGCTCGGACCGCCGGCCGGACAGCCGTTCGGGAACTCCGTCGCTGGGGTCCTCCCGCCGACTCCCAACATCGCTTGCCAACCCATCGATGGGGCCACGGGCGCCCGCGCGGGTCTGCGTGGACTCCTCAACCCCGAGCAGGGCAAGCTCGCCGTAGGTCCAGGGCGGGCGTTCTGCCACGGCGGTACTCCGGGCAGCGCCCCTCTCGAACAGGCAGGTCCACTCGCCTTGGTCCCGGGAGGGCGGGCTACGGTAGTGTTTTTGGGGCGGTACCGGGGCCACCGTGGGCCCAGCAGAAGGAGTCGGCTACGGTGACGCTTTGGCCGGTACCGAAACCGCCCGCGCCCAACTCGGTCAGGCGGGCGGGCTCGCAGGGGGTCAGGGGGGGGGGGGGGGGGGGTCGGCTACGGGGGCTATGTGGGCGGCGCCGGTGGTGCCGGCGCCTTCTCCGGACAGGGGGGCGGGCACGCCGCCGGCTCGGTTACGTCCGGGCGGGGCAAGAGCCAACAGAGCGCCATCGATTTCGCTCGGCCGGCGGCCCGCGACAGGCCGGGTGGGCTTGAGGTCGGCTCGGACGTTTTACGGGGACGGCAGCGCCAGCAACCCGCTTACGCCTTGGACCGACAGGTCAACCAGATTATGACCACCCGCGCAATGGCATCGTGGACCAGCCCCACGACTCGGCTATGGCAGATCATCTGCGGTGGCCACCTGGCGTCAATGCAGAGGGCGGCCGTGCAGGGGTACGTGGGAGCCTCGGTCAACATTTCGGCCGGCGTCCATGGAATGTTGGAGCGTTGGACGACCTAGACTTTCTGGCCTTCACACCGCACGGCGGGCAGGCATCAACCGTCCAATAGCACGACACCTGAGCGTTTCGGGGCACGCGATCGTTACGATCGCATCCCGCGGACTCCCACAAAAATGGCGCGGACCTCCATATGGCGCGCGCTTTTGTTTAGCGCTCGGACGAGCTTCAGCGCGGGGGATACGATCCTCAACGACCACGTTATGGAGCACTCTGTGGTCACCGGTCGCCCGGCAAACTAGGCTGGGCTGGCGGCTCTGGTCATCAAAGACCTGGCGACCTTCACGCTCGACCTGCGCGGTGTCCCCGACTGCTGCAGCCACGCTTGGGCCTACCCCCCGCCGGCGGAGTCCCTTTACTGCCATTTCGGGGCCGCACTGGCCCCGCCTTTCCGGCTGCGTCGCCCTCGGCGGCTTGTCAACGCCGAAGCCCAGAAACCTCGCCTTTTCTCCACCCCGGCGGCCGGGGCCGGGGTTGGTGAATGCCGGCAGGGGAGGAAGACCGACAGGTGCTGCTTCGGTGCCACCTGCGTGTTCTCCCACGTCGGTCCCACTCGCAAGACGAGCAGCGGCAATAAGTGCAAGGCGGCTACCGGCAGGGGGGTCGGCCTATAGCCGCGTCGCAGCCAGCGGCGCTGTATCCGGGGAACCCTGGCAAAGAGAATCAAGAGCAAGGGCAGGCGGGCGCTGGGGGTGGCGGTGCAAGTAAGGGGAGCAGCAGCGGCGGCGGCAGTGGCAGCGGCAGTGGCAGCGGCCGCGGGGCGTCGAGTGGGGGGGGTGCTTCCCTCGGTCGGCGGCTGCCAAGGCTGACGAATAGGGGGACGGGCCTCGCCCCTCAGTGGGGGCGAGGCCGATCTAAGGGCGCATGAAAACAGCAGCGCGAGTTGCACAGCTTGTACGTCCGGGGTCGGCGTCCGCTGGGAGCCCAGGTTATGGGGCCAGCGGGTGTCGCGCTATGCTCAGTAGCGCTGGTAGCCAGCTCATCCGCCAGTCGGTTGCGCCGTCATCTCACCGAGCTTACACGTCAGGTTTCCGGTCTCGAATGTTTTATTTTTTTCGGGGGTTAATAATGGTGGTTGCGTATGTCGACAAGCCAGCCTCCACTACGGATAAGATTCAGGCGTTGCCTAAGTTCGTAGCATGGTGGGCGTTGGAGGGCCACCAAGCCGGTACTGTTGCCAGTAAACTATCAGCCGTGTTCTACCGAGTAAACTTGCCAGTGGAGTTTCCCATGTCGTCGCCGCTTGTTAAACGTGCATTGCAAGGGGGTCATGGTCGCACATTGCCGCCGGTAGCTCATACAAATAATCCGTCGCCCTATTTCGTGGGACACGTTGTTGGGAGGGCAGGGCCGGTCCGTGTCGTGGGGCCCGGGTGATCGAGTTCTTTGGCTGTCGTTGGCCTTGGGCTATTTGTGAATTGTTTTCATTGCGAAGTCTGACGAAATATTCGCTTATTCGACCGGAGTTGTATACCCCGTGCATTGCTTGACGAGGGGTGACGTAGCGTTATTCGCGGGGGAGCGGCGGTTGACCTCGTTGCAGTGGCATCAGGCCACCGGCATCAAGGCCCTGTTTCGGGGCCGTAAAGGGTCCAGGCTCAGCAAAGATCGGGTGTCGTGCGCACACGTGACGACGCCTTCGGGGTGCGTTCCGGGGTAGGAGCAGGCGGCGGTGCCGTCGCTCTCATGGTGGAGTTTGTTGTCGGGATATCCGACGCTGCCAGGAAGCGCCCCCCTGTCGTCGTATCGGTACGGTAAATAGGTCAAAGTTGGGAGCTACACGCAAGCCTTCGGGGCACTTGGCGAAGTGGTAGCGGAAGCAGGAGACGATGCCAGCGAAGTCGGCCTCACTCATTGCATATTGCGCAACCAATACGCTGGCGGCCAGGGGGAAGTGCCGTAGAGGGCAATCTGGGAGAAGGAAGATGGAAGTCTTCAAAGTTTCCTAGACGTACATTCGCAATAAACTAGAGGACGCGGGTATTGTATCTCGTAAACTAATAGAGACGGAAAGATAGGGCAGAGGCAGCCAGGCCAGGGCACTGTTTTGGGCCTAGTACCGTAGTATCGACGCGACCTCGATATTGGCGTATGTCAATGGTTTACCACCATTGGGAGTCTCGGTCGTCCGAGACTGCGTTTCTTAGAGCCCCGGCCAGTCGGCTGGGGGGGGGAACTCCCGGGTACTTGCAGTACGATAGGCAATAAGAGTCAGCGGCCGGTGTCGCGGCTCTCGTACCACGCCAGTGGATTTCCCCCCGCGACGTCGCAGAGAATAATAATAACATGACAATTCGAAGGATATGCAACAAATTATCTAATTTTACAACCAATATTTGGTCCTATTTACTATGATCTCCCCGGTAATTCTTCTACTGCAACTACTACTATTAATTTCAATACTAGTACTGCTATTATACTGCTATACTACGAACTACTATTAATACTACGTACTGTTCATAGTACTATGCTACTATTAACCCTACTACTATGCCAAATGAATACTGAGCCAAGGGGGATAGGGGGAGACAGGCAGCAGAATGAGCCTGGAGCTGTGGCTCTTGCCCGCCGGTGCGATAATCTGCTGCTAAGAGCGCGCGACTGGACAACTCGCTAGATACGATGCCTACATATACTACAGTAGATATCTAGGGGTGCCAATTTCCCCTTGGTCGACGGACCGAGGGAGGCAGTTTTGTGGTCACGTTCGTGCTCGGTATGAGGTGTGCGGTCACTTACGTGCTCGGTGTAAGGTGTTTGGTGTACGTCAAAGGGCTACCCAAATCATATACGACTCTCGACACTCGACAGACGTGTTCTGGTGCTGCTGTACCTGCTGCTGCTCTGTGGTTGATAAAACAACAAAACAGGAAAAAGGCGGGGGATTTCAAACTTTATTGAGATTTGAGATTTCACCGCAGAGAAATTCTTCGTTTTTAGAAGCGCACACACCTCGTGGTATCAGCAAGCAGGCAGTGTGGGGTGTACGCGGTGCCGCACCGAGACAGGGGGCAGTACAGCGAGACGGGAGGTAGTGTAGGCCTGGCCCTTCGGCTCTACGCCGTTGCGATTACCTGCTGCTGAGAGCGTGCGACTGGACAACAAGCTAAGTATGACAACAACACCTAGATACCTGGTGCCAGTGTCTCCCAGGTATAGGCGGACGAACGAAGGCAGGTGTTTGGTCACGAACGTGGTCGGTGTTAGGTGTACATCAGCCGTCGAAGGGCTTGGTGCCACAGATACGACGGTCGACAGATGTGCACTGCTGTTCTTTCTGTATGTCTGCTGCTGCTGCTGCTGCTGCTACTGCTACATCTTCTGCCGAGGTTGGAAACATAAGGGGGGGGGTCACAACAGTGTTCGAGGGTGGTGCGCTACTTATTAATAAAACAAAAGTGGGGTTTCCCTTGTTACCTACTCGGCTCGGCGAGGCGGAAAGCAATCCCTTGTTTTATGGAGCCGGCTCAGCGACGTTCAATGCTCAAAGCACTGCCACGGTGCCCGGCCGGGATCCAAACATGCGTCGTAATGTACCCACGCCCCCCTGCTTGCCCCGCAGCTGAAAGTGAGAGAAAGAACCTTGGCCGCAGGAGAGCAGCATGCAAAAATAAAACAGTGTACCTTACACATATACATACAATGTGGAAGTGATGCTATCGACGGATTCGTTTTTAAAGATTTAATGAATGATTCCGCCGAACGTTGTATAATATTTGTGATGTCACTGCATATTTTGTTGTGGTGTTCACCACGAAGACGACCTCTCCCGCAAAAACCCTAGGGCTGGCGACTATAAATAGCGTTTGAAAGCACGTTGTGGGTGACACACTGAACACACTGCACATACACGAGTGACAAATTGAAAAGAGCAGTACAGTAATGAAAATATATTTACAGAAATAGACGAAGATGCACCGAAGAAGGGGCTGGAACTTTCGACGACGCTTGGTTGCCGACACAAATCGCGCTGCAGCAGCAACAGTGTGGTTGTGTCTGTGGCAACATGCATGTATCACAGGACAGCAGAGACCCCGATCTCTACCGATCGCAGGGTCCAATAAAAAGGCAACTACTTACCGGGAAACCACAGCGATGATATATATCGTCGACAAACTACCGTACACGCGTGATGTTGCTTCCTGCTCTGCTGGTGGGCGGCGTCACGTATAGCGTAGCAGCCAGGTGGTGACAACACGCACCCTGCACTGCTTCGTGCTCTGCCTATTGTCTGTGATGTCTGACTTACGTACATAAAACGAAACTCAAGTTGCGTTTTGTTCAGGAACAAATATCATTACCTCTGCGAGGTTCTAACCCTCGCTTTCAAATCCGAATTCGAGCGTGGTGACTACTTGACCATGTTGCGAAAGAACCATATCCATATTGTTCGCAGCGCACGACACACGGGACGCACAAGCACAGCGCAGCCGGATAAACAGAGGTAGATATGACGAATGATGAGTTGTTACAGCGGGTGGCGCCAGGGAGGGAGGTTCATAGCGCTGTGACTGTCGTGACCAGCGCTATGGGGAGGATAATACGGCGCGAGACCACTGTCCTGATCAGGGTCACGCGTCGGGTCTATTCGATAGGCAGAGGGCAAGCTTTGGTTAGCATCCTCTGGGCGGATCTTATAGGGGCAGGGAGGATCCCCGGAGTGGGAACGCCTTCGGTCTCGGGTGCAGAGCCAGTAACGAGGTTCCGGGACCACCCTGTGTTTACAAAACACCACCAAGTGATGAAAGAAAGTCAAAGCCAAGTGATCTGTGATACCTGTCCTATCGACTCTTAGCCCCTTGGGCCCTGCCTTGCCCGTCGTGCCCGTCATCGTGTCTGTGGTGCTTCGTTGAGTGCTCACGCTGACTGCTTGCATCTACTGCATTGCATCGATCCACGTTCTGTGTGACCCGATCATTACTGCTTGAAGGCACTTCCTCGAACCTCCCAAACAACAGGTGAGCCGGCCTCAGAGATCTAACGAGCGCAGGTCCTTTTTAGGGTCTGAGAGCGGTACCCTGCTGTAACATGGTGAACCCAGGGAGATCGAAGTGCATTGCAGGAGATCGGAGTGTTCGCAAAACGTGTGCAAGAGATCGGAGCGATTGCAAACTTGTGAATTAATGTCATCGTCTTCTTTGTATAATCCCACGTTTGATCTTGCATAATACTTCATTGCATACCAGTTACTTAGTATATGCGTACATCCACATATTTTCGTGGTTGCCTGCCTTGTATGATGGTGATACGTGCAATATGTTGTTATGTATTCACGCTGCCAATGGTGCTCTGCTTGTTTGTTTCGTGCGGCTTTGAATATACTTATCTGGTCAACGCATGCAGGCATACTCGTTGCTCGTGCTCCGTTTGCCTGTTGCTCGTGCTCGTCTGTCCGCTCGTTGTTCATGATCGCACACTCCTTAATAAATGACTGCATGCTATTGCCACATATTGTCTTCTAAACCGAATGCAATCGACAGGTATCGTTACAAGCCAAAGGTGCCGTACGTACTAATGCACGCATGCTGTCGTGTACCGTTTGCCTGGTTAGGTGATACCGGAAACTAACAACGTTGAGCCTTACGCCATTTGGGCGTACGCAACCCTATAGAACCATGAACCCCTGGACAACACCGTGCATTGTCGGCTGGCAAACATAGAACTTTCAAGAAGACCACGTATATTTTGGTGACTAGTATTCTTGCCGCGATGCTTGTAGACTACATCAGTAGTAATAGACCAATCGTCGTATTATGCACACCAAATGGAAAGTCCGATGCACGTTTGACCCTCTTCGATGTCTCCGGTCGTACCATTTTCTGTGTTGTATACCAACCGAGCGTTGCGCTCGAGTATCAGGTACAACACCTAGAGGACTGAAAGCCAAGTACAAGAGGAAAGGACAAAAAAAACTGGAGCAGATGAAGATCGGCTACGAAAGCCCTCGGGGGGCACGGGTCACACGGGGTGACATAGTTTCAACTGGACGATGATGAGCTTGCACACAACGGAGGAAGGTGTGGCTTGCTGTGTCCGGAGGGTTCGGGCAAAATATATCGATGCAGCCCAACCTGAGTAGTACCAGGCCAACAGGTATGGAGCGGGTGAAACATAACCGTGGTGATCCTTCTCTTTTTCTGATGTCGTATCCACAGTCGAAAATGCTATATTATTCTTGCTGTACGTTTTTCCTCGAGCGCAAAAAAAAAATCGGGGGGGGGTAGGCTTCTGTGTCGCCCTGATTGACTTAGATTTCAAGTCACGCACCAAAGCTAGAAAACTCGCGCAGCGCATGCCGTAATATGCGGGACCACCGATGTAAGACCAGGGACATGGGCCCAATGAGATACCGGTAGCAAGCATTACATAGCGCATACCAGTGACGAGCAGCCCGGTGTGTTCGGAAAGGCATGGAATCCGAGTAGTAAATTGATTGATGTGCTGTACTCATTTAGACCACCATGGAAAGTATTGCTGTGGGCCGTCAATATATGTACGACTCAATTAGTCAGCCCAACCTGATCAACCGTCAGTACTTTCGTTGTCATATATCACATGTACTGGTGTTGAAGAATATCTCGCTGCTGGTATCGAAACAGCAGTAGTAGGGAGTACTTTTGAATATCGTTGCGGGATGAGCGCCTCCCATAGGTGGTTCTAAGTGTGAAGCTGGACGTAGTTACTGATGAGCCTACCATGCCACGAAAACTTGTCTACCGCCGCCCGGAGCAAAGGTGCCTCAACTCGGAATTACACAGAAGAGCCGTATCTCCGTCTGTACAATACTATCAGTAGTCTAAACACTGCGCAAGATTCTCAAAAAGATGAAAAGAATAGTGCTGACGAACCTGCACTGCCGTACACTATTGGTATTAATATCAGTCTTAGTGCATGTAATTTGGAAGAAAATACAGGAACCATACTGCTGCTGTACGCTGTACCTGCAGTTTTTATTTATTTAGTTCCCGACCAAGGCTGATTTATCGATATACGAGGTTGGTGAATACTAAACCACAAGCGTACAGGGGGGGTGGCTCGCAGTATGCTTTTTACACATACGTACATAAAGGACGTATACAATATACCCATAATACTAAAACTGTACGGCAAGATCCCGAAGGACCCTTTGGCTCGCAGGTGGCTCGCAGCACGCTTTTTACACATACGTAATATGTCCATAATACTAAAACTGCTGTACGGCAAGATCCCGCATGCCCGAGGGACCCTTTGGCTCGCAGTATGCTTTTTGCACAAACGTACATAGAGGACGTATACACTATATATCCATAATACTAAAACTGTACGGCAAGATCTCGAGGGACCTTTGAGCCTATCTCTCTTCCCATCTTGACGAGTTATCATGTTGACTCGTTGAAACAGCACCTACACAGCTGCAGCAGTATCTGCTAGATGCACTACACAACACCCGCACGTTCATATCTAGGGTGAAGAATCAGCACGGACACTATCGCTGGATGTCGACGAGTCGAAGAACGGATTAATGTGAAGAACACACATGCACACACATACACCATATTCACACGGGGCATACTTCAAGCTGGATGAACAGAGTGAAGCTGGGTAGAAGACGTTGGTCTAAAAACTCAAGACAACAACCTGGAGGACGTATCTATATATGGGTAATACTATTGGTCATACGGCAAGATCTCCCTCGATCCTTGGGCCTTACGATAGTTGTCCCTTACTACGGCAGGAAAGCATCAACACCACTGCCTCCCGGCGTAAAGTACTGTTGTGAAGCCATTCTATATGGTATTCATACTACTATTAATACAATAACTGTTCATGATACTATAGGTCGTACGGAAAGATCTCCCTCGATCCTGGGCCCTAAAATAGTGTCCCATACTGCCGCAGCAAAGTATCAACACTGCTGCCTCCCGGCATGAAGTACTGCAGTGAAACCGGTCGGCTGTCCAGTGTAGCAATCAGGTTTTTATTTGCTGAAAGCACCGTATGAAAGCTAAGTTGAAACTGAGAACTATACAACAACTCATATGTTCACAACATAGCTGGTGTTGTGGTCTTCTCGTACCCGGTACGTTGGCATTTCACTTGTTCTACCCGTTACTGTATTCTCGTACCCGGTACGTTGGCAATTTACTTGGTTTACCCCGTATTCACCGGTACGCTGGCATTTCCCTTGCTTTTTTGCTTTACTCATTGCCTTGTTTGCAAATAATAATAAAGAACGGTATGGCAAAAGATAGGGGAGTTACGTGCTTCTACGACTCATATCCGTCGGGTCTCCATACATTATACATCCAGCCAGTAGTGGACAAACCTTGATAGTAGATCTTCCTGGGGTAACTAATTAGGCACTCTGATTGACTAGGAGTATGTTTTACGCGGCTCAATCAACTTTCGAGTATTTCCCAGCCACAGCATCCCGAGTCATCCCGAGTCAACCTAGAGTCTTCCCAAGCTCAGCATCCACGCCGGCCGAGCCAACCTAGAGTCTGAACAAGCACAGCATCCCAGCACTGGCCACTGGCATAGGGTTCGGGTTAGGGTTAGGGTTAGGATTCGGGTCGGAGGGTCGGCTTCAGGCGTCCAACACAAACCCCCGTAAAGATCTACTATCAAGGTCTGTCCACCCCTCCATCCAGCAGAAAAGGGTTTCTACATCCGTACGATGGCACATTATTCATGCTGACTGCGAAGTATGTTATCTTCATTCATATTCTAGGCACTGGGCCTATAGGTCGGGTGGGAATCTTAAAGTCGGCGCACTCTCATTGGTCAAAACCTATATATATTTACGATTTACCGAGCGAGATTAAAGTACGGGTTTTAACGTCGGCGAATGTCATTGGCCAAGCGTCCGAAATCACCCCGAAATCACTGGACTGTCACGTTTCGTGTACGAGCGGCACTTTCCTCGCGGCGCCAGCACATCATCAGCACAAGAGCAGTAGCAGCAGCAGCAGCACAGCAGCAGCAGAACAGCAGCAGCGGCAGCGGCAGCAGCAGCAGCAGCAGCAGCAGCAGAACAGCAGCAGCGGCAGCGGCAGCAGCAGCAGCAGCAGTCAGCGCTCTCCGTGTCAGGCTTCAGACGCCGTAGAGGAGAAGCAGTGCCAGGAGGAGTACCAACAGCCGCCAGCAGCTGCACTCTCAAAGCAGTCGACTTCAAGGAGAAGGCCGTGCTATACTACAGCAATGTAGAGAGAAGCGCCAGTGCCTGCACCAACGACAGCAAGCAGCGGCAGCAGCAGCAGCACAACAACAACAACAGCAACAACCACATCAGCAGACCAGGCAGCAGTAGCAGCAGGGAGCAACCTATCAGACAGCTCGAGCTCTCCTACGAGACCAGGCTCAAGATCTACGGGGGCAACGGCTTGAAGTCGCCCATTCGGTTGTATTCACAGGTGAACTGCAGGTTGTTTCACTCTGTTTTTATGTTGCACGCTTGACCCAGAGAACAGCAAAACAACTAACAACTTAGCAATGTTATGACGGTGGTCAAGAGCAGACTTGCCTGTTTCGTCAGAACCAGTGATGCAATTGTCTTTCTACAACTCGACATCGCCTGTACCGGTCGTCCGTCGTCCGTCTCGCTTGTTGAACCCATCCCCAGATGACTCCTGTACTGACCGCCCAATGCTTCAGGAGGCAACGGGGATCAGCTAGTACATGGAGAACGAGCTGATCGTCGCGATCCAGCCGGCCCGTCTTCTCGAAAAGCTAGAGATGGAGTCCCTGCCGAGTATCGTGTTCGCCCCCCCGCCGCCGCCGATGTTGTTCATGCCCTTCGTAAGAGCGACCAGCCGTGTGGAAAAGGAGGAGGTTCTTGGTGTAGACGCGGGTGGGAGACGGTGGATTCGGGGAGTAAAAAGGGGCGGCCATTAATGCACCCCCCTAGCACGGCACGCCCTTCCTCTCCCACTTGCAGAGGGTCCCTTCTGGGTTCACAAAGGAGACGTTCCCTACTGCTCTCGAGGGTCGACCAAGGTGAGCGTAGCCAACCACGACAAATAACGTCTTGGTACGTTTTTCCCTGTGTCTGTTTGTTTTTGGCAGGAGTACCTGCACTCTCTTTTTTTCTTTGCACCAACTTGCACGGCGACCGCCTTTCTGCTCGATGGCCCCCCTGCGCTGACTAGTACCGCCATCAAAGCGGATGCTGCGCAGGTTTTCAACAACTGCGGCGTAGAAGCGGTGAATACCTTGTGCTTGCACCCGCTCGCCAAGTTGAAATTCGTAGCATACTCGTCTCGATAACACGCCGCTATGACGGCATGCTTGCTGGAGAAGCAATTGCCGAACAGCGCCATTCCGTTCTCCCGCTGCACGAGCGCTCGTCTCAACGACACAAAACAGGACTAAGGTTATATGATACCTCCGCCTCGGTCGTTCTGTGCAAAGCGATGGTCGACTCGAAGTGTGCCATCTCCTCGCCTCTGCGTTCCCTGAACCTGAGGACCTGGCGCCTGGTTGAAATATATCGAGGAAAATTGAAAATACGATGGCCGGTCAAAGCTCTATCATCGAATATGTCGGTATTGCAATACGTAACCGCAACGCCCAGCGCCCCTCGAGTGCTACAGACAGAAGTACCCTCGTCCTTCCCGCCCTCGTCCACGCCCCTCTCCGCGAAACAGATCTCGTCTACGCCCTATCGGCGAAACAGGTGTCTGTACAGCATCAGCTACTCTCCGCGAGTGAAGCTCTCTGTCACGGGGAAGCTCGGACGCAGCTGGTCGGGCTGTGGGGAGAGGTCACGATCATGAGGGAAACATTACTAGGTGCTTTCGCCCGTTACGCGACGTCGCCGCCAATACCTGTGTGATGAAAGGCCGGGCAAGCGACGAGCAAGCGTTGCACGGAACGACATGCGGTATCCACTGCCGCAGGCCAGGGCGCAGCGCCCCGAACCGGCGCCCAACCAGGAAATCGCAGCAGACGGTGACGAGGGGTTTGATGCAACCGTAAAGGCGAGCGTGCTGCTCAGGAAGGAGGAGGGTTTCTTGAGGGAGGGGGGGGGGGGGGCGGTACGCCAAGACAAAACACGGCCAGAGTCTTCTCAACCTGCCTCTTTCGATAATTTAGTGTTGCGGGACGTATATATCATCCGCAGGCGGAATCTTATAAGCCAATGCTGGACGATGGTGCGGAGGCAATGGCGACTTCAACAACGAGGACCTTCCTACCGGGAACACCGCGAGAGGAGAAGGTGAGTTGATTGTTTGCTGGGGCTCAACGTGAGGATGGCATGCGTGTAAGCATTCTACTTTTTTGCGTATGGTGGAGTCTGACACTTCTGATGCTAGCGAACGATATTGTGTAGCCCTTGCGTGTGATTGAGACTTCGGTTTCACTGTCCTATACGCTCATCTGGCGTGGACCGCATAATTTATTAACCAATTGACAGATAATTCTGATGCCGGAGGTGGCGACGCTGCAAGTGGAGCCAGAGCAGGCACCGAGTGGATCGGTCTCGCCCTTGGTCTGGACGATAGAGTCGCGGGTCTAATGCGACCAGACGACAGGGATATAGAGGTGAGCGGCGGGTGTAGATGCTTGTATAACTATCGAAACGACATGTAGAGGCTTGTTCACTTCGGTGTGTGTGTTGGCAGCCTGTTCGCGGTTACGAATCGTGCTAAGGCAAGGGGAGCACTCTTGTTGGCAGGGAGATGGCTAGCTAGTTTTCTTGAAAAAATAGATAGCGGTACTAATGTAATATAACTTCTATAATGTGATATGTAAACTGGGTCAAATGCGCGTACCTTTCGGATGTACAAGATTGGCTGCTCACTAAAATCGGCGGGAACGCTTCGAAGTCGTTTTCTGGCCACAACCAATCACCGCTGTCGCGGCAACACTATTCTTGCCTTCTGGTTGCGTCATATATTCTTAGCTACCGCCGGTATCTTTGCACCCTCTTCGTATTTTCCACCAACAGGAAGATAGCCAACCAACTACAAAGCTATGCTTCGGTGTCTGCGAAACGCGCATGACTCCCGATCATGAAAATCGCCGCGGGGTCGTCAGGGGGATGATGCAGCAAGCGCCGCCCAAGAGTTTAAGCACTGCCGTGGCCACGCCTCGAATGTTTACTCCCAACCCCTCAATGCGGGATTCGTTGGCAGCACCCATCGTGGCGGCCGGGACGGTGGGGGCAGGGGTGGAGATGTGAATCCTCGCCTTGTGGATAGATATCGCCAGGGGGGGGGTGGGCGGAGGGAATGGCGGTCGTACACCGATGGAGAATTCCGGACGTTGCCGGGAATGCGCACAACGCAAGGGTGGATGGTCTCAGATCGACCCTGGACCCATTTTTGGACGAGCAAGGACGTGTCGTGCCTGCTGACCCTCGCCCAGGGAAGGAAAACGAACGCAGAGGAAAATTGAGTTTCCTCCTTGCAAGTTGCCATTGGTCCGTGGGTCGTGCGAGGAATATAAATATGGCTGTCGTGGTCGCAGAGGCGATTGTCTTCAGTTGCCACTGACGTTAAACATGGACTAACGTGCAGGATTTAGTGTAGCCCTGGCTGCTGCTGAAAATACGTTTTTCGATTGAAATCGTCCACTTCTTAAGGAACGTCTCGGCGTTTTCCGTGTGTTGCAATTTGTTTTCTTGGAGAAGGCCGAGGGCGACGTAGATCTGCGTTGTGTGTGTTGTCTAAAATGCAGTGAACTTCGTCATTATATCACCAGACAACTCTCCATGTATCTGTGTTTATTGATTGTGCTCAGAAACACGACGGAGACGTTACATGTAATATTAGGGAGTTCCATATATTGACATAGGATTATAGGAGAGGGATATTTAGTCGGATATTCGGGGGGATAAACGGGAGGTTTATTCCCGCGTCATGTTGAATAATTACCTGCATACGATGCATGAGCTGTCACTCGACAGCTCGGATATAATATAAGAGGACTTCCGTGTTACTGTCTGGAGTCAACCACGCGTTCCCGTGCCAGCTGCGCCTATACCTTTAGAGATCAATCAACACACTAGTGAGTCCGGCGATCTTCTATTGGCAAGCGTAGCCAAGGCCAACCTAGAGAGGTGGGAACCTGCTTCGGCATGCCTAGTTTCGAGGACATGCCCAGTCAAGAAGCCAGCGTGGAGAGTGAAAAGACCATAGAGGAGATGAAGAAGAAAATAGAGGTCCTGGAAAGGACGATGGAGGAGCAGAGACTGCGCGCCGAGAGGGACGCGCAGGGAGCAGGAAAGGAAGGGGGGGCCGGTGGGGGGACGAGAGGAGAAGGAACTGCTGGAAGACAACAAGCAGCGTCGACGGTGCCGACACCTGGGCTGGAGGCCCGATCAGGCATGTCACTACCTTCTTTGTACCGCCCAAGTTTGTCCCAGTCGACACCCCCCCGAAGTTCGATAACGTAGAGGCCCACTTTAGCATGTGGCGTAGTAAGTTTTTGGCATACCTATCATCGCTTGGGTGCTTGCATGTACTCAGTAGCACAGCAAACCCAGTTATGGTGGGTGACATGAGGGTTTCGCCGGAGGAATTAGCCTCCAGACATTCCCCCCAGGAGATTAGGGACGCGAGATTGGTGTATGGATTGATGATGGAGGCCATGACAGGATACGATATGGCTGAGTTTAGAATGCAGAAGGCAATGTCTCCGAGTGGTGCTTGGAAGGAGTTGGAAGACTATTACATGCCGAAGACGATAGCAGCAACACACAGATTGAGGAGGGAGTTTGATACCATCCGAATGGCTGAGGATGAAAACCCCTTGCTGTTCCTCGGAAGGGTGGACAAGGCAGCAGACGAGCTGGCGATGTTAGGATGTGGCAAGAGTGCAGAGGAAGTAAACCGCCACATTGTTACCAACCTCTCATCTTTGTATACTATTCAAAGCAAGTCCATTCTTTCCCGCCCTTCCATCCCCCGTTCCGAGATCGATGAGATCATCCGTGACGCGTATGCTAACGACAAGGTAGAGAAGGAGATGGTTTCTAGGGCGTTGGGCGTGCAGGGAGTGGTAGGTCAGCATGCCTTGTACGCCGGAGGTGCGCAGCCTGCCGGTGGCGGAGGTGCGGGTCCAGGAGGGGGAAGGAGGAACAGGAGAGGTGGGAGGCTCAAGGATGGGCAACAGCAGCAGCAGCAGCAGCCCCAGCAGCATCAGCAGCAGCAGCAGCAGCAGCAGCAGCAGCTCCAGCGACAGTATCAGCAGTAGCAGCAGCAGCCCCAGCAGCAGCAGCAGCAGCAGCAGCAGCAGCAGCAGCAGCAGCAGCAGCAGCTCCAGCGACAGTATCAGCAGCAGCAGCAGCAATATCAGCAGCAGCAGCCTCAGCAGCAGCAGCAGCACCAACGGCAGCAGCAGCATCCTCAACAGCAGCAGCAGCACCGTCCCCATCAGCAACGTGGCAACCGGGGAGGAGCTTCGTCGGGGGGGATAACCGGCCCCAAATGGCGTTGGGATGCCGTGGCCTGCAGGTACCGTTGGGATGACTCAGTCCCAGACCCCTTCGGTACGGGTGGAGTAGTCCCCCCCATGGGTTGGGTACCTACCGACCCACCACCAGGGACGTTGCCGCCGATGCCCCCGCCGCCCGCAGCGACTCCGGCACGCTGGGGTCCCCCACCGAACAACACATGGAGGCGCAAGGGGCCCTGCTTCCGGTGCGGCAGACCGGGCCACCACGCCGCGGAATGCCAGGCAGCTCCCGCGCAAATGAATATCGCTTTCCCGGGTGCCGCTTCTCCTCAAGGCGGCTGGCTGCAGGAGACGCCCTACGGCAGTAGTGGGTATACCTCGGCCGGAGCTTCCCCGCCACAGCAACCCTCCTTCAGCACTTCCCCCTCCCCTGGCCCAGCGAACAACGGCAACCCTACGCCTACGTTCGATCCGCATCTCCTCACCGCGCAGTTTGCGCACCAAGGCAAGGCGAATGATGATTTGTTTTGGGTTAATGGGAGAGAAGAGTGGGTAGCGGATTCGGGAGCAACTTTTCATGTGACTGGCAACCCTTTTGGTATGGTAAACTGTACTCCCCCTCCCCCTGGTAAGAGCCGTTTGGTGGTCGGTGACATGAGGTCACTGAAGATAGAGTACTTCGGCCAGATTCCAATTGTGATGCACAGCTTTCAGGGTGACGTTCAAGTTAGGCCGATGGACGTAGCATACGTACCCGGTGTTCGCTTCAATTTATTTTCGCTTCATGCAGTCATGTTGAAATGCCCGGTGACACTTGATGCTCAGGGAGCTCACACGTTGAATGGACAGCTGTCTTTCGTGCGTAGGGACGCGAGTTCATACGTAGACGCCACGCGGATTGTAGAGACCCCGATTGCTGCCGCTGTTTTGGCTCCTGGAAAAATGAGGAGGATCGATATTAACGACCTTCACGTTGCCCTTGCCCACTCCCATGCTGACACTCTCCGTGAGACGGCACGTCAGATAGACATTAAGGTTTTTGGGGAGTTGGTTCCGTGTGCTGGGTGTTCTGAGGCGAAAGGGAGGAGGATGGCGGTGCCGTGGACGACCGAGTGCCGTTCTACCAGGCCTCTGGAGCGTCTCTTCGTGGATCTGTCGGGACAACAGCCTACGTCTGCTGGCGGTGCGTCATACTTGATGATGATCGTCGACGACTACTCGCGACTGGGATGGCCGTATTTCTTGAAGCGGAAGTCCGACGTCCTGAAGGTCTTCGCTGGTTTCCTGGCCGACATCAACGCGAAGGGTGTGCCGTCCATCGTGGAGTGCCTTCGCTCGGACAACGGCACCGAGTTTCACCAAGGCGGAGTTCGTGGAGTTGCTCAACCACCACGGCATCCGCCGCGAGTACACGCCCGTCGATTCTCCGAAGCATGACGGGGTGGTCGAGCGACGGATCGCCATGACGCTGGAGCTTGCAATGGCGTCCCGCCCGGAGGCCACCCGCCTGTTCGGCGATGCAAGGATGCCGGCGACGCAGCCCCTCTGGGCTGAGTCATGCGTGTACGCGAGCGATGTGATCAACATGACGGCGAGGGTAAGGGACAAGCCGGAAATGCACTCGCCGTACCGAAAATTCTACGGGAGACCACCGTTTGCGCGGCTGCTCCCGTTTCTGAAGCCGGGCTTCCACCACGTCAGGAGGACCCTGAAGACCGAGCCGAAGGCGGAGGCTTGCTTCTACCTCAACGGCGGCAACCACCACGCAGCTGACTGCAGCAAGATCCTGCTGATGTCTGGCCGAAGGTCGTTCTCCCGTGACGTCACTTGGGAACACCCGAGGAAACCGTTTGTGGGGTTACTGCCTTCGGAGGAGGAGAGCTCCCCGCCGCCGCCGTCGCCGTCGCCACCGCCGCCGGGTGCGCCGGAGCCTCTGAGGGGCCCCGACGTATGGCCCGAGCCACTGTCCCCATCTCCACTGCTGCCGACGCAACCGCCGTCATCAACGCCGCTACCGCCGCCGCCGCCGCCGCCGTCGCCGTCGCCACCGCCATCGCCGTCACCGTCGCCGTCGCTGCCGCCGTCATCGTCACCGCCGCCGGTACAGCCACCGTCACCGCCGCCGCCGTCGCCACCGCCGCCGCCGCCGCCGCCGCCGCCGCCGCCGTAATCATCGCCGTCGCCGCCGCAGCAGTCACCGCAGCCACAGCTTTCGCAGCGTGCTGCCCGGGCACTGGGTTATTATATCCCGGACCCGGGGGATGGCGATGTGCTGAGGGGGCGGACAAGGGGGGAGACTGCACGACACCAGGAGAGCGGTGGCGCTGTGCAGAGAGGGCGGACTAGGGGGGAGACCGCACGACACCAGAAGGGTGGTGGCGGTGTGCAGGGTGATCGGGCCAGGGGGGAAGCTGGGCGACATCCGGAAGGTGGAGATGTGCTGAGGGGGCGGACAAGAGGGGAGACTGCGCGGAACCGCGAGGCTATGGGGCATGGGCTGCTGTCGTTGATGGCAGCGCGAGAAGGTATAGGCCATGTACTTTTCCACCAAGCCCCACCGCGCGAGAACCCTCCCCTTCCCACACGCCCGGCGAGCGAGCTTTCGACGCCGAACTCGTATGCTGAAGCGTGTGCGGACGAGTATTCGGCCATCTGGAGACAGGCGATGGACAAGGAGTACCATGGGCTGGCGGACGCGGGGACATTTGGAGCGACGTAGCAACCAGAGGGGCTCAACGTTATCTCGGCGCAGTGGGTGTTCGCCTGGAAGTCCAACGAGCATGGTGACGTGGTGCGGGCGAAAGCAAGGCTGGTGGCACGAGGTTTCAAGCAGCGTAAGGGTATTGATTTCTTTGAGACTTTTGCTCCGACGCCTGCAGCGTCTTGTTTCCGTTTGTTGGGTGCTATTGCGTGCGAGTTGGGTTTGGATTTGTGTCATTTTGATGCTGAGCAGGCGTTCGTGCAGTCGAGTTTGGATGAGGATGTATTCATGCGACTATCTCCCGGCTGCGGCGAAATGTCTGGTAAGGTGGTCAGGTTGAATCGCAGTCTCTACGGCTTGAAGCAAGCGTCGAGGTCGTGGCACAACCACCTTCTCACTCACATGAAGAGTCTAGGATTTGAGCAGAGCCCCGCTGACGCGTGTGTCATGAGGTTGGTCGAGTCGGGCTCTGTCTCCATTGTAACGGTAGTCCATGTGGATGATTTTTTTGCTGTAGGACTCAAGGCTAGATGCGATCAGTTCTGTGACGACCTGAACAACCTTGTTCCGATCAACAATCTGGGCGAGTTGCGGTGGTATGCTGGTTGTTGTTTTTCGAGGGATTGGGATGCTGGTACTTTGACGATTTCGCAGCAGGCGTTCGCTGAAAATACCGCGGCGAGGTTTGGTGTTAGTTCTGGGAGGAAAAACCCGCTTTCGACTGGTGTGAAGCTCGAGGAGTTTGACGAGAATGAACCCGTGGGTGATTGGCCTTTCCGCGAGTTGGTGGGGTGCTTGATGTGGCTTGCGAACCAAACACGACCAGATATTGCGAACGCGGTGAGGGCGGTAGCGAGGTACGCGAATAGGCCGAGGGAAGTACACTGGAAGACAGCAGTCGGTATTTTAGAGTATGTATATTCTACGAGTGATTTCGGCATAACGTTCCAGAAGGGTAGCGGGCTTGAGCTGGTAGCGTTTGCAGATGCAGACTATGCCAACAAAGCCACTGACAGGAGGTCAGTTTCCGGTGGGGCCATCATGTGTGCTGGAGCGTGTGTGTGCTGGTTTCTAGGACGCAGAAATGCGTCACACTCTCAACCACTGAGGCCGAATATGTAGCACTGGCAGACACCATCAAGGAGGCAATGTTCATGTGCTATGTATGGAGTTTTATTTTTCCGGGGTTTGGGGAGAGATGCATTACGGTTTTCGAGGATAACGAGGGGGCAAGGCACCTGGCACAAAATCCAGTGTGCACGTCGAATTCGAAGCACATCGACGTACGACACCACTTTTTGCGCGAGCTTATTTTTAAGGGGGACTTTGTTATTACCCATGTAGAGTCGAAGAAACAGCATGCAGACTTCTTGACAAAGCCGCTCAACAACACGGTGTTTCGTTACCACCGGGATTTTCTGATGAATATTTGACACGGTTTTTCCGAGGTGGAAGGTTTTATGTTATTTTTGAGTGAAGGATTTGTGTGAACTACGTTTAAATCCGAAGATGCTGCCGTTTTTCCCTGGCTAATTCCGAGGATGATACCATTTCGTTCCTGGTGATGGATTTCGAGAGTTTCCGGTGTTTTCGAGTAGTCCCCACGTCAAATAAAATTCAAGTGAAGGAATGTATGCTATCTCGCATTACCGTCGCGATCTGTGTATCTATGGCGGGAGTAGGGGACAAGGGGAGACTCTTGTCCGGGGGAACAGGGTTCCTTGCGATCTCTGGCATTTATTTCTTGGCGTAATTTTTGTTTTGATGAGTATGACTACTGTGATGTTTAATATGATTAGCATTAATTCCTCATGAAATAAAGGGAGAGGTTTTGGATGAGGTTGAAGAGAGACTATGAAGCGCCTGGGGGCGTGTGTGGTCCATAGAAAATGTTTTCTGAGTTGGAGGGTTTGGATAGTATATTGGGAATTGAGAGTTTGATTTTTGGTTCTGAGTGAAATTATGTTTCTGAATTTCATATGAGTTGGTCATAATATTGAGATGTTTCCACCCAGCGGAGTCGTACATTGTAGTGTACAGAGCTGGGGGGATATTGAAGTATGGTCGTGTATAATGGGCAGGGGGGATATTGATTGTGCTCAGAAACACGACGGAGACGTTACATCTAATATTAGGGAGTTCCATATATTGACATAGGATTATAGGAGAGGAATATTTAGTCGGATATTCGGGGGGATAAACGGGAGGTTTATTCCCGCGTCATGTTGAATAATAACCTGCATACGATGCATGAGCTGTCACTCGACAGCTCGGATATAATATAAGAGGACTTCCGTGTTACTGTCTGGAGTCAACCACGCGTTCCCGTGCCAGCTGCGCCTATACCTTTAGAGATCAATCAACAGTGTTTAACATAGTGGTATATTTTACGAGATACCACTTCCTTCGGACACGTTGCGGTGAGTATCTCATGTACGTGTGATCGTTCTGTGTCGTCCGAGATAAAATTCTAGAGCAGCTAGCTGCAGTCGTACATAATAATTTTTCTTGTTTTTCGTTGCCTATCTTTGTGACGACACCCCCACAACCCTTCACCTGCATCAAATATATCGGCACTGCCAGTCTATTCGGAAAGTACCAGGTAATCCAACGTGAAAAAAAAACGTTTTGCAATCGGATTTTATCTCGAGCGGATATGCACTATTACTTGAAGTCGACTTTTGACGTTAAACAACAGAATCTTGCCCTCTATATACCAGACCACAGGTAAAGGAGCCCACTGTAAAAGTAAATGACAGGAAAATATGAAGCTTGCCAGCGGTTGTACTGAAGTCAGTATAGAACGTAACTTTCCCGAATAAGAAATTCGGGCGAGACCAGCATTCCTGCTTCTTTTTTTCCTCACTATTACCAAGTGTTTTGTAGTGTACTTCGTCCAAGAAAAACTTTTACATAGCCAAAAACGCCTGTTATAAAGATTTTGTGCAAGTATCGCTGAACCTACCTAGAGGTTACTTTTTTATTTTGTCAGGGGGGGGGGCTAACATCGCTCAGGCGTGAAGGGTTCGTTTCTTAGGGCGAGGCTTGGAGAGGGCCAGATGGCTGTAAATCGTAGATGGTGCATTTGTGTGCGTTGTGTCGTTAAATGCTGTGAGTTTTGATAAACACAAGATTTGTGTTGTAAACGAGTCGAATAAAATGAGAATCCCGGTACACAAGAGTTCGGTGAATCGTGTTTGGTCGTTACTTATCACGACATCCTTTCATTCTATAGAGTTGTCAGTAGGTCGCTGATGTCGCTCTTATTGCGTTTATTTCTTTGAGGTTGCCTTCTTTGACCGCGCCGCCTTTACAACACCTTACCTTCAACAAAACACACTTCATCCGAATAGTGCCAAAGATTGAAACGTAAAAAACCGCTTGTCAATCGGACCTTATCTCGAAGAGCTACCTACCATTACTTGAAATCGACTCACCAGGTATATCGTTGTGAAAGTTTTTCTGCTCTTCTGTCATGATACCATGATGAACACAAGGGAAACAGAGTACTTGTACTGTACATATAGGTATTTTTACACATTATATACAGGAGGAGTAAAAAAGAGATATTGTACGACAATAAGAAAATTCGAGATCCTTTGTACTGTTATTATCTGTGGAATACATTTTCAATAATAAGAAATCCAACCTGGGCCGGTATTATTGTTTCTTATTTTTTCTTGGGGCTAATGAGTGTTCTGCGCTGAACATTCCCGAGAAAAAAAACGCATTTGTATTTTTTTCGCGCTTCGCGCGAATAATCTATATATAAATCTGGACCCCTACCTATGGTCGCAGAGCCATATTCTATTATATACAGTATCGTCAGCATAACGAGCGGTATCACACAGCCTCAGTTTACTCTTGGCAGATACCCCGTATAATTCTGTCCACTACGGCGGGGAAGTGAGCAATGAGATAAGTACTGCCGTGCATGAGGTTCGTACGATACTATTAATGTTGTACGTCTCAGTCTATGGCCGAAGATTCGATTGAAGCATTATTGTCTGCTGTAGATTACATGAAAATAATGTCCGCACAGAAACGCAAAGATTAGATTTATTAGGGTTCGACCTTCAATATGCTTAATATACTTATACCCGATCTGGGTCGTGCCCTGAAAGGGTTTCATTGGTTTTGATCATGGTTGACCTATTCCATTCATCTAAAGGCCCGCGTGGTCTAGTGTACCGCTTCTGATTTTAGCGTTGAACCATCGAACTCGAATCTCATGATGGACGAGGCGGGGGATTCAGGAATCAACTGCTGAGATCGCCTAACGAGGGTAGGCGCAACGAACGACTGAAGTATTTTCGCAATAAAAATCCAAGGCTCAGACCACAGCGGAGAGGGGAATAAAGAGCCTGCTCTGTGACACCGGATGTCTATACGTATGAGGGATAGGGGAAAAAAGGCGAAGACAACAAATGGGATCGAAATCAACGATATATCTGGATCGTACATACATAGCTAGATTTACGATAAAAGAATCTAAGGTATGAAAAATCAGCAAACGAGTACGAAGAAACACTGCATGGTCGGTGGGCGTCGAGGGGTTTCAAGATCGGTTTGGTTGAAGAATACACTGCCACTACCTACCTGTTGTTAGGTCCACCCCTTGCGTAAGTATCATCTGAAGGTTGGGTTGTCCGAGAACGAATCTGGCCAGCAGGAAAACGCTGTAACTCCGAGCGTGGGGTGGTCAAATACATACTGTTGTAGTACGCATTTCGTGTGATGTTCCCACACTATAACAACAGCTCAAACTCCTGAAATCCCGCCCGTGGTCACAAAATGGGCTGTAAAAACTAAAATGCATCGCGACTGGAGAAAACAAACACGTACAAAATAGTGCCGAACCGGTAGGTGAGACAAACGGTATTAACGACGTGTTCGATATGGTATGTACATCCCGCATCAATTGCAAATGAATAACACCATGAACGAACGTGTCCATGCTATTACATGTACACCCAGCATACAGCATATAGCGGGCAAGAACTTTGGACATCGTGCCGAAAGGACCCCGGAGCGCCGCCTCCTATCATGAGTGCTTTGCCTGCAGGAATTGCGACTGCTCTCCCAGAACTGATGCATGCATCCTAAGCGGTGGGTTCGAGATACACTATTCAAACCAAACTGAGCAGAGAAAACGTGGCCTTGTCCGATAGTAAAAACCATCCCCAGGACACATATACTCATTCACCGCCTTACTCACTAGCGCGGTGAACAGAAAGACAATCGATTTTCACGCTGTTTCAACGCGGTTCCCAATGTCGACTGGGCATCTTACAGTAGTCTTTCGAGTACTGCACTACTGTTGCTGTACATGTACCTAAGTTTGACCCTAATTCCAAGTGTTTTGTCCGCGCAATGGAAGGGCAGTTCTGAAGGCCACATGCCCAATGCCCAAACGAGAGGTTCCCTGAATGTCTAAAACAAAACGCTATCGGCGCGCGAGTTTGCGAACGCGAACGTGTAGGTGTTGAGCGTACCACGCATCCCGTTTTATTTGTCCGTATCCGAGTCGCGGATGATCCGCCTGATGAGACAGGAATGCTTGAAGAGACACTAAATTGCATGGCACCGAATGCCGAGAAACATGTTGGGATCATACTGCTGTTCTCCAGGTGACAATCTTTGATCGTAAGGATAGCACAATAACAGTAGTGACAGCCGAATAAGAGGCAAGTCGACACAGAACCCCTGCTACGAGAAGGGTATAGCTGCATACGCCCATGCATGTATTACGACCGACCAGGCTCCTTAACCCAATACCAGTGGGATACAGACCATCAGTGTTTTGCTATACATTTTCGTGATAATGCCTGGTCTTTGGGATTGTTACACAGATTCAATTAATTTACAGATACTCGATGTCAGGTGCACCGGAGGTACATGAGAATGCGTGTACCAGGTATCATAACGTTTGAATACCCACATGTAGGAGGGAACGAATGCCTGTGCAAGTTGCCACACCACGCACAGGTACACATTTGTGAGACGCTAAACAGAGATGGAACGTGTCGAGCTTTGGTATGATCTGCGCAACTTAACAGGATACTTTTGTCGCTCCAAGTAAAGTGGCCGGGTGTTGAAGGAACGAATCAATAGGTGTGATTGGAATGCCAGTAGGCGGTAGGCAGGTTCTGTTGTGGGGGGGGTGTTTGTCTCCACCTTGCTGCAACTACTTCCGCAAAAAGCGTTATACGAGGGGTACGATTTGGAAGTAGGTCTGGACGAATGCCGTTTTAAGACGCGTGATTGATTTTAGCACGAACAAGTTGCACGAGTGGATAGTGTCCGTGCTGGGGGCTGGGGGGTGGCGTAAACGTCAGTACCTTCAAACACTTTTTAACTCGGAATCAAATATTTACCTTGGCTAGCGCCAGTAAGTCGATGTGGAGTACCTTGAAACGACCTAGGTCACTCGAATATAGGTGGCGCAAACGCCAGTAGCTTCAAACACATACTTAACTCGGAATCACATATTTACCTTGGCTAGTGCCAGCAAGTCGATGTGGCGTGAACGTCAGTACCTTCAAACGACCTAAGTCACTCGAATAATACTCTTGGCCCGGAGTAGAAAGAACTCATGAACTTCCTACAGCCCGTGATGACCGTATACATAAAACGACGTCCACATTCGCAAGGAATACCTACTCTCAGTGCAGAGAAGTTTGAGATCATCACCAAAAGAAAGGCCTATATAAAATATAAAGCGCGAGATACGCGCGACCGAAGTATCACACACAGCTTGCAAAGGACTAGCGTGGAAACTGGCAAAGATGAGCTTGAAAGAAATCCTCGATCTCTTAGCTCTCTCTTTTGTTCCGTCAATATATCAAAACGGGGCATCCACACCAAGAAACTATAGATATCTGGACAAACTTCAGAGTAGCAGATGGATTCTAACTTACGTAGAAACATTTGTTGAAGGAAGGTACAGTGAGAAACGTCTGGCGAAGGTAAGTGAATGGTGGAAGCATCGACATAGTCCACTGCGCACGCTGAAACGTGACAGAGGTACGTGAACTTTTGCAACATCGATACAAACAAGTACGTGAGCATATTGGAATACCGATCGGTGAACCGTTATAACAGGTTTGACAAGTCAAGCCCGCAGATATATATAGAGGGGCAAAGTGGACAGCCACCGCAGCGTCTCGGTAGTGTGGCCACGTATAGCCATACGACAAAGGACTGGCAGAATTATCTGAAGTCTCAGTTAAAGGTTAGGTGGTGGGGTACGACGATGGTAGCTTTAACTGGAATGTATGTCTGGCCAAAAGCTTAAACGTGTAGCTTATTGTCAAAGTGCGGACGTAGGCCTTCGAGAGGAACCCCCACCTCAGATGCAGGTGAGCCAGGAAGAAAACATGTTTTTTCGCAGATGAGTACATGCTCCGAGCGTGTTAGACAGATGTGGCGCTGGCAATTGCAAGTGAAGACTGTACGAGGGTCAGGTCCACCGCTCTTCTCAACACCGTCCAAGGTCAGCACCGCGGGAACAAGAGGCGCTGCAACATTGGGCCGACGGCGATAGACGGGGGAGGAAGGCTGAAGAACATCTGGACGAAGGTCAGGACCGCCGTTCTTCTTTCCACCGTCCAAGGGCAACACCGCGGAAATGAAGGGCGCTGCAACATCGGGCCGACGGCGATGGATGGAAGAGGAAAGCTGAAGAACATCTGGACTAAGGTCAGGACCGCCGTTCTTCTTACCACCGTCCAAGGGCAACACCGCGGAAAGGAAGGGCGCTGTAACATCGGGCCGACGGCGATGGATGGAAGAGGAATGCTGAAGAACGTCTGGACGAAGGTCAGGACCGCCGCTCTTCTTACCACCGTCTGAGGGCAGCACTAAGGGAAGGAGGGGAGCTGCAACATCGACCCGACGGCGAGGTGCGGAGGTGGAAGGCGCATGCGCTGCAGCGGTCCATTATTGTAATACTCGCTGGGCACCGTCGCTCATATACGCCGGTTCGGGAGGGTGTCCGAGGAGGAAAGCGCACACGCTGTCGCCGGGCTAGCACCGGGGCGCCGGCTTTGTGCCGACAATGGTTATGTGTCGGGCAGGGAGGGTGTTACAGCGGTGGCGCCAGGGAGGGAGGTTCGTAGCGCTGTGACTGTCGTGACCAGCGCTATGGAGAGGATAATACGGCGCGAGACCACTGTCCTGATCAGGGTCACGCGTCGGGTCTATTCGATAGGCAGAGGGCAAGCTTTGGTTAGCATCCTCTGGGCGGATCTTATAGGGGCAGGGAGGATCCCCGGTGTGGGAACGCCTTCGGTCTCGGGTACAGAGCCTACGAGGTTCCGGGACCACCCTGTGTTTACAAAACACCACCAAGTGAAGAACGAAAGTCAAAGCCAATTGATCTGTGATACCTGTCCTATCGACCCCTAGCCCCTTGGGCCCTGCCTTACCCGTCGTGCCCGTCATCGTGTCTGTGGTGCTTCGTTGAGTGCTCACGCTGACTGCTGGCATCTACTGCATTGCATCGATCGACGTTCTGTGTGACCTGATCATTACTTCTTGAAGGCACTTCCTCGAACTCCCAAACAACAGGTGAGCCGGCCTCAGAGATCTAACGAACGCAGGTCCTTTTTAGGGTCTGAGAGCTGTACCCTGCTGTAACAGAGTTTAGCCTCCGACAAAGCAACCAGCCACAGAAGAACACTACGGAACGGCCCACGGGCGTGGTGTTTCTGGGCGATGCTTGTGCTGTCTGGCAGAGTTGTAAAGTTGTTTCTGTTCTCTGTTTTTTTGTATGTGCTGTTGAGATGTCTGGTGTGTTCTCGGTGCAAGAAACGCAAAAAATAGGAAATATGAAGACAGTTGTTGGTATATGAATATTTAATCCAAACGGTGCTTACCTACCCGTCCAATGTGAGCATGGATCTGGCACCCACCGCAGAAGCCAAGAGAGCTAGACGTACCGCAGGCTCCGATAAACACTACTAGTCACATCAGTACAGTGCAGGTGGGTGTGTCAAACACACTTACCGTACTGCCTGCTGATGCCTTCCGGCGGCCGCGTTGTGACGTTGTGCTCTCTGTCCGTTGCCTGTTGTTTGTCTCATGTCTTGAAAGTGTACTCGTTCGTGAAGAGGCAAAAAAAACCAGACGACTTGTATCGGCACGTGCTTAAGTACAACATGGGGCGATTCGTAGCGAAACCTGATAATCGCCCATCCAATCCCGCGGAAGAAAACATTTGAGCGCCCGCCACGCGTTCATATTGCTCGGATCGCGCCCAGACCTCGTGCAATATGTTCGGACGGACTTTCCGTGCCTTGGTACTCAGCGTGTTGCCGAAAAGCACTCATACGAAAGAAAAAGCCGGAAAAAATAACAAACAGTTCTCAAACACAACTAAGAGTAGAAGGCTCTCCTGCGGGGAGTGGGGTTTTCTCCTAGTGGTGACGCAAGTTGTGCGATGCCGCACATCAACGTCGATATTTCCAGCTAATGGTAGTTGGAAGAAAACTTGATAGTGCCTAAAGGTAGACCCTTGCCAAAATGATGTGCAACTCGCGCCTTCGCCTGACCGCGGTGATCTGCGAAAACATCGCAGCGAAATGACATACCACATCAAAGACACGAAGAGAGCTTGAAATATCTGCTAAAAAGCCGTTAGTTGATCGTGAGTGGCATCAGCACAGACGTCACAGACCGCAGGTCGCAGCGGGACCCATTTAAACAGCACCATGCAGCAGGACAGTCACCGCCGACACCGTGCGCATGTGCGCACCCATTGTCGCGGATCAGAAAGAGTATCTGGTATTGCTGCTGCCGTGCTGCTGGTCGCTCGTGTGCTTCCTGCTGTGCGAACCCCACATGTTACCGTACCAGTAACAGCACCAGCTGCAGTTCACAGTCGTTGCGCAAAAAGGGTTGGCGTTTTTTATTTGTATCTGTCGCCACACCGAGCTTGCCACAACCCGCATGATGGCGAAATGCTCAACGTGACGCTTCGAGACCACGGCGGCAACAGATAAGTAGACGCATATATGCCTCGTATTGAGTTTCGTAACATTTTCTGCCGACTTGGCGCGCTAATGCGAATGTGTGTTTTTCTTCGTGATGATTGCAAATTCCGTACTTATTCCCCTCGAGTTCGACCCCAGTACAATTACAATAGTAAGCGTAGACCACGGCGGTAACGCAGTAGAGACTGTTGTCTGCCTTTTGACAGAACAACAACTACCGTCTTCAATTCACCAATGCGCCCAAGTTAGTGAGAGTTATAATCTTCCGCCTGCGCGAAATTTACGCGACAACATCTGTTGTAGCACATGGCATAGATATGTATTGATATTAGTTCCACAGCACTAGCAAGCAGCAGTTGAGGTAGTAGTACCCGCGTAAGATATGTACAGCACCAGCACAATTTTGCAGTACTTTGTACACGGTTAGGAATCGATACCACTGTTATGTTGATCCTTGCTGTGCACGTATTCATATGTAAAGTAGCAGCAACACTACGAAGAAGTGATACAGTGGTCCAGCAGTGATTCGGTGATCGTGATTTGCGATATTATGTTTTGAGCCCGCACAAAGTTCTACGAGCGAATCCATGGCTGGCTGCCGCTGGCTTTTCCGCTCAGCTTGTTTTAGTGAGCGAGCTGGATGAGGGCAGGCGGACAAAGAAGCGAAACAACCAGTCACGCGGAGTCAATCATCCATCCACGGAGCTAACCAGATCAACAGCATGATCAAGCCCACGGGCTAAACATCGGCTGCACGACACGGTAAATTAACACTCTCAACGCTGACTGACCTAACTCGCAAAGGCATGGTATCATAGTGTTTGATTCTGTCTGAAAATATTGTCGTGATTGAATATCTTGCTGAAAACTACAAGCACAACTACAAAAAAACAACCACAAAAGCACCGTGACTGTCACAAAGCCAATACTGTTGTTGTAAGGCTGATGTGTAGGCCTGCGTACTGCTGTAGCGTAGGATATCATGCGTATCACAGCTGTGTTTGGTTATTTCATGGAAATATGGTGGTCGTGATTGGATATTCTCCTAAACACTGAACACACTCAACTACGGTAACTACATGCAACACACACAGGACTGTCGCTGTCACAAAACCAAGCGTCCTGTTGTACATGTGCTGTTTTGTACTGATAATGTCTGCACATCGCGTGTCTGTTTTGTTTTCATGAAGTTGCTACAATACGTTTCTTTGCTTGAACCTAGAAGAAATGTGGGTTCACGGTTAGCGGTCACGATCCAGCATTCATCCCCAGAACGAAAACAAGTGCCCCGTCTTTTCATATCGTTTTCGTATATACGGGTTTGAGGGTCTGAAAATGGCAGTAGTAAAAAACATAGCCCAAAGGCACGGGCACACGCAACAAAGCAAGCGCACGATGATAGGCTTAGACCCTAACGGCGTGCGTCACGACGTTCTGGCGGCCCCCCTGCGCGCCCCACGATATGGTGCGGTAGCTGCTATTGCTGCTATTGAAGACATACACATAGTGTTTGCTATTTCATACTTGGTACGTACGGTGAATTATTTTGCATTGTGAAAACGTACTGGGTTCATCGAACTCTGTTGAAGGAAAATTAACTCTTGCAAAGACCGGGTTGCACGTTGGCTGCGTCGCTGGGTCGAATGAGACGGGGTATCGAGTGAATCCTGTTCTATCTTTTCGACATTGCGAGCGCGCCGCGCCGGCCACAAACCTCGGGCGAGGGCGAGACCCGGAGGGTGTACGCCCGGCCAAATGTCCACCAGTCGAGCGCAGCGCGGCCGGGAAGCCGCAGAGCGAAAACCCGCCGACGCGCAAAATAACACCATATTACTTTATAATGTAACGTGGATGTCATGGCGGTAATTGAGTTACCGACCATACTAAGCGTTGGACACGTGATAGAGGACCCATGCCGTTAAAGCCGGGAAGAAGGCACACCAAACTCAACACCTGTCGTACAACCAATGAACTCATGGACGCAGCGACATTTACCATGAGCGCATTCAAGGCAAAACTGATGCACAGGTTTTTTTCTTTGATGACTGTATCTACTGCATTCTGGGAGTGCCTACAGTTCTGTATGCGAGGAGTGATTGACGTTGAGGCTCATAGTGCACGTTGTTGGAAGCAACCACAATAGTAAACACCTGCCACATCTCAGACAGATCATTGATTCCCACTTCATATTTCTACAGATATTTCAAGACAAATCTATTGCCGATCTTGTATGCATAAAATAGCTTATGATCCTCGCGATCCAGCGCATGCTTCCGGAGTTGGATATATGCTATACACCTCCTGCATAACCTCTCACAACGGCGAGTGAGGCACTAGAGTAGATGATCTACAGTAGATCATGATCTGTTCGAGGCGTAACATATTCAAAGCATACACTATGATCCCCGTCGTACTATTATATAATCTGGCATTGAGATACACTATACCCACGTAGTTGGGTATAACTCTAGTTACTGTCGCACAGTACATGGACCCGCCAAGAAGAAATGCCCTACAAAATAATACGAACAATATTGAGATTATCGTGACACTATCCTCGGCCAACCTCGGGCATAGTCTGTGACTACATAGGATTTGTTCGTGTCTTCCAAATAAACAAGCCTTAACTTTTAAGATTCCGATCCGTTATTTTTTAGTGGGCCTGTGCTCTATGCCCGATCCAGTATAACTCCCCCCCTTCAACTGCCTGCAATTTATACGATAAGGGCAGCACATTCCTCTATAATGTTTTCTGAATGACGGGGGCCCTTAACCCAAAATCGTCGGAATGCCAATCTTGTTTCGAAAAATATATATTTTTGTGCTTGGGCCATGAGATTATTTGTCAGGACGCAATTCGATTTTGCTGAAGTCAGTTTTCGGGTGAGGTATGGAGCTCCTTAACGAAGGAGCCTCAGAAAAACTGGGGTGAACCTCTAACGTAGAACACCCCCTATGATGTGGAAAATAATGTAATCCGGGGAATCCGACGACTTGTGTTATACTATTAAGTTGAAACCCGTAAGGTGTAAGGCACGATACGCGACACGAACTCTTTAGCCAAATTCGTCCACCCGCTTAAAACGTCTAATTTTCTGGTGAGAAAAACGCACACTGCCATTTTAAGCTCAATAATCTGAGACGTTAAGCCGCTGTGTTGAATTGTAGATATGTAATCCGTCATAATCAAGGTATCCTTCATGTCACACTCAAGTAGTTGTGTGATTTAATAGTGTACGACCTTCTAGAGTGAAAAGTTCGCCAGCAACCCAATTGAGGACGACGTCGTTGATACCATCGACGTGGTCGTTGTGCAAAGTAACAACACAATGCTTTGAACAAGCAACGGGATTCGCCTAACCAATTTGCGGGGAAAACAAAGTCTGGAAGATCCAAGTTCAATTCGGTACGAACTCAAGAGATGTTCATTTGGATCCGGGCGTAAAACTCCGTCTCTTATTCTGTTCACCATCGAAAACAATGAAGAGTCCTCTCTGTTCTTCGTTGTCTTGGTACGATTGCTCACTCTGATGTTGTCGCGTTAGTATGAACTGGACATAACCGAGGCGGAACAAATCTTTGACTGGCCTCGACCCGGACCGACGGGACGAATTCGACGTTCGTTTCCAGCGACGCTCACAATTTCCTGGAAATGCTTCAAGCGTAGAGGAAGGGGAGCGCGAATTTATTTCGACAAAGTAAATAAGCTGGAACGAAGGACAAAAGGATATTGGTTAATAAGAAAATACGTACACACCACTGCACACTGTGTGTTAGAAGTAGCGTATCGAACACAATTACTGCACGTTTCTGAATGTAATGAAGATGGTGTTACCTGTAGCAGGAAGTTGTTTTGGGAGGCTCGCAAAAGAAACTTGACGAAAGAGGTCCTGAGCGAAGAAATGCACATGGCCTGGATTCGAATTGTTGAGGATGAAGTATGAGCAAAGCGTTGAACGGTGAAGAAGGAATTCGAAAAAAAAGAAAAGAGGAAAAATAGAAATGTTGACTATAGTAAATATGAAATGGACATGTAAGGGTTACCTACCATTATTGTAGATGTCGTCATCGTACTTGTTCTGGGAATCAAACTTGTCAAAGGCAGCAGAAACGTAGCCAGTGGCGTATGCGTTGTTAAAAGGGAACAGGGGATGGTGGAAAATGGGAACGTTCATTGGGGGTAGGTCCGACCATTCTGGTAGCAGTCCCAAAGGTGGCAACATGCAGGGAGGCAGCTTCATCGATGGTACAGGGTCGAACGTTATCCATGAGCGTTTTCCGTATATTTGAAGATAAGTTGGACCGTAGGACGTTGTCGTCTCTGGGACCCGGTACGGGAACATGCCACGTGCGGTGAACGTGAGGAAGAAATCCTGGTTGAAAGCGGCATGACCTGTATCTGCATTCGCAGCGGTACGATTATCTTCTACCCGAGCTTGAGCTCAAATGGCGTTGAGAAGAATGATCTTTCAAGTTCGCCCCTGAATTTTGAACATAGTGTCGCCAGAACGCTTGCAGGCAGAACCTATTTCGATAAACAAAATAATTTTATATGACGGCGAACATGCGCAGTGCCTCCGAAACAGTGAGAACCGAATATCGTCACTCCAGTTGCTGAGAAAGAGAGACTGTTCGAAAAACACGTAAAATCCTCATGCATATATTCAAGATGTCTGCTATTGTACATAAGTTGAAAACTAATTCAAACAAATCGCGGGGTCGGACATGATCATCTTTGTAGACTCTCCCTTCGTGGGCTTGGCTTTGATGGAGTTGAAGCAATTGCCGGAGTCCACCAACCTACGACCGCCCGAAAACGAGTTGATTTAATGCCACCGTTACTTTTGTCCGAGCCTTAAATCAAATCAATTTTTGTCGTGCTTTTCTGAGGCCAACGTCTACGTGCGGACCCGAAATGAGCCGTAAGCCGCGTTATATCCACACCCCACCTAGCCTATATCAAAACACACGACGCAGACAGCCCCTTGCTAACACCAAGAGACCCTGCCTCAAACAACTGTACCCTCATGGGCTTGGTAACCTTCCTCCCTGCCCTCTGCAATCCGGCCTACGATTCAGTACCTCTGCACAAACCCCAGATTTCCTTTGTTCAATGTTCCACTTTTAGTTTTACTCTGGCGAAGTACGACCTAGGAAAATGGTTAATCGAACGGGGCGAGGCGACGTTGAATAGAATTCTCTGGTATCCAGTATTAAAACATTCGAAACGACAGCTTGAGAAACCAGACAATTATTTGTGATTGCAAAGTATGCTTCATCAAAGGTACAATGGCCCAAACTGAAGTGATGTCAAGAGCTGATAATGTGAAGCAAGATCGAACGCTTGACGACACAAAAGGTAAAGTCACGTCATATACCAAGTGCCTGGTTTTGTTTTGTCGTAATGACAGAAATACAGGTTCATGGAACGTATGAAGGCAAGTGGTAGCGGACTCTAGAAGAACGAGCGCATCTCTCGCGAACGTGTGATATACGAAACGTAGTGTACACGTGATGTTTGGATGTGTATACCTTCAGGACGTCATAAGTTGACGGCAAGGAGTCGAGCCGGGGGGTGCAGGTTGTAAAAGTTCAGCCGAGGTATCATTGTAGTAGCAAAGATCGATATTGCGTGATATGTGTTGGCCTGTTGACGCAGCAAACGAGTTACAGTCGGGAAGGACTGTGCAAGTATATGTGCCGCTTGAAAATGCTGAGTAAAATGACGATCTAATTTATGGACTCAAATTTGGCCCAAATAATGGAACCATGGATGATATCGAAATGTCTCGGAATTTGTATCGAAGCGCGGTCACTTCTTCCTTCCGCTCCCGAAACCTCGTAAGCTTGACGAATCGGCCGCGAAAGTCTTGAGAGTATTGAAGGATGCCGCGAACCACGCCCTCAACACCAGCCCTCCCAGCAGCTGCTGCTGACTGCTATCGCGTCAGCCTCGGTCCCGGCGTTGCCCGAGGAGGCTCCGCGTCCCAACCCGAATCGGCCGTCGGCGACCTGGGTAGACTCTTCCACACCGCTGGAGCAGCTGCCCTGCTTCAAGCAAGGGGTCTTGGGAGCCGGGGCGGTTCTGGACATCACCCGTGTCTTCTTTGCGACGGGCAGCAGCTGTGCGGTGGGTTCGCGGCATGAGGTTGCGTGCGCGCTCGGCGGGGTGGTATCCAAGGTGCCGCCCCGCCCAGGTTCCGACATATGGCCCCAAGTACTGGAGGCCGTGGAACGGATTGCCACCCCCCCCTCGGGCCGTAACCTCTCGGGCATACCGGGAAGCGGAAGCCACAAGGCTATTGGTTGGGCATGTTATCGACCTTCTCCGGTCCTCGGGGACCCTCCTCGAGTCGGAGCATTGTGTTCTGCTTCACGTAGCATACGAGGAAGGCACAGCCCGTCAGCCAGGAGTCGACGCGGGGGCTGCGGGGTTGGGGGTCTAGCAGCCCCGTTCGAAACGGTCGCGATCGCCGGTGGGGCGAACGATGGGGGGAGTTCTTCGGCAGGAGCGAGCTCGTCTGGATCTGACGGAACTGGTCCGAGTAGGGCCCCGCAGGCTCAGCCCACGACCAGGGAAGCGAGGAGCGAAAACGAATCGGGCTTACGACTTCCACGCACCCCCCAGAGGTACGAGTGTGTGTTTGCTGCTTACTCGCGTTTACGAGGTTGGTTTGTCTAGCGCCGCCGTGCTCGCGGGCCGTACAACCGACAACAATAGAAAGGGTGCATTACAGTATTACACAAATTGGTATCGGAGATTGGGTATGTTGTGACACAGATGAGTATCGGAGATTGTGTGGGGTGGAGCGTATTCTGCTGCAGTGTTCGATACTGCTATGCTCTCTCACTCGCTGCTAACTGACGTGCGTGCGCGGAGGGTACTCGAGTTACCCGATACAGTCCTTCTCGATACTGCGGTATTCCCTGGCTGTGACGGTCTGGTACCGTTGTGTCACCTCACTCCTTCTCGATACGGCTGTATTCTCTCGTTTTAAACGGCGGAGTCGACGCAGCTGTACTTCCTCGTGTTGGACATGGGAGTGGAGGGTATGATCCTACGGGGTCTGGTACTGCTGGGCCCCTCTCTCTCTCTCTCGATACAGCTGCATTCTCTCTGTTGACGGTGGAGTGGAGGGTATGGTCCTACGGGGTTGGGTACTGTGGTGCCCCCTCACTCCCTCTCGATACTGCTGTATGCTCTCTTTTGACGGTGGAATGGAGGGTAAGTTTCTACGGGGACGGGTACGGTTGTGCCCTCTCACTCCCCCTTGATGCTGCGGTCTTTTCTCCGCTTGACGGCGGAATGGAGGGGGTATGGTCATACGGGGTCTGTTACTGCTGTGCCCCCTCAATAATCCTCGATACGGCCGTATTCTCTCGTTTTGACGGTGGAGTGGAGGGTAAATCCTACGCGATCTGGTACTGTTGGGCCCCCTCACACACGATTCTTCTGTAATCTCTCTTTTGACGGGGGAGTAGAGGGTAGGGTCCTACGGGATCTGGTACTGCTGTTCTCCCTCACTCCCCCTTGATACTGCTGTCTTTTTTTCTCCGTTTGACGGGGGAGTGGAGGATATGATCTTTCAGGGTCGGGTACTGTTGTGCCCCCTCACTCTCTCCCGATACTGCTGTATTTTCGCTTTTGACGGGGGGTGAAGGGTATGGTCCTACGGGGACTGGTACTGCTGTGCCCCTCACTCCCCCTTTGATACTGCTGTCTTTCTCCTTTTGATGGTGGAGTGGAGGGTATGGCCCTACGGGGCCTGGTGCGGTTGTGCCTCCTCACCCATTCTCGATACTGCTGTATGCTCTCGTTATGACGGTGGAGTGGAGGGTACGATCCTACCGGGTCTGGTATTGTTGTGCCCCCTCACTCCCTCTCGATACTGCTGTAATCTCTCTTTTGACGGTGGAGTGGAGGGTATGGTCCTACGGAATATGGTACTGCCGTGGCCCCTCACTCATTCTCGATACTGAAGCAATATCCATTTTTGACGGTGAAGTGGAGGGTATGGTCCTACGGGGTCTGGTACTTCTGTGCCCCCTCACTCCCCTTTGATACTGCTGTGTTCTCTCGTTTTGACGGTGGAGTGGAGGGTAGGGTCCTACGGGATCTGGCACTGCTGTGCCCCCTCACTCATTCTCGATACTGTAGCATTCTCTCATTTTGACGCTGGAGTGGGGGGTATGTTCCTACGGGGGCGGGTACTATTGTGCCCCCTCACTCATTCTCGATACTGCAGTAGTATCCAATTTTGACGGTGGAGTGGAGGGTATGGTCCTACGGGGTCCGGTACTGTTGTGCCTCCTCACTCCCCCTTGATACTGCTGTGTTCTCTCGTTTGATGGTGGAGTAGAGGGTATGGTCCTACGAGATCTGGTACTGCTGTACCCCTTACTTCTCCTTGATACTGTAGCATTCTCTCATTTTGACGGTAGAGTGGGGGGTATGTTCCTACTGGTGCGGGTACTGTTGTGTCCCCTCATTCATTCTCGATACTGCTGTATTCTATATTTTGGTGGTGCAGTGGAGGGTATGGTCTTACGGGGTCCGGTACTGTTGTGCCCCCTCACTTCCCTTGATACTGCTGAATTCTCTCGTTTTGACGGTGGAGTGGAGGGTATGGTCCTACGGAATACGGTACTGCTGTGCCCCCTCACTCATTCTCGATACTGCAGTGTTCTCTAAGTTTGACGGTGGAATGGAGGGTATGGTCCTACGGGGTCTGGTACTGTTGTGCCCCCTCACTCATTCTCGATGCTGCTGTATTTTCTCTTTTGACCGGGAGTGGAGGGTATGGTCCCACGGGGTCTGGTACTGCTGTGCCCCCTCACTCCCCCTTGATACTGCTGTATTCTCCTGTTTTGACGATGGAGTGGAGGGTAGGGTCCTACGGGAACTGGTACTGCTGTGCCCCCTCACTCATTCTCGATACTGCCGTATTCGTTCGTTATCACGGTGGAGTGAAGGGTATGATCCTACGGGATCTGGTACTGTTGTGCTCCCTCACTCATGCTCGATACCGCCGTATTCTCCAATTTTGGCGGTGGAGTAGAGGATATGATCATTCGGGGTCTGGTACTGTTGTGCTCCCTCACTCATTCTCGATGCTGCTGTATTTTCTCTCTTGTTCGGGAGTGGAGGGTATGGTCCCACGGGGTCTGGTACTGCTGTGCCCCCTCTCTCCCCCTTGATACTGCTGTATTCTCCTGTTTTGACGATGGAGTGGAGGGTAGGGTCCTACGGGGTTATTCTCGTTACTGCCGTTTTCTCTCGTTATGACGGTGGAGGAGAGGGGTATGATCCTACGGGGCCTGGTACTGTTGTGCCCCCTCACTCCCTCTCGATACTGCTGTATTCTCTCTTTTCACCGGGAGTGGAGGGTATGGTCCCACGGGGTCTGGTACTGTTGTGCCCTCTCACTCCCTCTTCAGACCGCTGGCTATACTGTAGTATTCTCATGTTCGGACGCGGGAGTGGATGGTATGGTTCCACGGGGTCGGGTACTGTTGTGCCCCTCGCTCTCTCTCGATACCGCTGTATTGTCTTGTTTGGACGTTGGAGTAGAGGGTGGGATCCTACGGGGTCGGGTACTGTTGTGCCCTCTCTCTCCCCCTCGATACTGGTGTATTATCTCGTTTTGACGGTGGAGTTAAGGTTATGAGCCTACGGGGTCTGGTACTGTTGTGCTCCCTCACTCCCTCTCGAAACTGTTGTATTCTCTCGTTGGGACGGTGGAGTGGAGGGTATGGTCCTACGGAGTCTGGTACTGTGGTGCCCCCTCGCTCCCTCCCGTTGCTGCTGTATGCTCTGGTTGGGGACGTTGGAGTGGAGGGTAGGGTCCTACGGGGTCGGGCACTGTCGTGCCAAGAGCTGTATGTGAAAAGCATCTTAATTTTTGTATGTTTCGGGGGGCTGTGGGAGCAGTAATCAACGAAGGCTACTTCTGCGCGGTTCAACCCAATAAGATTCACGACTCCTGCAGGCGAGGGGCAAACCATGAATACTGTCAAAACATGATACCACATTATGTGCCAAGGAAATCACTCGATATTGTCAATAGGTACCACGTACGACAAGAGAAAGATGCGAGTTTTACATCTGTGTGTGTGTTTCCACTATACATAGTCTTCCACCTGCACGTACTCGTTTGTACTTCTTCATTTCACTCGGTCTGGAAAGCTGCTCACTCACGGTGAGTGTGCTCGTGATGTTGACATATCAAACATCAGCCGATTCAAAATTCCGAGAAGAAAGGGAAGAAGACCTATACATACGGGTAGTTAGCGCGAAATAGGAAAGAGAGAGTGCACAGTATCTCTGTTGTGTGCAAGTATAAGTGGTCTCCAAAGCTCCATCGTAGGCAACTACTGCAGCAATAGTATAAAGGTACATGGGGCACGGCTGCCTGATACGTGCGGTACGTAGGCCTGTGCGATCGGAAGAACAAAAATCGGAAACAAAACCAAGTCCTGCCGCACTCAAGACACACCAGTACCGCGGCAAATGCGAGCCCAACCCGAGCTGGCTTGCGACGAGAAAAGTTCCACGCGTTAGCTCAAGATTGCAGGCATCTGCAGATACCGAAGTCGTTGGAATCGGTAAAACACAGCTCGCGCAATCGGTAATGCAAAAACCCGACTGTTACTGGCAGACACACTCGTAAAAATCATAGGAGCTTGTACACACCGCTGCGTTTTGTTTGGCCGCTTCGCTCCCCATTGTGTTTTGGCGCTTCGCGCCAAATGAATTTAATTGTCCATAAGGGATAAGACCATGAAAGTGTGGCCAGCTGATTTTGGCTCGAAAAGGCCAAGGTATACCTGACTTTTGCTACTATTGTGTCTATCATTGGCTTTCAACTGAAACCAATCAGAGAGGCCATACGTACACTACTACTGTTTTTTCTATCCGTATGCGTCCGCCCTCCCTCGGTTGAAATTATTCTGTATTGACGTATAAACTCTGTACTCACACGTTTTATACTTTAAACTACATATTTGTACATGTAGACATGCGTATGCTGGTTTCGGTTTCTCTTCTTTGGGGTGTGTGATGTGCTTCATTTAGAGTAGGTCTTGCAATCTGGGAGGTATGACGTCTGGGGTGTTTTCGACATGAATATTGCGCAGCGCGGTCTGCACTCGGAATCGTCGTCCGCAATGGAGTAATTCCGGGTTCGATGCAACCGGGCTGCGCCGCGTTTATGGTCAGGTTTGGCCCGGTTTGGCTGCGGTCTGGGGTCAGGGTTGGAGTTAGGGCTAGGGTTAGGGTTAGAGTCAGGGGTTGGGTTGGGTCTTGTCCCTTACCTTGATCTCAACAGGAACCAAAATACCAGAACAGCCTACCAACATGAATATCCTACCTCCCAGATTGTAACGGGACCTCTTCAGTTAATTGTTGTGATGTGTACTCTGTCGTTTTCTATGGTCACAGCACTGTATACAGCACCATGGTCACACGGCATTTCGTCTGCACCACCCCGCATCAAGGTGGTGTCAGGTTTGGTATGTCAATGCGATTTCGTGCCTAGCTAGGCTAGCAGGCGGTTCCTCTAAAAGCTTCAAGTAGAGCTGTCAACGGGGGGGGGGGGCGCAAGAGTGATTACTCTTGGCGCTCCCGCTGTGACGAAACAACGAAGCATGTCAAATTATAGTCACTCTCTGCAGGTCGAAGTGGAGCCCGTGGTACCTACACAATAAAGAAAAGAAAACAATTCAGATTTTCAAGGCCGTGCGGCCCGCTTAATGCCTTTTTAGGCGCATTTATTTTTTTTTACCGGATTTTCACGAACCTAATCCCGCTCGTGGCGCGCGTTTTTTTCTTGGTTTCAGAATTACCTGATTTTGGCTCAAACGGATCAGGTATACCTGAGTTTGGCATTTGTGCTACAATGTTTTTCTGTTTTTTTTGTTTAGTGACCAATAGATTCGCGGTAGGGGACGGTAAACATAAATTCCGTACTTGCTATGCAGGAGTTGTCCGAAGGCCACCAGGGCGCACCCCTCTGGGACAGCACATTCGAGCGTCGCACTGCCCACACCGCCCTGGTGTGGATATAATCGAAATCGAACTGGACGATTACGTGGATGATAACTTCGGTGAAGACACCCCTTACTCAAACGCGCTGTGGACCCAGACGTTCGGCCCCGACCCTAAAACCTTACGACCAGATGCAAGTATCCGGCAACAGCCACCACTTCTTTCGGCAGCAGCAGCAGCTAAACAGCCGCAACAGGAGCAGGAGCAGCCCCTACCGCAACAGCCACCTCAGCGATCGCACCAAGGTAACCAGCGGCCTCAGAGGAATGTACAGACGCCGTCATGGCTCCAACATTTCGAAGGAGACGAGCCGGACCCTTGGCGTCCAACCAACCTACCGCAGTACACTTATCGGCAGCAGGGGAAGCAGAAACAGCAGCAGCAACAGCGGCAGCAGCAGCGGCAGCAGCAACAGCGGCAACAGCGACCAGATGTAAATCGTATAAAGTTTGACCCTGTCCTGGCTCGTGGTAAGCGGACCTATTATGTGTGTGGTGCGGCCGCCAACCCGCCGAACACGGGCAGGTGCAAGAGGCATTGCGACGGTGGCCAGAAAAGAAAGCAAAGAGCTCCTGTGGCCTTGGGGCAAGCCGAGCTCGAGCAGATTGGCACCGGCAACAGTGGGTCTGATGACCGAGGCATTTGAGGCGGAGTTGATAACTTGGTGACCAACGGAGCGTACGCAGCATTCTCGGTACCGAAGCAGAAACGACTGGAGGTAGCGAGGCCGATTTCGGAGAAGGACTACCGACAGGTGTACATTGACGTGTTCGAGCTCAGGAAGAATGCCAAGGTATGCTACAGAAGCCGCGAGAATCCTGCAGTCGGCACTCCTGGTGAACAAATACTCTTTCAGTTCTTTTGTATACACTCTCTGAGATTTGCAGGGCGTTTTGTGTCGGCTTTCGGCATGCGTACGTACAAGCCAGATAGTCGAACTATATAGACTGATCACACCCTATTTTTAGTATAACATCGATTAATTTTTCTGCGTCTCAAGCAGAACGACATATTTTTTCGAGGTATGTCCAGGTACAGGTAGGTAAAAAACGATCAGCCCGTGATGGTATTATGATCGGTAGTGCTGATGTTGCTCCGGTTTATGTACTGCTGAAAATTTGTCAATCTTTTATACTGTACAAGGTTCCGTTTCGGGACGCAGGTAACGTGAAATCTCGGGGCCTCGCGAGACGAAAGGGGAGTCACAGGTAACACACGTACAGCTGTTCTTGGCGGAAACGTGAGCCATGGGTTAGCAGATTGCCGGAATGAAAGTGTAATAATGGTCAGCCGGAACTAAATACTTCTCTTTCTGTGGTGAATACTAGACTCGTACTACATGCACGTGGTACCATGGGTTGACTACTATACTGTTTGCTATGCATCACTCCCGCTACTGCGCAGGTAGAAGCGGCATGCATTTGAGAAAATACTACCTGGTGCAGTAACACTACTATTTTGCGCGAAAAATAATGGAAATTGTGGGGGAAAAGCTGTCCGATAAGAATAGACCTAACTCTACTACTGGATACTACTGGTAGAGCATGACCAATCACTGATACAATACAACCTCACGGTAAACATAGACGCCAAAGAACCACGCGGCACCATGGGTTTCGGCATGACTACCGGTATACTACTGTTATACTATACACAACACCGTGCCGGCGCACTAGAAGGCGGTCGTTGGTAAGGGACTATGTGCCGGTGCACGGCTTGCGGCTTGCGCCGATGCGTCGACCCTTGGCCCTGCCCCTCACTGACGATACGGAACATAAGCGTCGCGACACACAACAACGATGCCGTACCGGTGCAGTATGAGGCGGTCGACAGTGGCGGAATATGCGCCGGTCTACGTTTCGTGACCGGCGCACCGGCTTTCAGTCGTTATTGAGCGGAATGGATGCCGGCGCGTGCGTCACCCTTGTCCCACTAGCGATACATTCGTACCAAAGACACAGGCGCGTGTCACCCCAAGGAAAATTCTAGGCCGGTGCACGAGATACACGTTGCGGAGCACAGATAGCGGATGCTGTTGGTAGGAAGATGTCGGTGCATGTCAACAACGGCGGCTATAAAAAACGCCGGCGCGTACTAATAGTGTGCCGGCGCACACCAGCACGGGGAAAACCAATCCCCACCCATGTCCGGGCCGGTGCATGGATAGTGCTCACCGTCGCCTCTGTCTAATATCATTGCCGTCGCGCTACCCCGTTCCGCTTCCCCGCCGTGTCGTCGCGCCCGTTGTTGCTGTCGTTGCGTTCTGTTCCGCGTCCGCGTCGTCCGCTGTTGCCGTCACCGTGTTCTGGTTCGCGTCCGCGCTGTCTCGCCGAGTCCAAATTTGGCAGAAGCCCGGCGAGAACGACGGCGGAGGGGGAACTGGGGACAATGGCGGGTAGCGACGGCGACGAGGAGGCTTTTGCGTCGCTGGCCGACTTTGCAACCTTCAAGCCGAGGATGGCGAACGAAGTCGCCCAGCTCCAGGCGGCGCTCTAGAGATCGATGAACGATATTTTGGAAGCCTCCCGCCGTCTCGCCCTCGGGGGGGGGGGCAGCAGCACCAGCAGGTTTGGAACGCATTCCGGCAGCTCTGCTGCTGGGGCCTCCCTGCTGGACCACTTCCCCAGCACAGCCCTTCTCGGACCGCCGGCCGGACAGCCGTTCGGGAGCCCCGTCGCTGGGGTCCTCCCACCGACTCCCAACATCGCTTGCCAACCTGTCGATGGGGCCACAGGCGCCCGCGCGGGTCTGCGTGGGCCCCGCAACCCTGACCAGGACAGGCTCGCCGTAGGTCCGGGGCGGGCGTTCTGCCACGACGGTACTCCGGGCGGTGCCCCTCTCGGACAGGCAGGTCCGCTCGCCGTGGTCCCGGGAGGGCGAGCTACGGTAGTGTTTTCGGGCGGTATCGGGGCCACCGTGGGCCCAGAGGGAGGAGTCGGCTACGGTGGTGCATTGATCGGTACCGAAACGGCCCGCGCCCAACTCGACCAGGCGGGCGGGCTCGCAGTGGGCCAGGGGGGGGGTCTCGGCAACGGGGGCTATGTGGGCGGCGCCATTTGTGCCGGCGCCTTCTCCGGACAGGTCAGCAGGCACGCTGCCGGCTCGGCTACGTCCCGGGCTGGGCAGGAGCAACGGCGCGCCATCGATTGCACTCGGCCACGCGGCCCGCGACGGGTCGGGTGGGTTTGAGGTCGACTCGGACGTTTTACCGGGACGGCAGCGAAAGCAACCCGTTTACGCCTTGGGCCGATAGGTCAACCAGATTATGACCACCCGCGCGCAGTGGCATCGAGGGCCAACCGCACGACTCGGCCATGGCAGATCATCTGCGGTGGCCGCCTGGCGTCAATGCAGAGGGCGGCCGTGCAGCGGTACGTGGGAGCAATGGTCAACCTTTCGGCCGGCGTCCATGGCGTGTTAGAGCGTTGGACGACTTCGACTTTCTGGCCTTGAGACCGCGCGGGGGGGAGGAATCAACCGTCCACTGGTGCGAAACCTGAGCATTTTGGGGTACTCTTTCGTTGCGATCGCGTCCCGCGGGCTCCCACAAAATGGTTAGGATCTCCATGTGACGCGCGCTCGCTTGGAGGCGCTCGGACGAGCCTTCAACGCGGGGGATACATCCTCAACGACCATGTTATGGAGCACGTGGGGTCGCCGATCGCCCGGCAAACGAGGCCAGGCTTGGCGGCTCTGGTCACCCAAAGACCTGTCGAACCTTCACGCTCGACCTGTGCGCGTGTCCCCGACTGCTGCGGCCACGCTTGGGGCCTACCCCACCGCCGGGGACGATCCTCAACGACCATGTTATGGAGCACGTTGGGGTCGCCGATCGCCCGGCAAACGAGGCCAGGCTGGCGGCTCTGGTCACCAAAGACCTGTCGACCTTCACGCTCGACCTGTGCGCGGTGTCCCCGACTGCTGCGGCCACGCTTGGGCCTACCCCCCGCCGGCGGATTCCCTTCCCCGCGGTTTCGGGGCCACACTGGCCCCGCCTTTCCGGCTGCGTCGCCCTCGGCGGCTTTGTCAACGCCGAAGTCCAGCAACCTCGCATTTTCTCCACCCCGACAGCCGGGGCCGGGAGTGGTGAATACCGGCAGGAGGGGAAGACCGGCAGATGCCGCTTCGGTGACACCTGCATGTTCTCCCACGTCGGTCCCACTCGCATGACGGGCAGCGGCAATAAGAACAAGTCCGCTACCGGCGAGGGGAGTCGGCCGATAGCGGCGTCGCAGCCAGAGGCGCTGTATCCGGGGAACCCTGGTCAAGAGGACCAAGGGCAAGGGCAGGCGGGGGCTGGGGGTGGCGGTGCAATTAACGGGAGAAGCGAGCGACGGCGGCCGCGGCAACGAGGCGTCGAGTGGGGGGGCCTTCACCCAGTCAGCGGCTGGCAAGGCTGACGAATAGGGGGACGGGCTCGCCCCTCAGTGGGGGTGAGGCCGATCGTAGAGCGTACGGAAACAGCAGCGCGAGTTGCACAGCTTGTACGTCCGGGGTCAGCGTCCATTGGGAGCCCAGGTCTTGGGGCCAGCGGGTGTCACGCTATGCGCAGGAGCGCTGGTAACCAGCTCATCCGCCAGTTGGTTGCGCCGTCATCTCACCGAGCTTATACGTCAAGTTTCCGGTATCGAATCGTTTTTTTTTTTAATGTTCGGGGGTTGATAAGGGTGGCTGCGTGTTTCGACACTCCAGCCTCCACTACGAATAAGATTCAGGCGTTGCTTTAGTTCGCAGCATGGTGTGCATTGGAGGGCTACTGAGCCGGTACTGTTGCCAGTAAACCATCAGCCGTGTCCCACCGCGTAAACATGCAAATGGAGTTTCCCACGTCGTCACCGTTTGTTAAACGTGCATTGCAAGGGGGGCACAGTCGCACATTACCCCCGGTACCTCATACAAAGAATTCGTCGCCCTATTTCGTGGGATACGTTGTTGGGAGGACAGAGCCTGTCCGTGTCGTGGGGCCCGGGTGGCCGAGTTCTTTGGCTGTCGTTGGCATTGAGCTATTTACTTATTTTTTCATGGCGAAGTCTGACGAAATATGCGTTTGTTCGTCCGGAGTTCTACACCCCGTGCATTGCTTGACGAGAGGTGACGTAGCGTTATTCACGGCGGAGCGGCGGTTGACCTCGTTGCAGTGGCATCAGGCCACCAGCATCAAAGTCCTGTTTCGGGGCCATAAAGGGTCCAAGTTCAGCAAATATCGGGTATCGTGCGCACACGCGACGATGCCTTCGGGGCGCGTTGCGGGGTACGAGCAGGCGGTGGTGCCGTCGATTTCATGGTGGAGTTGGTATCGGGATATCCGACGCTGCCAGAAAGCGCCCCCCTGTCGTCGTATCGGTACGGTGAGGAGGTCAAAGTTGGGAGGTACACGCAGGCCCTCGGGGAACTTCGCGAAGTGGTAGTGGAAGCAGGAGACGATGCCAGCGAAGTCGGCCTCACTCATTGCATACTGCGCAACTAATACGCTGACGACCAGGGGGATGTGCCGTAGAGGGCGATCTGAGAGAAGGTAGATTGAAGTCTTCAAAGTTATCCTAGACGTACATGCCCGATAACCCAGAGGACGCGGGTATTGTATCTCGTCAACTAGCAGAGACGGCAAAGATAGTGCAGCAGGCAGCCAAGCCAGGGCACAGTTTGGGGCCTAACACCGTAGTATCGACGCGACCTCGAAATTGGGGCATGTCAATGGGGGGGGGGACTCCCGGGTACCGGCAGTACGATAGGCAACCAGAATCAGCGGCCGGTGTCGCGGCTCTCGTTCCACGCCAATGGATCCCCCCCCTCGATGTCGCAGATAATATTAATAACATGACAATTCGAAGGACATACAACAAAGCGTAGTATCTCTAAGTTCACGTGAGGCGCTTGTTTTGTGTACAACCGACGGAATTAATTATTTATAGTCATGGGCTCTATCGACGGAAACTAAATGGCTTAATTTGTTAAGAGGCAGAGAGAAGAGAAGAACGACCATACTCGCCGCGTGCCACCTCCTAGCTTCTCGTGATAGGTGCACGAGTAGAGCACGCCACTGCTCGCTGCCGATGGATAGGCCTAGAGGCTAGGCCTACTGTTGTGGTTTCTCCCGCCCACCCGCCCCTTTCTTCTTCCGAAGGTGGGTGGAACGGAGCGACCACATGGTGCTGGCTACACCGTATTATACTTTTACTATTGTTTGCGATTAACTGGTTGGGACTCGGGGCTTTCACTGGGAGAGTGGGGTATGTCAATGGTTTACTACCATTGGGGGTCTCAGTCGTGCGAGACTGTGTTTGTTAGAGCCCCGGCCAGTCGGCTGGGGGGGAGGAACTCCCGGGTACTGGCAGTACGATAGACAACGAGAGTCAGTGGCCGGTGTCGCGGCTCTCGTTACACGCCAGTGGATCCCCCCCACGACGTCGCAGAGAATAATAACATAATAACATGACAATTCGAAGGATATTCAAAAAATCAAAATTGTACTGGAAATAGAAGCATTTTGTTTTTTCCGAATTTGGGGAGACGAAATGCATGAAAGTAAAATGCCAAGACGCTTGCTAAAATATATATGTATATATCAATGAGACGCGCGATTGCGGAGCGGGAGTCGGTCGAGCTATAACAGTAGTAGATGCAGCAACGTGTGTAGGCACACATGCCTGGGCCAAACAGGACAAAAAAACATCAAACGGTTTGATGTTTTAGTTCGTATCAACGAGTACAAGTAGGCAAACTGTGCGTGTCGACTAAAGCAACGTGCGAGTCGTGTCCTAAGACATGCTGCAGATTGCGTTGTCAGCTCCATCCTCCTACTACTGATGAGGAGACGGAGAAGCAGAAGAAGATCTGCTGTTGTAGATTCGGTACAGCAGCAGCAGCAGCAGTAGTAGTAGTAGTAGTAGTAGTAGCAGTAGCAGTAGTAGTAGTAGTAGTGGTAGTAGTAGTGGTGGTAGTAGTAGTAGTAGTGATAGTATTATGTAACAGTAGTGGTGGCACCTGTCATAAAACGGTTTTTTGTTTTTAGAGTTCTACCTAACGAAACCCAACTCTACGAGTATTCGTAGGAAGCCTGTGCCTGTCAACAAAACACGTCGGAAAATCCTGTTGTTGCGGAACTGTTTGTTGGGGATCACGGTGCCGACTGGTCTCTCTCGTCACTCTCACCAACTCCAACCGCGACTTCGGAAAACCAACTAAGCAAACTGAGAACAGCGCACGAGTTAATTTATTCGAGGGCAATAACAACATATATAATGCTAAGAAATATGCTCATTTCGGCACGAAAAATATGAATCTTAGAAACACAGCTCAACCGTGGCACCAACTCTAAGTTTCATACATAAGAGATAAGAGGTCGGACAAACAAACAATGGAGCCTGGACATCCATTTGGCGCTTCTCAACACCGGGATCCCACTACTGCAGTAGTGGGATAAAAATTACTCAAATCGAAAAGGATATGTATGCACCGCAGAAGGGGCTGGAACTCCCGACCACTCTCGGCTGTCCACGAAACTCGCACTGCAGCAGCAGGCAACAGCAGTGCTTGTTTCATCTGTGTGTTAGCACGCATGTGTCACACAACAGCAGAGACCCTCAGCTTTACAGATCGCAAGCTCTATTGAAAAAGACGTACGACCTGGTTCAGGTACGTATTAATAGGAGGTTACGGCAAAATACAGCTCGGATGAACTAATGCACACGCGTGATGTTGCCTCCTGCTTTGTTGACGGGCAGCAGGCGTGAACAGCGTTGTAGCCAACTGATTGTAGCATGCGCCCTATGCACGGTTCATCAGGAATGTGTTATTTGTTGCCGGTGGTGTCACATATACACATTTAATGTACAAAAAAAAAGGTTAAGAACAAGAAGTACAAAATATACGTGTATTCCCATTGATAGGAGACATGACAGATGATCTCTGCGAGGATCACACTCGCGCTTCCAAGTTCAAAATCGAGCATCGTGACCATTTTAGTATATCACAAAAGATCCATATTACCTGGTACAAACAGTCTGCTTTTTCTGCGGCGCGCATGACACGCCGCACTCACATGCATGTATCACAGCAGGACACAGTAGCAGCAGAAAGAGAATGAGTGGTAAAGACCGATGACGGACCGCAGCCTCCAATATTGAAGCAGTACACCACGGACCGGCAACAAGCGCGTAGTGTGGCTCGCGGCTGCTTGTTCTGCTATAAAGGCGGCGTTGTGACGTTGTTTGCTTTCTTCGCATGTTATCTGAAGTCTGCCGGGTAGATTTCTTTGGTGTGCTGGGCCAAGCAAGTCAGAAATAAGTCAACTGTTACAACAGTTGAGACAAGGGTATGTGAAAACAATAATTCGTGGACCCACACTGCCCCTTCCCCCTCGGCAGGCCCTAAGAAAAATATGTTTTTCCTCGTTCTTAGCCTTGTTGACTTCAGTTGGTCAGGAAGACGTCGTCAAAACGCTACATATAAGCCGTACGCGCGTTTTTACTAAGATGTTGTTCATGTGTTGCTATGTGCGAGTAGTTGGGATGTTTTTCGCTATGCAAGTTTTTTTTACGTTCTATTTCGAATATATTACTGCTGTTTGGAGCTTTTTCAAAACAACTCGCTGGTCAAGGCTGGCACATAAACCGATGTTTTTCGTTCCAACTAAGTCCAACTTGAACAAACCAGCGCCGCCAAGATGTGGTCGGATAAAAACGGTGAGAGGACTTACTTGTTTCAAACGTGCGACGCCTCGTTGATTCTGGGTAGACGATTTGTTTGGAACCGTCCACCACCGACACACTGTCTGGTCTACGACAACTCAACCAAACGCTACTTGAATGAATGGCGCCGAACGGCAGACGACCAACACATACACAACAATGAGCAACTTCGAGCAGCCCACTCAGATCTTCCTCCGACCACTCCTCCCCCGCCTTCTTAGGCAAGTATTGGGCGAAGCTTCGGCCGTTTATCTTCAAGGCTGCTTGCACACAAACGTTGTGCAATGTAACCTTGCATTCCGAGCATGTGTAACTACCGGCGCCAAGTTCGGGATACTTGCAGTCAGCAGAAAGACCACACGGTACCATGGCGCAGCAACGCTTGTGCTTGGCACTTGAATCCAGATGTTTTGGGGGCCGAAAGAACGGAGAGTACGTGTGCGTGTGTGCGCACGAGTGATAGAAAAGCTGAGGGCGCTAGTCGTGTCTCTCACGCAATCTCGCCGCGTTTCTTCGGCGGTTATAAAAATCAATTGATTGATCTCGCCGCGTTAGACTGAAACCTGCATAAGGGGCTTTCAAAGCAGAGCCTCGTCGTGCCGTAGTGAGCTCGGGTCACCTGCCTGATGTTCGTTGCCTAGGCTGCTACGTGTAGTATCAGGCTGTACCAGGCAATGGATTAGGCGGTCATTGTCCCCCTACATACACAGCCGTCTACAGTGGAGTGTTGTTTCTTTCAACTCTGAAGTCTGAACGCTTAGATCAATGATCAAGTGACTTGATAGTACCCATCGAAGTACTTTCGTCCCCAGCAACCCCCACTATAAAAGGTACTCATTGTTCCGTTTGCATCCATAGTGTTCGTGAATATTTCTCAAATAGAGCAGCAGCAAAGAGAGATATATGGTGAATTACAAACCGCAGGCGCTGATAAATACAACCAGTCACAGCAGTACAGCGCGTAAGGCTACACGCGGCGTATGGGCGGCAGCGTTGAAACGTTGTGATCTGTGCATGCCGTCGATTGCCTTCCTGGTATGTGTCTGGGCTGTGTGCGCATGAAGGCCTAGGGTAAACACAAACAACATTCTACCGGTACGTACAACGCGCAACCTCTCCTTTAGAAACCCAGTGTACAGTCTTGTCTACACCCGCCCAAAAAAACAACTTTCGGAGTTTACCACGCGCTCCAGAGCGCAAGGATCTTTTCCGGACTTCAACAATGTGTCCGGCCAGGCTTCGCGTGTCGACTACTTCGCGTTCCGACAATTGTTACAAGTGCTCGTACGAACAAATATGTTAAAAAACGTACGACAATTTAACAGACATCACCAACCATTGAACAGGATAATCGTTGTTTCTACGGACTCGGGGAGACGAAAATGGCCCGTCGCTGGGCAAACCGTTTGGGCGATACCCGCCATCGCCGTATGGCGACTCTGTGAAAAGGCTAAGCACCAGGCTCTTCGTTTTGTATCTGTGGATTGTTCCCGATGCACGGCGAAAATAAATTATTTTCCGGTCGGTCTCTACAGTATTTTCGACGATAGGGACGGACGACGCAAGAAACATTGCTGCTGAAAGCAACACGATCTGTAGTGAGATGACTAAATGTATGCATGTATCGAAACAAATATCAATACATGTAGGCGTGCCTAGTGAAAAATTCCTGGTATTACTGTTTACCATCAAGTCAAAGATCTCGGACTGCGAGAAAGGGTGATCCATATCCGGTCAGCTTTCAAACTTCACTTTGCACATGCTCGCGCTTCGTGAATACCATCGCGGCCAATCTCCGCCTAAAAATCATACGTATTCTCACGTGTCACGGTTTCGCGCGCTGGCTTCAACTAGAACCTGTTCGTGGATGTATCCTCCTTTGCAAAATGCACTTTTAAGTCGCTGCCCAAAATAATACAGCTGGGCAGGGCTGTTCCTTGTTTAAAGGGCAACACAATCAAGGTACAGAAGAAGCAGCGCCTGTGTGGGTTTGTTTGTTGTTTTGGTCATTGTTGGCGGTACGCCCCGCCATTCTGTTGTTTATTAAGCGTACGACGAAGAACAGGACAATTTTACATCATCAACGATTTTCGCTGTTTATTGTTCAATACGACGCGGTGCGGCTCGGCACGGTTACCGAACCGCACCCCACGCTACGATTTACCCAACAACACGATCGAAGCGCAGCGCACCGCACCGCACCTCAAAGCACCGCAAAGCACCGAATGATATAATCTTGTTTTTCTTCTGGCGTTATTTCGCCCCCACCCATACTCAACTACTACCTGGTACTGTTCAGCACACATGTCTCCCCTATTTCAACGATCGTCCTGTATAAAGAGTCATAACGCCTCCACACAACTCCGGATTCGCTATATTTCATTTTAGCATTGGAGACCGTACCGCACTAATGCGTTTTTGATCTTGAATTTTATTTGAACCTGAATCGTACCCAACTAATATGCTACCTAGCTTAACCCACTTCTTGGATCATGAGTCAGTTCGAACCGCTCCACCAATGCTTAAGTTCGCTACTGATAATATTTAATTTTCTGCGTTCAGTGTAGATGTGAAGATTCTTCCCGTCTTGTCAACGATGATGGGCGACGATTGTTGCGCAATTTTCAAATACTAAAGTCGCGTTCAGTGTCGACGTGAAGATTCTATCTGAATCACCAATGACGATGGGAGACGATCGTTGGGCTTTTAAGAGGTATGATATCACGTTTAATTTCGTTGTGAATATTATATTCGACTTAGATCATGGGCGAAGATTGTTGTGCTTGTAGCGAATACTTCTATCCGATGAATCCCACAACTTTTTTCTGTTCATTCCAGGCTATTGTCTGGCCATTGTGTGCGGCCACGTTTGTTCTTTAAAACTTCCTACTATCAGCGGTGAGATCGAAGATTCCGTCTGAACTGATATATACCAGCTGTGTGAGTTCGATCGCCCGTGCCGCTGTGTTTTACATGACCGCATTTTTGTGCAAACAAAATGCAACACATTGATTTTCTTCACGGCGTCAAGCCGACCCGCGGCATGGGTTTCTATTGACAGGGTACTAGGGTGCGCTGCGCTGCGGTTTTAATATTAAGAATCACGCAGTTGCGATGCGGTGCGATGTGAAATGCGACCGGTGGCAAACTGCGAGCAGCGTCAGGGAGTGTACCGAAAACTGGATGGATTTTTCTGGTAAAGGCTATTGCCGCGGCGAAGGGGAGGCTGACGTGTGCGCAGGTGTACAGTTGAAGTAAAACTCCGAAGAACACTATTTAGTACTGACATGCCGTGAGTATGTTACATAACCTACAAGTAGGTGGGTGGACTGGAGGGACGAAATGCGTCAAGATTACTTGGTAGAGACTAGGAGGATAGGCTATATACGAGTAGTATGGTTCAAATAGAACTACAGGACGAGTATTGTTTGGGTGCATGACATTGATAGAGAGAGGGACAATATCTAATTCGTAGGATCCAGTTCAAGACTAACGAAAGTATGACACACCGTGAACAATGTAATATGCCGGCCTTGGGTTGGCGAGCTTCGCGGTTACACCAGCGCACCACTAGAACTCTAAATCTGCCTCTGAATTGCTTACTCCATGTACAAACGTTGCCAACATATCACGATGTATGACAGGTATTTACACGGATCCGAGATATACCTTCCATACCCCGAAAGAAATATCCCCGTGATTGATGTGATGACGGGGACATACGTGCCTCCTCTCTCTCCGTTTAGAGTTGGTTTAAGATAAGAGCCTCTTCACGGACGAAACCGAAAAACTGTATTGTGTTCGAAGGCCAAAACTGTGCCTCCGTTTGTTTACAGCCCGAACACTATTGCCGGTGCGCGCGCGTGTGACATATACTGACATCTCATAGTCTTAGGGCGACAGCGATAAGGCTCCAAAACTACGCTTTGGCTTGTCGGCCGACCAAAGAAAATATACGTTGTTTGTGATGATCTCCGGAACATACGTGTTGGTACTGAACCGTTGGCATGTTTGGGAAGATATGATGGGGAAGAGGGCCGAGCAAGTGTGGGTGCAGTTCGTTTTATTGGGAGTTGCCATTTATCTACAATGTTTGCATCGTAACGGTAGTGAAATTCTCAATCGCAACTTTTGGCCGGCAGAGTTAGTTTTGTTATCTGCAATTTTTTGTTAAATGCAGAATAGTCTACAACCTCATGAAAAAAAATGAAGTAAATCGTTCTTCTTCCCCGAGAGCTGTACGTGCCGACGTCGATATTTTTGTTCCATTTAGACGGATGTTTTAGATGTTTTTTTTAGTAAGGGCCGGTATTAACAAGAGTGTTTTTTATATTATATTCCGCCAATATTTGTTTCGTTTGATTTGTATTGCATCTGATTGGTCGAAACATGAATCACCATGCAGGCGTTTTGACTTTTGATAAATATAAAAAAGAAAAAATAACAATTCGACAAGAAGTCTTTTCGGACTTCTTTTGCTTTTCGTGATACTCAATAAGGGGAGTTTGCCCAACTCGACGCGCAAAATTGAGCCGTGTCGTCGACTGCTTCACAGGTGAGAACCACCATTCTCGAGAGACAGGTCCACCAGACCAGCCGCAGCGCGAGGTCCGACGGCCTCTAGCACAGAGTAGACCATCGGTGGTGCCTCATACAATTACAAGGCCGTTGCCAACCCAGTTTTTAGTCCCTCTTTGCTAGCAAAATACACGAGCACCGTCACGACTTTACTCAGAAGCTCGATCGCTGTTTCCCCGTCGCTGCTGCGTGCGAGGGGTTTCAGGGCTACGCCAGCCACCCAGGACATCGCAAGAACGATAGCCTCTTCGGCGGTGCCGACAGAAACAATCGGCCGCTGAACGCGACGCCCCGGGGAGGACGCGGCCCGGCACTTGACTCGTTGGCTGCCATTGTGTGTTCGTTGACCCTTGTGCGTTATTCGATTTTTTCAGCTATACGCTTTTCCTCGGTAGGACCCAAAGGCATATTTTTCACGAAATTCTATTCAAATCGAATAATTTGTTTTCCTATTCGATTATCACAAAAAAGGTTGCTCGTGAAGGCGGCCTCTAAAGAGCATGTGTTCGCGTATGGCATCGTGTTCGTGCGATGCCTAACATCGAGTGAGACAAGAAAATGTACATATGCAGAAAAAACAACACACTGTCGACCAGACATTTGCCGTGAGTTTTTGTTGTGGGCGTGTACATACATGTTGTCTTCTCAATTTTTATTATGGTTTTCTTCGCACCTGAACTGGAACGAAGCTCGAGCGTGCGACAAAGCCAGAGTCATATATACCGAGGGGTCTGGCCTTAACTGGGGGTCATAGTACACTGTGTTTTAGAGTTCCGTTTGATGTCTTTGGAGGCCTGAGGACGGGGCGAATAACCCTATGATCAACGATGCGCACGATCCAAAGCGAGGCAGACTATAGTACGCTATCATGAATGACCCCCTCACCGCACGCCTCTTCAACAAGCACAATGCGAAACACGAGAATGCACCCGGCGTAATTAGTACAAACAAACGGTGGTTAAACACAAAGCACCCTGTAGCCATGAGAAACATAAATAAAGCGGTGGATATGTAGTCAGCTACTCCCGTGTCAATACGTAACGACCCTACCTACGTGTATGCTTCAACACTACAAATTGGAACACACGCCCAACAATTACAACCCAGCCATCATAATGACAGCGAGTGGTCATTCGATTGTTTGTCTGAAGTTTCTTTTCGGGGGGACTTGGTGCTTGGATTTGGAGGTGGCAAGGTCAGGGGTGAGACCAGTGGTAGTGCTTGGTGCGAGGGCCGAGCAACACCGAGAGCGGGACGGGGACTCTGTCATCGGTGCGACCGACAGCAGTATCAGACAGTAATACCGCACAGCCCTCTACGCACAAGAGCATACGGGCAGCAGGGACAAAACAGCTGTTTTCATGAACAGCGGGTTGTCGTTGGATGCATATCCGGAAATAATTCCGTGGAGGGGGCTTTCTCTTTGCGGTTGTGCAATTCGACGCTGATTTGGAAACGGAAAAATTGTTTTGTTCGGAATATAAAGCCTACTACGAGAATTCGATATAACGTTTTGAGGCGATATCATATCATGCCGAACCTAGCTTCTACAAAAAGTGGACTTTAGATTTGAAGCAAATTTCACCGATTCGTCCAGGTTGGGAAACATACCAGGCCAATCCCTTGTGTTTTTTTTTTGTTACGATAGCAATATTTTACAGCCCAGTTGAACGAAATCGAAAGCAATGCGAGAAACAAATCAACGGAACAAATCGATGACAGCAAAACGAACTAAAGCAATCCGAAAATGAAAACGAAACACGACATTTGGACAAAACTTGGAAGTAGTCGAAAATAACTCGATCGGTACACGAAGGACAATATAAATCTGGCGAAGAAACCACCATGGATACGATGTTCACCCACAACAAATCCAACTTACTGCTCATTCAACGGCCAACAGTGTGTTGTTTTCTCTCTGCATACCTGGTACACATGTTTTGGCCTCACTCGGTGCTTAGCATCGCACAAAGACGGCAAGAACGAGAATTTGCTTATGACAAAGAACAATAAATATTTTGATAAAAAATCGCGATCGACACAAACTCACCACTTGTACGATGCAATAGTTGCAGATACTCGTAGATGGTAAGCTTTTTCTTTTATTTCATCTAAAGTTTACAACAGCAATATGTTCGTATGCTGTACGTGTTGGAGAATACCTAAAATTGGTTGCAAGCACACCCACCGTGTCACTAATCTCATGATAACGTCACACGTTAAGCGAAGTTCACAACAGGGCGTCCAACAATCGAGGTGCATTTGGTACGTCACCTTAGTGTTCGGTGTACGGCTTTCCCGTGCCCGCAACGTGCTAACGTTGTGGTTCGCTACGGCGTCCCGCAACGAACACAAGTCATTGTCACCTGTGCAACAACCTCACCTACGGATTGGTCCCTGCTTGGACCGGTCAGGCAGTGTAGCATGAAATCCTGGTGTCCCCGAGTTTCATACAAACAATAGCATCGCACTATTTGAACACACCAAGCACACACTATTTATTAGCCTACGAATCAATATTCACAGTCATCACAACCGACGTGCAGATCGATTGAAAACATGTATTTCTACGTCGCATAGCTAGTATCAAATGAAGCACAAAAGGTAGGGCAAGGAAACAACGTTCAAAGCTTGTCGTAGCCTGTAAAACGAAACGACTTTTCAGCCCAAAAAGGCAGGCGTTTTTCGTTTTCCGGCCCGCTGGGTGATGTCGGGGGGTCAGCGTTGGTCACACATCTTTTTTGGGCGCTATTGCCGCATCCAAAACAATGCGGAAACTCATCATTTGCTACGCGCCCTGACGTACCTACACCTTTACGTCAAGCCGGTATGCCACGCCGGCATAGCAGTACACTAAGGGAGCCGTCGGGAACATTAGCTCGGCTTTCACTACCTATTTTTTCGTGTGATTTTTGGAGGAGGTTATATTTCGACTCTCTTATTTGCCTTCGCTGTTCTAACCTGTACCGTTGCTACGAGGCCGAAGGTTTATAAATACTGGACACACGTCCCAGACACACGTCGCGGTTTTCTCGAAAGCGTTGTCATTTATCCGGTGTTTAATTGCTATTGCCCTCGATGAAACGCATTCGAGCGCAGTTAGTTCCCTATTTTTTTTGTGAAGTCGCAGTTGGAGTTGGTGAGAGTGTCTAGAGAGACCAGTCGGCACCGGCACAGACGGCACCCCAGCGGGAGGGGTTTGTCTAATGCTGAACTTTTGTTTTTTCCCTTGGAAAACCAAGAAAAAAGGCGCGCCTCATTATTAAATCCGAACGGCTACTACATTACATGACAGAATTGTATGCCAGTGCAGCAGTAGGATAGCACGGCGGGAGCAGGACGCCCCACCCCCGAACAGCCACCAATAAGTTGTGGCCTTCCTGGTCCATACGGCGGTAATGTATACGGGCAACCACGTCTGCCGATATCTGTATGTCGCAGAATGCCTCCCCTCGATTCTAAGAGCCCAAGTTTCACGCCTCCGGTTCCGAGCGACGATGTAAGCCGGACGCCTACCCGTCCCTACGTACGGAAATACACGCTCCTTTCACGAAGCATGTTATCATAACGTCATGTAGAGTCCATGCGGTGGTGGGTCAGTAGGTGCAGCGTGCAAGACATATATATGATGTATTAATTTTCTGAAAACGTGGAGACGAAGCATACGACGGTAAAAACGTGATCGACAGACGAATAGACTGAACACGTCTGTTCCACACAGAGGATCGCAAAATAAAAGCGAATTATGATTCTCCAACAAGCAGTTGTTATGTAATCGACAGGCGAACGAATAGACAGAAGCTGTCTGCACCACACAGACGATCGCAAAATGAAAGCGAAGCATACGTGTTGTGTTGTGGGTAGTAGTGATGCACCGGACTCTTTCACAGCCTACCACTACTAGAAGAGTGGGAATGACCTACGTGGCAGATTTACGGCGGCACAGTGGTTGACAGCGGGGTTTCTGGACATCTATTGCGCTTGTACACACCACGGTTACAAAGTAATCGACACCAGTCGTGGTCGTACTGGGCGGCGATATGCGATGTTCGTTGTGGCTCTTTTGGGGTGTCTTTGTTTGCCGCGTGGAATAAACACAAGTAATTGCGCGGATACACACGACCACGAATGTATTTGTTCGTCGTGGTGGTTCAGCACTAGGCATAATACTCCGTACTCTCCCAGCATGATGCATCGCAGATATACTACAGCAGGTATTACTGAGATCGCTTCTGGGCATTTTAGTCTCATATTGTGACACATCCTGGCCCAGCAAAAAACGCACAGCAAACGGCACAGTTCTGCAGCAGCATGCAGCAAGAGCAGCCACACAGCTCTGCAGCAACAGCGCATATATAGCACCGCCATACAATCCGAGCCTCCAACCCAAGTACAACCCGTTTCTCGGTGCAGTGTGAACTCGCAGCCATCACCGTGCAACAGCAGCAATGTCGGCGGCGTTGAGGGGCATCCAGCACTCATGACTCAACCGACCGGCTCTCGTATCGACCCCAATACTTCCCCGACTACATCGAGCATACGCAGCACAACAAACACCACACTGCACTGTATAACCCGGCACACAGGCAGTAATTCCAACGCCCGACCCAACTCAAGGCTAGCGGATAGTGAGCGTTCACACGATGGAGACCCACCCGATGAACTCTGCGGTCCCAGAGACCTGACACGCTCGCCACGCGACTGCTCTCTTGTTCAGTCTGCGCAGCCTGACTACCGTTCTTGACGCCGCCGGCATTGCTGCTGTTTTTGCAGGGTGATGGCTGCGAGTTCATTCTGTATACCGAAAAGCGGGTTGGACTTGGTTGGTGTTGGGGGTTTGGATTTATGGCGGTTCTATATATATGTGCTCCTGCTGCAGAGTTGTGGCTGCTCCTGCTGCATATGCCGCTCCAGAGCTATGCTCGTATGGCTGAGCCCCTCGGTTCAACAGCATTATCTTTGATAGTGGTCATGCTCTTCTCGTGTCCTCGTATAGTTGAGCGCCTCCGGCGGTGCAGGTACGGTATGAGTATGGTATGATACGTGGTACGGTACGGTGTAGCACGGTGTGTGGTGTGCCATGGTATGTGATATCGTTTTTTGGTATGGTACGATGGTACGGTTTGTTTGGTGGATACACCACATTGAAAAATCGCGATGTTTGATATGGTACGTTTGTGGTATGGTGTGATGGTATGTTGTAGTGTATGTATTTTATGGCTAAAAAAATGGATGGTGGTGTGGTATGTTTTAAATAATAAGGTCCGTAATAAGAGTCGAATACGCCGTACCAATATCATCTATAACGGCCTTATATATCGATCGTTGGAATGTGTTCGAAAATATAAGACATGCGGACAGATGGACATACGGACCGACAGACAGACGGACAGACAGATTTTCAATTACCGAATCAGGGACTCAATTTTACAAACTGATAATGTTGGACAATTAGGTCTTGATATCTACCAGTAAATAGTAGTGCAACTTTGTTTCGTATTTGTGTAGACCCACCAACTTGTTGTATTTATGCAGATATACCGTACAACTTTTGTATCGGTATTGTAGTAATCGATTGGTGGGGCGCGTTGAACGTCGAGCGGATGCTTTTGCTATTGTTCGATTATATTTCGTCGGGTATGGCTCGCCACTAAGAATACTCTTTGTGGCATAAATGCATCCATAATGCTGCCGTTCAAACACAGCATTGCATGTGTTGTTCCATTTGTCCTGGTTGTTTTCATTGGTCTACTGCTGTTGATAGGGCGCAGGCCTTCAGGAAACTCTAGTGGTAACTACCGCTTACTCATCACGGGAACACATTGGAGTATGGACGCTGAGACGCGTATGCATGTTAATTTGCAGTCACTTCACACGAGTACACATACACTCTTATTAGTAAATGTGGAGATGTAGAATACCAGGGTATGCGGCACGATTCGAACTTCTCGTCGATGTTTTTTCACCCAGTATATCATCATCACTGTCGATGCTAGGCACGTTGCTGTGTATCGATACTGGGATCGTTTCTAGAAGACGGATCATATATGCACCTTCCTGTAAACTGAACACTGTTACATGGTGATCAAGTGACGGCCAAGTCCCATTCAGTCACTCCTGTTGGACCTGTTTGTCTCCTCTTGCTCTCCTCTCCCGACAACAACCACCTCGTCTTCGTTTCATCAACCGCCACAAAAGCGCGTTTGTTTCTACTTCATTTCCTACGTCATCCCAAGGGTTCCTCACAGACACTCGGTGCCCCCTGCATCTGGTTTCACAGTAACATATCGTCTACTTTCATCCTTCTCTGAGTACGTATGGCCCACTAAACGTCTGTTCATTTCTTAAACGGAACAAATAAAAACCTATGCATCATCGCAAAACTCTGCCGACCCCCCTAGCAATAGTCTAGCTGGCAGGGCCAATGATGTAGCTGGCAATAAGAACCCACAGCACATCCCTGATGTCCGATATCAGAACGCGCCACTTAAGCTGGAACTTATTGAATAAGTACACCTGGAACGGGGCCAGAACCAACCCCCGAATACAACGAGAGTGTAGACGAGGCTCAGGTAGTCCGCCTTGAGCGTGGGGATCATGTCACCCTCAACAGACTTTCCCTCGAAAAACCCGGTCGTAAGGATGAAGATCAGCGCGTAGACTGTATTGATAACGAAAACGTCCACGGCCACTTGCAAGATTGCGTACGACGTTTTCTTTTCCGCTGGTATCCACCGATCGAGTGCACCGTATACGCAGTGCAGAACTGGGGCTGAGACCAAGACGCCGTCCAATGCAACGGCAAGAGTCCGACGTATCGCCTGAGGAGCATTCACGTCGCACGCATTCGTGGGCGAGTACAGGCTTTAGGTGGCTGAGACACGTGTGGGTCAGAGAACTATAGATGCATAATCAATAGTCAATCCCAGGGGAAGAAACTCTGAAACTGTTACTCCGCGTTTTCCTAGCCTAATGCCTTTGATCCCCGAGATAGCGACCACTACACTGATAACTTTGGTGTTATCAGCCGTCTACGAGCACCGTCAGCGCCAACTAGCAGTTTGCGTAGTATCGTGTTGCGCCCATGCCGTACGACTCCTTGCATCAAACATTATAGCTTGAACATCAATTAAGATCATTCCCCTATCTCGCCGTTGCGATTGTTGTGCTCGTTCATGTTAATAGGGTTTTTTCCTTCTGAAGTCCCAAGAGGGTTAAAAGTAAAAACGATTGCATCCTGACGAATTGAGGCGGACCGCCATGTGTTGTTAGAGACCCGGCAATGACTACCTCAAAGTATATATGTTCTCTGCACGTCCCATATTATTTTTGCGCGCGTTCCTGTTTACCTTGGGGACTGCACGCCAGCGACAACGTGAAAGACAAAGGGGTATCGCTGCTTGAATTGGGGTCGTTGCCCATCAAATTGCAATTGAACGGCATTCGGGTGCGAAGCAAAGCCAAAAAGAAGATTACTATTACGGGGGACAATAGTTAACAGGACCAAATATTGTTAGTAAAAATAGTTAACTATATAGGTTTTTATGTATAGCATAGGTACTGTTAACTATGGACCTCCGTAATAGTAATTGGTGATAATGACGCGCGACCTCAGTAATACCTGCAGTAGTCATATCTGAGATGCATCATGCTGGGCGAATACGGATTATTCTGTTTTGTTGTGCTGAACCAACACGAACGAACATCTACTGCTGATGTACCTATTACTACGCCGTCGTTGTTAATCTCGTGACCGTAAATATTCTTGGCACCTCCTGTGCTCTTGATATATGAAAAACACAGACAGCACAGCAGTACGGACACACCTGTAACAATACCAGGTACAGGATTTTGTCGTGTGTATCCTGGTATTTCCACCTCGAAAACCGGCATAATAATTTGAAGACGAAAAATATGTGCTGCTATGTGACCACATAACTTATTACTTGTATTTTATTTTATTTTATTTTATTTTATTTTTTATCCTCCGGCGGATTGGTGAAAATAAAGCTTAAGCTCACCACAGTTCCACGTTCCCAATTTCGTGTCGTGTGTCAATTTAGCCCAGTTGGGCACGTTGACTCGACCTGACCCCCGAGAGGAGCAGGTGCGGTTGAGATAGCCACCCGGGAGAGTCATCTCCCCCGGGTAGTGTGGGACTTGCGCGAGCTCACCCACTAACAAAAACCAAGGCTATGAGGCCTTCCCGCCGGACGCGGTCCAGTTACGGTCCACCCTACCCGTTGGGGCGTTGGTCCTTGTATTCGTATCGTATCTCTCCGGAATTCAAGAACCGGCACGGACACCGACTGGTTGTGCTGGATGTCGGGTGGAAGGAACAAGAAGACAAATAAACACACACCTTACATGCTTTTTTCTTTTTTCCAACAGCAGTGTTTTCTGGTTGAAATTCGGCAAAAATAATTTGAAGACGAAAAATCTGCATTTGAAATGATTTGTCGAACAGAAAGAGCTTATTTCTTGTAGCGGGTGCCACTACTTGCTTGTACAGATGTACGACATCTACAGCAGCCGTGTTTCTCCAGCAACAAAACAGCAGCAGTAGGACGCACGAGGCCAGGGTCAGCGTCGCTGTACGCTCGGCGGCTCGGCTTGTCAATCTAACCCTTGAACCCTTTGTACACATCTACAGCAGCAGTGTTTTCTCCAGCAACAAAACAGCGGCAGCAGTAGCAGTATGACGCACGAGGCCAGGGTCAGCGTCGCTGTACGCTCGGCTGGTCAATCTAACGCTTGAACCCTTTGTACACGTACTCGATTTTGTCCTATCTTGATTCCGAACTCGAAATTCGGTATAATAGTCTGAAGACGAAAAATCTGCACCCGACATGCTCTGTCCAAGAAGAGAGAGAACTTCTCGTAACAGGTAGCAGGTGTGTCACCGCTACTACTGATGTACGACATCAACAGCAGAGCTTCTCCAGCAGCAAAAGAGCAGCAGCAGTAGCAGTAGGACACACCAGGCCAGGGTCAGCGTCGCAGTACGCTCGGCTTGTGTGTGAACCCTTCGTACACGTGTTTCCTGGTTCCAAACTCATAATTTGAAGACGAAAAATCTACAACCTGACGTGTCCAACAGAGCTTCTAGCAGCGCCACCATCTACTACTGCTTTACAACAACTACAGCAGGTCTTCTCTCCTGCTTCTTCTCCGTCCCCCCTCAGTAGGAGGGTAGGCCTGATAATACCACCTGCAGCATGTGTCGGGGACATGGCCCGAACGCTCGTTGCTGTGGACAGGCAAAGTCTGCCTACGAGTACTCGTAGAGCTGGGTTTCGTTAGGTAGAACTCAAAAAGCAAAATATTGGCGTTTGGTTGGTTCTGTGTTTTTTTTCAACATCATGGCCCAGCACAAACATGTGCCTACACACGTCGCCGCACCTAGCTCGACCAACTGTGAACGACTTACCATCACACCAGCACGAGAAGGTTTCGTTTGTGTGTGTGTGCGTGCACAGAGCCCGCCGGGACTGGAATTGGTGCTGTATGCGTTGAGCGCGGTGGTCAAACGTGGACCAAACAAATGTTGAATCACAAACACACCCACACACACATACAGCGAAACTCAAACCAAGGCACCCTGCCCTCGTATCCGAGCCGCTATGAAGAGGCTTTTTTTTCATGTAAAAATCCAGAAAAAAAAAGGCTCGCACGCTCTGCGCGCTTCGCGCGCCTCATTATAACTGATATTTTCACCATGAGTGTAGCAACTCAGGGTTCGAACGTTTCGTCAGATACAACAGAGTAGTGCGCACTGGTGGACCGCTTGTCACCACGGGTGTGCGCCGCATTTTACCCCTGCACAAAGAGCGAACACGAACCCAACAGGTTGATGTTTATCTGTTTATTCTGAGGAATGGAGTTGAATTTCGACTATGCTCTATATTCGACGCATGCTATGGTAGGGGATCTCTTCAACACTGTCAGACTCCTTGCTTGAGTGGGGAGCTATATCACATCAAAGGGTTATGATAGAAACTTAAGCCCGATGAACAATCCTGCAGCTTATGTATGAAAATAACGAAATACGTTGGAAGCACATTTATCCCTTGGCGATAAAATTGATGAGCTATATGCACAGGCAAGCGTGCACCTACTTCGATGTGGGCTGACGTCTGTATGTAGCCAGAATGTCTGGTGGAGGCCAACCGCTTTAGCTCACCATCAGATTCAGGTGAACTGGTTCATGCCGCTAAAGCTCCCTCCGATATACTGAATAAGCTCCCAGTAAAATAGGTATGGTGGCAAAGAGGGGAATGGAGTGGAGTGATCGAGAGGATGCGATCGCCGTACTCTCGAACCATCCACGATCGGGAAGAACACACAGCCCTATGTACAGAGGACCCTATCGTAAGAGTAACAATAAAACTGGTCCGAACTAGTAAGTGGGGTTCTTCCGTGAATATGACAAACTCCGACGGTCCAGTCGAATGGTGCATGTATACGGTTTGATTCTCTGTAAAATATTGCTTAGGACTGACCTATATCTATAATTACGATTACAAATGCACAAACTGCCGGTTAACAAGCTGCTTCTCCTCGCACTGCGCGTGCGTACGTAGCTGTTCTAACCACGAGACTAGTACTCGAGTATGGGTTGCTGCCGTTCTGTCGCGTGTAGCTAATATGTTACCCTTGTGCGGGTGCCATAATAGATCCGGCATAATCAGATTGTCTGTGTCGCCACTGTCGCAAGAATATGCCTATCTTTAACGCAAACGGCAGACGCGTTCTACAAAAAAGGTAGCACGTTTCGGCCACGTTTTTTTTCCATCTGGCGGGGCTCTTTAACCCAACTCGTCTGGAACACCAAGAGTGTTTCACGATAGTATTCGTGATACACGTAGGCTTTGCGATTGTCCGTTAGGTCGCACCATTTGTTTCTTTTTCTAACAATCAGTTTTCGGAGTGAGGTATGGAGCTCCTTTAACGCTAAGTGAGGAACGTCAGAAAGTTTAGGTGTTGCCTTTACCGTAGCATGACTCGGTATCCCAACGATATTGCGTTATCCCTCAATTGAAGGGCCCCGGCTGAGCGGTGCTACCCCTAGACGATATGACAGTTACCGCGCGGAATCGGCGTGATTGATACAATTTTCCATATCTCGGCGATAGGATACATACACGATATCATGCCTGCGGGTCTTGTGGATGGTTGTCGTAGGCTTGTCACCATCAGGGAAAATACATCGCGATATATGTTGCAGTGCTTCAACCAGTGGCTGTGTGGCGAGTGACGCCATGGTTGCCGGTGTCTTCCTGCTGCATTCAGGACTGCACACAATATGCCACACGTTACCTAGATAGCAACGCGGACGACGTTGTTCAACTCTCCTATACTTGTGGGGGCAGGTTGACACGACTTCCGACAATGGTTCATTCGCGAAACTTGGCTGTATCGATTGTACTCACTCCCTTGTCGTGCCACACCGCACCTCCGCCCTGCCCCCAGAAAGCGCATTGCGATATCATGTCCCCCAATGCCCCTACTAAACCCGACGAAATACACTTGACCAAAAGCGGCTTCTTCTCCAGCGCATCAGCGTACCATCCCAACAGCCGTGTGGGCCTGCACCCAGTACGAGGACCAGCCTCTCTGGGAACACCTTCAAGCGTCCAATCGGGTTCGTCGACGGCGTGATGTTCCGAAGTTGAGCTAGTCACAGTCGCGTCACGTAGTCGCGGCATTTCAAGCATTGTGAATGGCATAGCCTGCGGCATGGTAGGCATCCTCAACACTCGCCCGCTCCTTCAACTATCACGTGTTGTAGTCTTGTGGGGCTTGGACACGATGCCTGCATAGAAGAGACAGGGTATGGTCAAGGGTCAGGATACCTTGCTGGCGTGAAGCTGCGAGAGGCCCAACGCCGGCGCGCGATCCTTTCAGCCAATCAACACGTCAAGGTGCGTTTGACCCAAGAATATATTTATCATGGTGTCTCGTACTACAGTTGGGCTCGATATTTTGGAAACTCTTGCTTCGCATCGGATTACACACTACGTATATACCAGTGGGTGATGGAATCACCGCGTTCAATGCAACCTTTGAAACATTCGATACGACAGCCGACACTCTTACGGGAGAACGTAGTAATCAGGACCCAAATATCTTGGTGAAGATACTGGAATAGATGGGTTTTTCTTTAAGCGATGGGTCCTGATTAGAATGGTCCTGCGAGATATTGTCGGATTCTGATTAATGATGTGGGCGGTACGTGCCACTTCCTATATGGGTGTTTCAGGATGTTTTTGGCACACCTACAAAGGAGTACAGACGTACGAGGGCCACGTATATTCAGGGGTTCCCTTCGCTATTGGGTGTTAGTGGGTTGAGGTTTTTGAGTCGGGTTGTAGCAAGTGTGCTCGTCGCACAACCCTCAAACCTATATTTTCGATTTCTTCTAATTCTCGTTTCTACACCACCACCGACAATAGAAATCGGTTCACTGGCCTTGGAGCGCCATTAGTTTCATTGGGTTTCTCTGAGCTGAACTTCATTGATCCTGTCGGCTAACTTTGACGGATACTCTTTGCATGTTGCTGATCGTCTTCTCCCTCTCAGCGGCTCGCGCCACACCCATCGCTAGACACGGCACGGTCAGGTGTTGCAAGACTATTTCTCGTTAGAGTCTAGGCCATGGAATTGGTTGTTCGTCGGGTAAACCCTCCTGGATCTCCAGAGTGGGAAACAAACTATATAAAATGACGTCCACAATAGCAGCACAATAATTCAATGGCTCCAAACAGGGCGAAACAAGAGCAGCTGCGCAGTTCCTGCTAGATCCTGCAGGAACAGCAGCAACCCGCATGAAAACAACGGCACCGGATCATGAGGCACAGGTCTCGGGGGCATCGCAAGTTGAAAAGGGAGGACATGAGCGCTCTTATGTATATGGGGCTATGTGAAGCTCGCTGGGGTATCCGCGGGAAACATAAGAAGCCCGCAAAAAAAAAAAACGGCCGGGTCATAAGGAGGAAGCCCCGGCGGTGTCGCAGTTGAAAAAGGAGAACAGAAGCGTTTCTAAGTGTATGAAGCTATGTGAGTTCCGCTGGTGTGTACCGGTACTGCTGCTGCTCTAACGCCGCTGCCGAATGCGCGGGTGCTTTCAACTTGGGAGGAAGTCGTGTAGATCAAAATCGTCCAACTTGCTGTATCTAGAACTACACGCCACTACGAGCACACACGCAGACACACAGAAACACACTTCGTAGCCGTTATCAAAAGAAAACCTTCAAGTATGGCTACTAATGGCGTTCCATGAACGCCCCAACGTTGAAATGTACCTCTGCTTACAGGATGCACACGTACACAACATAAAGAACAGATACAAACAATGATCTGAACTTGCACCTCTACGTTCCTGCTACTGCTGTAGGATCGGGTGATATCATACACATACGGGCGTACACGCAGCTGCGGCAGCACCGTTCGTGGCTACCGCAAAAGTCATAAAACAATTAGAGCGCGGCTGTTGCACCATGACTGCCTAGTCTTTGAAGCCCACTGTAAGTTGTGGTACTCCACGGACAGCAGCACAGCAGCGGGGGGGTGCGCGCGGTGCCGAAGGCAATTCAGGGTACGGCATGTGACAGGTTTGCCCACCGCAGGCGGGATTTTGGTTCGAGCTTTCCCGAGGGACGGTAAGGGAAAATGTTACCATTTTTTTACTGCGGGATGTGAACGGGTCGGGAAGGTGGAAAGCCTATTGGTTGACGGGCTGGGACGGAGTTACACGATTTATGGGCGTGACGTGACGGGATGGAGGAACGGGTCAAGAACAAAGGCGGGAAATCGGTCGAGCAAACAATCGTGTGATCGGTCGGGAACAGATGAAATATCAGTGTGAAACACACAGTGACTTAAGCCCGTTCGACGGAAGAACAAAAGGCAACGTGGGTAACCTCTCGCTCTCTAAATAACGAATCAACACAATCTCTTCGGCGCTATCATCTACGTTCATGTGTGGTCATGCCCGAAACGAAGCGGGTGGGCCGGGGGTTGGTTATAACTCGAGATTCGAGATTGAAGGTCAATCGTGGTTGTTAGTCAACCTCGATGTGTGTTAGAAACCTAAACGTTACGCTGTCTGACAGTCCTGAACAATGTATCTTGTTTTTGTTCCTGGTAGTAATTTCCCACAGCGACCATACGAAAATATACCCCCTGTTGCGGCCGTGCCTATCATGTGCTTTTGTGTGCCGTTGTGTCCTCTTGTTGTGTATTTACCGTTGTGCCTAGAGATCATCGGGTTGAAGCTCGCGGTGCATGTAGACCACTGGATGGACTGCTGGAGACCGATCTCTGGAGATCGGTTGAACCTATTTTGCAAGTATTCGTTGGCTCATGTCGCAAATTCCGGGCCGGTTTCGATCAAACTCATAGTGCAAAGTCATGTTAGGAGGAGTTTAGATCGAAGGTGGGAGTGAAATTTCTTTTTGCTGCTGCGTCCAGAGTTACACAGCCCAGTTGCAACCATGGTCGTGATGGGACAACGAGAAAACTGCTGGTATTGGAACGTAAAGACCTGAAGTGCGAGACTGTGCGAACGCCAGAATTGGATGAGAACAAATGAGCAGACACATTAGGACGGGAAACAGTCGGGACGGAATCAAGACACCTTATGGCGGGATGGTAGACGATGAGAAAATAAACCAGCGACGGGAACAACCGAAAAATCTCGCTGGGGAAGGAACCATCACGCGGTTTCCCGTTCCCGTCCCGTCCCGTCCCGTTTCCATGCCGATTATACTTTCCGGTCCCGACGTTTACCGCTCGTGCCCTTGGCGGAGACAAGAAAAAGAAAACAGCTTGGGGTTTCCATGGACCCGCTTGGCCTTTAGCTAGATGGAAGGCCTGCCCGCGATTACTGGGAGAATTCCGCAACTTTAAACGCTCAAGACACCCGCTACAGAGCCCGACCGGGCCCAACGTTGCAGCAAGGTGTACGCGCGAGCCCCCTGCTTACCCCCCAGCCAACTATGAGAGGAAAGACCCGTGGCCAAGGTCGAAAGATGCAAGCATTCCGGGAACATATAACTTAAATAGATAAACGTAGATGTGGGGCGGGTTGGGTGCAGGTAATGAAATAATTACTTGAGTTGTTACGGAACTTCATACTTAGTACAACCTCCCACGATATCCGTGTGGATAGACTGACCCAGGCAGCAAACGATAGCGCAAATTAAGCATACCGCGGTTCCAAGTAGATCACCGTAACAGCAATACAGGACGTGACCGCCGACCTATGGCAATTGAAGAAAAAAAGTGTGAATAAGATAAACTTCTCTCTTTGGAAGAAAAAAGGTAGAATTTTTTACTGAGGAATGTCGCCAAATATTAGGAATACAGATGAGATGAAGAGAACGGCAAAGCCCACTACGAGGTGGTGCTCCCCTTTATTTATTTATTTATTTTTAATTATTTTTTATTTCTATCCGTAAAACTCGACAAGAACGGAACAAATCGAAACAACGATTCGCGGACCTGGATATTTGATTATGAAACCGTCGGATGGGTATTGATGTCTAACTCGCTAAATTGAACGAGTGTTTCTGTACGGCATTCCGTATGAAGTGTACCCAGATCATCGGCCGTAGGTGTCGTTTTTTCTATGAATGAAAACAAACCCAGAACCCATCGCATGTGCAACGTGTTGCATTCGTACCAGTTTTCTTAGACATATCGGCCGGGTAAACACAATGCATTGGCTGATGCTTTGTCATGCTTGCCTCTTCCGGCCACGTAAGACGATTGCGATAAATGTCGTTTAGGAGAACTGGGTGATGTAGGAAGTTATTTTGGTGGTGCCAGCGGTGTCAAGCCGCAGCTTTCGCTCCGTCCGGTGTTGACCACCCAAGTAAGTAGTGTTTCAACGTGTCATAGCGCGAGTTAGTTAGTGTCGTGTGGTCAGCCGTAGGACATGCAACGAGGTGGAGGAACAGTTGTGGTCCACGTTGCAGAACGAGGCACTCAATGCCCGCTTCGAGTATTGTACCGACGTTCGTAACGTACAAGGGCATGAACGTTTGCCGGAGTGTTTTAGTGGTTCCAGTGTTCCGAGAAGTGTGTCGATAGGTCAACTTGAGTCAGGTGTGGTTTGTGGCGCGTGCCCAATGGCTCCGTGACCTACGTTTGCGAGCGAAGAAAGTATTACAGCTGACGGGTTCCATTTTGCGCCGATAAGTCCTGTCAACATATAACACCCCAGCGAAGCCGTGTTAGATCTGATGGAAGAGTGCGCGGCTGAAGACAGTGCGCCAGAGTCGAAGCTGTGTCAGTAGATCCGGCGACCGCTCCGCACCGTTTTGGGTCAACGTTGTGGCAACGAAGCGACGTCGAATGGACCACCGCTCAGTAAGAAGATCCTCTCGCCAACGCCACCATTACGTATGTGGAGATTGAGAGTTCGGATGCCGCGCCAGCGTTAGTACTTACAGTAAGGAAGCCATTCAGTTCAGTATTCATAGCGTCTTAAAATTAGCTAGCAAAGGTACCACATTCAACCTAGCAGCCGGATCGTCTATATTTGTTAAACGTGACGCGACAAAATCCGCGCAGCGCCCCGGGCGAGTAAGTGGTAAATTCGAGCGTCTGCTTTGTGAATAAACTATACGCGTATACGGTCCGTTATTACTGCGTCCTTCGGTTTGTGGTTATGTCCATCAAGAAGGGTTCCATCTAGTTGAAAACGTCACGTTAACATCGGTCGAGCGACATTACTGGTGGATCAGTATTTTCACGAGTGTGAAGTCGTGGATTCGTCATTATCTTTGCGCCAAGCCGCGAAAAACGACCCGGCGGGCCCCAAGGTTGCCGTTGATTGCACTCCCGCTTCCACCTTCACCAGAGGAGATGATGTCGCTCGATAGTTTAGGCCCGTACCAAAAACCAAGAACACGCGTATGTACCATTTGTTGATCGTGTGTTTATTCAGTCGCGATGCAGAACCATACGCGTGAACAGCTGATGAGTGTAAAGCAAAATGATGTTCGAGTCTTTTATCCAATTAATACGTAACGAGACGGAGATGCCCCAATTTGTTGCCCTGCGATAGGGGTAACGAGTTCACAGCATAAGTAGAAAATCATGTATAAGAGATTTTGGGGTCGAAGCAACGACTCATCTTTTCATCCTCATACCAACGGGTGTATAGAGAGATTGAGTCAAACTGTATGCCCAATGTCATCCCATGTCGTAAGCCCAAGACAAAATGATTGGAATAAGGATTTGATACAAGCAGTGTGTGCCCATAACAACCACATTAGCAGCGCCACGGGATTGGCTTCGTTCCACATTGGTAGATAACCACGACCTCGTCTGACTATGATATGTTTCCAAAGACAGATTAAAAGATGGAAGAGTTGAATAAAGACGAGCTAGACTACTTACAGCTGATGAAAGATAGGCAGCAAGCAGCCTACCGCTTGGGAGTTGAAAGCGAAAGGTTAACCAAAGAAGCACGAGTTAAGTTATAGCAAAATTGACGACGCCGTTCACGAACGCCCAACGTACGAGTTTGGTCAATGGGTTTGGATAAACGACGTCAAACACACGTTAGCGACTGCAACCGGACACAAATCATTGGACAAGGAAACCATAGAAATACGCATTAAGGCAAAATTAGCGCAATAAGTGGACAGGCCCTTTCAAGCTTTTAGGAGTAGGGCCTGTAAAATGGGTGAAATGATAGGAGGGCCAAAGCTGATATACGTAAACATGCTGTATGACAAACTAACTAACCCCCGAGCATATGCTCTTCGTTGTAAGCGTTGTTTCTAGCCAGACGAGGAGGGGAACGAACGTTTAGTTTCATACCTTGGGAACTACGTTCGTACGTCTTCGATATATTTTCCGAGTTAGCTCCGCCGTTTTACCTGACGACGGAAGATGTAGACATCGATTTGGATTCGCAACGCGCACGACCGCCGAAACTCAAAGCTCATCATTTAAATCGAGGACCGGGGGAAACACTCAGCGTTCACCGAAACGATTTGGAAAGGACACGAATTGTCAACTTGGGAACATGCGACTAGTATGAGCCAATACGATAGAGATATTTGTCGGGGTGTATGGGTGTAGCGTTGATATCTGCCAGGTAGTAGGAGCCGATAATCGGCGCTTCCGAACGTATCAACGCCTCTCCGTAAGGCGGGAGAACCATCGTTTGCAAGGCAATGTTTTCTGTCGGCTAGGTTACGCCTTATCCGGTAGCATCATGAACGGACCGGAGTTGTCGGCGAGAGACATGATTGGCACGCGCACCTACTTCAAAGAGGCAAGGGAAGGATGACAACTTGAGGTCCTTCAAGAGGTCTAATCGGAGGAAGACACCAGAAGCGTTTTAATTTTTCTTCGAGGAAGGAAAATTATACCGTATATTTCAAGGCTGGACCGTCGTCGTGGTGTTACCAGGTGTTCGTGAGAACGAAGAGCGAACACCGGAGGATGGTTCAGCCGAAACCTGCTCGGGAGACATGTCGTAGTTCATCAGAAAGACGAGCCTGCATCTGGATAGGCCGACAGAGGGTATTCAATCGCCAAGACGATGAAATGCTTTCGGGTTGGGCCGGTCGCTGGATGATGATGATGTTTCAACGAGGATTACAATTGTAACTTTAACACCACAAGAACTGTTGGGCTGCCGTTCATGGGAGGTTAGGACAATGAAACAGTAACTTCGACACCACGAAATTTTGTTGAGGTTGCCGTTCGGGGAAGACTTCGAGCGTTGAACAGCAGCTTCAACAACGCTATAATTGGTTAAAGTTGTTATTCCGGAAGGGCTTTCAAGATTGGAACCATTACACTCAACACCGACAGATTTTGATGAGGTGACGTTCGGGGATGAGTTGTTTTTTAACACAACTAGCTTCGACACCGCCAGTGTTTGTAGGACCTGCTGTTTGGGTTAATGTGTTTGGTTTAGAGTTTTCGTTGGGGTTTGGGTATCACATTAGATGAATGACACTGTTCAAGTCTCGAACCATATTTCAGGCAGTCTTTTCACGCTATTCCCTTGAGGTTTGATATATTAAGGCATGGGTATATTTGCGCATGGGTTGTCGTTTTGAGAACGACACTTTTCTGCTGTTTAATCAGCGGTACAGTTGAGTAATTTAGGAACAAGAAAAGAGGACATGATATGAAAGGGGCGCATCAAATTTCAGAGCGGTATGAGTTGGCGAAAGTGATAGGAGATTGAACTGTTAGAAATGGGTTTACTTTCGTGTCGAACATAAGAGGAAGGGGTATCAGGGCATGAGGTTCCGCGTTTTTGTTAAACAGAAACCAGGAGAAGGATTAAGTTTGTTTTGGACCCAGGGGATACATGATTTGTTTTGAGCTTTGCACAATTTCGACTATCTTCGGTTGACATCGTGGGGTTACTGTTACAATATCTTTATTTTTCGGTTATTAATAACACGACCCTTGCCTCAGTAATAACACGAGAATTCAATATGAACATCCTTGTACATATGTGATATGAGTAGAGTATTCATGGGCTATAGATATAGATAATACGTTGCAGTCTTGTAGTTTCACGAATACGAGAATAATCCAAAGAATGGATTAACCCGGCGGATATTCCGTTAGTCGAGAGTATCGTTAGTTTAGGAATGTTCCCTAGGGCGGATAGCCCGTTAGACGAGAGTAATGTTCCTTGACGCAGATAGGACTACGAAGTGAGAAGTTCTTATACTAGCAGAAGAACGATCGGTAGCCATAGGAAAGTTCTGTTGGAGTACATCAGATAAGAGGAATTTAGGAGAGCTTGTGGCGTGGGGTGGGACGAGTATATCTGGGCGTCGAGTCCCGCCCCCCTACCTCTCACTTATCTACCAGAGCACCTCCTCAGCTCTCGCTATCAATAAGAAGATCTAAATCAGAAGAAGCGAAGCACTGCTTTCCAGCTACCAGAACAACCTGCGTCCCTTGCCACTACCCTTACCACTACCCTAGACCGGTCTCCGCATCACATCTGACGTCGTCTCATTCAACGAATGTTCTGGCCAAGCTTGGGACTGCAGCGCTTCTTCTAGATCTTCTCACGATCATGTGAGCCATCCCTATCCGGGAGGCATCTGGTTTTGAAGTCAACTTTTTATCTATTTGTTTTTGTTTATGTTCCCTGTTTCTCGTCTCTTTCGTTCTTCTTGCTCTCTCTTTTCTTTCGTTTTTTCTTGTTTTTTTTTTTACGAACCTGCGTTACTGAGTGCGTTTATAGTGTAGAGCGTGACAAGCTGCCTAGTGGCATAAGTAGGCGCTTCTCCCCTCCCAGTATAGGAGAGTTGACGTTTCTCCCCTCCTAGCAGGCACCGTCAAATCGCACGTGCAAGTACGTACAACAAGCTCTGTTGTTCGTAAGTATTGATTGGTGCTATTAACAGTGCTATTAGCAGTATGATCGAGGTTTGTTTTTCCGCTCCCTATACCCCGTCTCCGCCGTGGAATGACGAGATCGATATCCTCCACGATACGTGACACCACGTGGTTGAATGCACCTGGAGACCCCCCAAAATGACCTCGTGCTCATCGCACAAACCAAGCAGCGTTTTCCTTTGTACCCCTCCGCCTCGATATATGCCCGCCCTTTCACAGGGAATGCACGTAGTAAGTACTACTGTAGGTGGAACTACTGGCACATTCTTGCCCGCAGCCATTTTGTCCGCTTCTTCCGGTTTATACTCGTGTTGTATGGGATTTGACCCTTATCACAACTACAAAGAAGCTGCTATCGTACTGATAGGACAAACACGCAGCAGTACCGACACCTTATTCTTTGATACGTGATATGTATGCCGGTGGTGTGACCTACTACGCCATCGTTAGTATACGCATCTGTGAGCAGCGTACAAACGGCTCGGCCATCATTTCGAATTGTATCCGCTGGTATCCATCGCATGGAATATTCGCCTGCGAGTTCTTGAGAGGCCATTATTATTATTATTAAATTTTTTTTCCTGATACGAGCAATGGTATACGTGTTGACTGACCTTACTTGCGACCCCCTGATAGCGAGAAGAGCCATATATATTGTTTTTATTATTTATTTTTTTTCATGCCCTTTGGTTACTGGATTTCAAACCACATACTGGCCTACAGAGTCTGGTATACGAGCGAGGTACAAATAGTGAATAGTGATACCATAGTACGTAGTAATAATATTACGTACCAGGTATGTAGTAGCGAAAATTCCCGTGAACCCCCCCTCGTTCCCTGCCATATATTTAGGTAGCCAAACGATGCACAATTAGGTCGGTCCCCCCGTCTCGATTGATGGAGTCGCACATCCATCGTATAGGAACGCATATACACGCAGACGAATCTTATATGGTGCACGTAGCTCTTTAGGTATATATTTGTAGGCGAAACTTACGTGGTTATACCTAGCTCTTTGGGACCACAGCTTACAGCTCTGCACCCCTCCTCAGATCGGCCCATCGTTGTGCTGTTTCTACCCTATCAGGCACAGAACAAGCTGCATGATTCACCTCTTGCTGCGCCTTTACTATATAAAACAGGGCGCATGTTGCCGAAATTGACCAGATTTCTGCTACCTTTTTTACCCCACCCCCACAGCCTATAGGATACAAACAACGGTCATTATTTTCATTTTTTTTTGTTTTATTTTTATTTTTTTTGCTGCTGCTCTTTACGTGCACGTTTTCCAGCGTTGACGACATAATAAGACGGCTTTATGTTGCTGAACCTTGGCCCACGGCTGCCTGTGTATGCCTAAATTTCCCAGTTTGACGCCAGAAATAAGGTATATGCCGCACAAATAAGTCCGGCTACAGCTCCCCACGTGCACGATCTTCCGCGTTAACGACACAACGAGGCTTCATGGCGCCCACAGCCTTGTCTGACTACTGCTGTTTACGTCTACCCCCCCCCCCAACTGTACTACATTAACAGAATGTACGACACCTGATCTGGTCCGAATATTCTGTTTGGTCGTGTTTGTTTCCCCTCCCTTTCCCGTTTCGCTTTCGACTTTTGTTTTTTATTTTTTTATTTTTTTCCCGACTTTTAAGCCAAAGCAGGGTAGACACTGTTCAAGTTTGTTACAAGTGTTATTTTCCAGCGCATCCCATCCCCACCCGCTTTTACAAATATGCAGGGTACAGGCTGCCTAGAACTGTAACACTACAAAGGTTACACAAACGAGTAACATATCATCTGGTTATCCCTTGTTTGTCCAGCTTCTCACAAAACCAGCAGCTGCCTGCTGCTCATATATGGAACATAATAACTGTGGCCCGGGCAGCGATCAGTTCCAAAGAGATGAACTAAATGCTGGCCAAATTAAACAAAATAATATACAATTTTTCGCGGCGGATTAGAGTATTGGACCTCCCCACAGGAGCCAAATGATACCCTTTTCCACGTTTTTACGTACCGGGGTCTATTTATTTATTTTTTGTTTTCCACTTGTGTTACCTCTACGATACCCTACGTATCTCACATCGTGTCGGACCTCGCGACGCCCCGAAATGCACCGGTTGCTGTCTGTTTTGCCACGGAACGACAAGCTGCCCACCGTTTAGGGAATCGCCCGATATTCTGTGCAGCTACTAAATAGTGCCGGCATGCTGCATTTTTTTTTCCCCGACTCGACCTTCACATTTTCTTTACGGGTACTCTTATTTGTATCCCAACGAAAGGTCTTGCACTGCCCACGCTCAGTAAGCGTCACGCCCTGTTATCATTACGAACATTGGGCATTTCAGACGGAGTTATGTTCAATTCTGTTCAACTGATATCACTTGAGTGACCCCGGCGCGACTACCGTCAATCAAACGCGAGGTGCCTGGCGCTAGTTAGATGCCCTCAACTATAAAAATATCCTTCGACGGGCACTAAAATCGTGGCACGCACAACCTCAACACCCCCTATCGTACGTCCTTACCGTCACTCCTTTCTCTCTCCTAGATCGGTTTGTTGGTATTGTAGCCGCCTACCCTGATCCAAGCCTGGATCCACCCGCCCTCTCCATCCTCCACCAAACCTCTTCCCGCCCCAGTACAAGCGTTCCACCCGCCTAAACATGGCCGAGAAAGCTTCCTCCACCAACATGCCCGGCGCCCACTCCCCCGACGCCACCAACCCCCGCGAGGCGAGGTATGCCGCAAGGGCCTCTCGCGCCACGGACGACGACACCCCAGGCTTCGAAACCATTCTGAGCGACCTCACGCTACACCCCACCACACCGGGATCCTCTCCACTGGGAGCAGGTACGACCAGTGCCGTGCCTACCATAAAACCGGAGGTCTCCGCACAGGAAGCCTCCACCCTTGCTCTCCATCCGGGGCGTTACCAAGGCGATCCCACGGCCCTCCGTGAGCGCCGTGCGGCCCTCAAAGCCCACCACGAGCAGCTCCTCCTTCTCGCGAAAGAGAGCACTGACCTCCTACTCGTGCTACCGCCATCCCCCACTCCTTCTTCGGACCCTTTCGACCCCACCTACGAGACTACAGCCGTGACCGCGACCACCACAACGCAATCGCAGCCGCTCGCTCCGCACCCGGACCCACCCTTTACGTCCGCCGCGATGTCTAGGACCACCACCCACCAACCTCCCCAAAACCAAACTGGGACCACAATGTCCCAGGCACCAATTCCGACCCAACCCTCGCCAGCCCCCATGCCCACTGGGCACAGGCAACCGCAGACGTTCGGTTTCGAGTCCAATGACTGGGTCTTCCTGGACGCCAAGCTCCGCTGGATGCAGAGTACACGCGACCCGATAGCCTCGGATGTCTCGATAGCGGCACACCGCGTCTGGCGCCTGTTCACACCCGACTGCGACCCGTCGATCACCTTCGTTCTGGCCCGCGCCGCCACCGAGGTGCCTCGTCCGAGTTCATCGGGGCCGCCCACACCCTTTTACTCGAGCTACGGTATTTCCACTCCAACGCCGGCCGCGGCTACGTGTGGAACCCAACCGAGCCTCGACCCCCTCTCCCGACACCCTCAACCACCCGCCCCACGACGGACACGCCGCCGGCGATACCGACCCACTCCACCTCGACAACTCCCACGACGACGACAGCGCGCCCCCCCGCACGAGCACTTAGCCTGAGGACAGAAGCCACCACGGAGCCCATGAAGGAGGCGGAACGTCGTAGTGTCCGGCGCCTCTACGCCCGGGTCGATATGCGCAAGTTCACTGCGCTCGTGCGGTTTCCATGCCCGGACAATGTGGAACCCGCCGTCTACCTGGGCATGCTCCTCGCCAGCGTGAAACTCGTCCTCGGCGAGATCCTGATAGTGTGCGACGACTCGGAGAAGCAGTCGTTTGAAACACCTCCGTGGGTAGTGGGATGGGATGCTCCACTTCAAAGGTGTTTCCGCAAGGCGCTCTCGTCCCCCCAGGTCATGACATCGCCACTGCCTCGCCTCATCGACGATTTCTTCGTCCAGGTGCGCCAGGAGCTCACCGTCGACAACACCGGACCGTCGGCATTCAAGAAGCTCCTACGTCTACTCACGAACCCCTTCGACGACGGCGACCAGGGCCGCGCCTTCGAGCAGCTCCACACCTTCGGCGTCCCAAATCTGACGGACTTCGCGACCTTCGTCCGTGCCTTTAAAGAACGTGTGTCCGTCGCACAAGGCACGGAACGGGTCTTCAAGCCGAGCGATGCCATGGTCATCGAGATTGTACGCGGCACTACGGGCAGCCAATACCCGTCCCTCATGCCCACGCTTTATCCGGGGCGCCTCATGACCACCCCGCAGCCCTTCTCCTCGGTTGCCGACATGTGGGCAGCTTTCGAAGTGCTGGCGACCAACAAGACGCCGGCAATCAACGGGCACCGCTTCCATGCGACTTCCTCCGGCGGATTCGTCACGTACTCCTCCTCTCCACCGACCCCAGCGCGGCAGCAAACTCCGCGTGGCCCAGGTACCAACACAAGGGGGTCTTCCTCCAACCCGTTCGTCATGAACGTGGCCGAACAGGGGCGCGACCCGTTCTGCGAGGACGAGGCGGACTGGCCGCTGCGACACTACGAGGAGGTATACATGGTCACGACCACATTCGACCCTCAGACCCCACCGCTCCTGACACCGCTCCTGACGAGCTCGGCCCGTGCCCAAGCCCTACGCGCTCACGGTGGACATTGCCTCAACTGCAATGGTACGGACCACAGTATGAAGACCTGCCCCGAGGGCTTCCTCAACACGTCCGGCATCCTGAACCCGGCACTCGGACAGGTGAACGATGGTGGACACGCTTACCGCCAATGGCAACGAAGGATGCTCTCCTACCGCCGTGGACAACACGAGCGCAACCTGGAGCGAAACTCCAACCTCTACGACAACAACAACCGTCGAGGCAACAACAACAACAACCGCAGCGGAAACTACAACAGCAACCGCTCCAACCAGAACCACTCCCGCAACTACCGCGGCAACAACGGACGCTCCGACAACTGGCGCCACAACAACGGCCGGTCATACGACAACGGCAACCGACAGTCGCCAGGGCAACAGTTCCAACAACAACGCATCGAGCCTGCCCCCTCGTCTTCCGCGTTGACGGTGCATACCCCTGCGACCAATACTTCCGCACCTGCCGCCCCCGCGAACATGCGGATGGGCAGCACCAACTCGGGTACCCACCCGAACCAACGGCAGCCGGGAACCTTCCGCACCAACTGACAAGCCGATGGTGGAGCAACTGCCGCATCTCCACCAACAGCATCTACTGCGAGCACCCGAGGCTCCCAGGACGCACGAGTAAATCACGTGCATCACGCCTCCCCGACCCCTGCCCTCCAATGCCCCCCCCCTACCCCAGCCCATTTCACAGCCACTTGTTCAAGCACTGATCGTCTTGCCCAAGTGATTGCCTTGAGGTGTGGGCGGGAGGAGGCCAAGACGCCGAGCCCCACCGGGATGCTCCACTCGACGTCTTCTGGCGGTGAGCAACGCTGCTTGCCGACTATTGCCGAGACCCCAGACATTGCTACCCTGGGAAACGTCTCGACGATTACGGCTACCAGCGGTTCCGGTTCACACGAAACTACTGTTTCGTCTACCGGGCCACCGCCCCCTGAGCCTGCCTCATATTGGCCGCTCCATACGCGCATGTTCCAGCATGCACGTATTTCTTGTTGAACCCGCGAACGACGGGCTTCTTCCAGCTGCCACGGTGTTGACACCACCGCTGTCCCTGAGCTCGAGGGACAGTCCCGTTTTAAATACGGAAGACTCGCGACCAACGTCGACCAGGGTCTGCCCTGAGCCCCCTGACCCGTCCTCCTCGCCTGCTTCGCGCAAAGCGTGGACACGGACCCCAGGTGTGGCATCCCCTAGCGAGTATGCCCCTGTTCTCCAAACGTTGGACGATAGGGCGCTTGAGGGTCGTCCCGCCCGGCTTATAAGCCCCGGCGAGGACCGCCCCGGTACCTCGGCTTTGCCGAGCAATTCCTCCGCGAACACGAGGGTTCCGGCCAGCACCGCTCGATCGTTGCTGACTCTACCTCCGTCGACGCCAGGCGGCGATAGGAAATATTATCGTCGCCCCCCACCCCCAACACAAAAGACGCCATCAACTGCACACGTCACCGCAGAGGCCGCCTCATCGTTCCACTTCTTCTGGGACTCCTCTTCGGTCTTTTCGCAGTGGTACCTGTGCGACATCGAACACGATGGCGTCACATACAACTGCGCTGAGCAGATGATGATGGCGCAGAAGGCCGCGCTCTTCGGGGACATCACAACTGAGCGCCGAATCAATGCGACCCGCGACCCGGCCCGCCAAAAAGCACTTGGGCGAACCGTTTCCGACTTCGACGAAATGGTCTGGGAGCGACACCGCTACACCATCGCCCTCTACATTAACTTCTCCAAGTTCCGCCAACACCCGGAGCTACGGGAGGAGCTAATAGCAACCGGCGACAAGCACATCGCCGAGGCCAGCCCACACGACCTCATCTGGGGCATAGGCTTCAAGGCCGACCATCCGGACGCCTGTGACCCGACGCGTTGGCGTGTCGGAATCTGCTGGGCAGGATACTGATGGACGTTCGAGCAAACCTCGGCGCCAATCGCTCCGCCCAGCCTCCATTTCCTCCCCATCTTCACGACCCGGAGCCAACACCCGCCCCCACCGACTCCACCCGGGTCTCCCCCACAGCCGACGGCATCCACGAAACAAGCTCGACCCCTCCATGGCAACCGCCTACCTCTCCACTTGGGCCACTCCTACCGCCGTCTACCCCCGACGCCTACCCCAGCAGCCACTTTGCCCAAGTGTCCACCATCAACACCGCCACTCACAGCCACCTCCCTACCCGCCGCCCGCCGATACCGGAACACGGACCATGCCTCACAAGCGGCATCATTACCGTCGACGACGCGTCGTTCACGACGAAAGTACTCGTGCACAGCGGCCCCACCGCCACGACGCGCCGCGAACTCGTGGCACTGCTCGATACCGGCTCGCCCCAGTCGTTTGTCACCGCAACCGCGGTGGAACAACTGAAGGCTTCCCAGGCAGCCACCGATGCGTGCGAACGGCACAGTTCCCCCCGTTCATGGGGAGGTTTCGGCTCTTCAGCCCCCCTCTCCACCTCCGTCTCCATCCGCTTAAGCATCCAGTTTATGCGCCTCCAGTCCCCCACTGCTGCCCTGGCAGTATGGGCCTGCGTAGTTCCTGCAGGAACCATGCAGAACCCCATCCTTCTGGGACGAGACAGCTGGATGCGCTTCGAGCAACGCTCGTATACCACGCTCCAGCAACAGCCCACCCCCCCCCCCCCAACCTCCCCGGCGAACCCGCGGTGAGCTCTCCTTGAACCACCATGACCCCAACGGAGCCTCAGCATTCATTCCCGACGCCCGTTCCACTGACGACGTCTACCACCTCCGATTCGCCGGCAACAAAGCTATATCGCTTTCCTCCACCCCCAAGCTCGTTAAGGTCAACCTGGCGCGCCAGTCAGGCGCTCCAGCATTTACCGGGAACTACATGGTGAACATGCTCCCCCGCGAGAACCCACTCTCCGACACGGCCATTTTCGTCTCCGATGGATGCCAAACGGTCCCCCTATCTGGATCTACCGATCTCGAGCCGGGCGACCTCCTCGGAACCTCCTACTCCCCACTGGTACAGGTACCACTTTCCACCCTTGGACACCCTTCCTTGGCCCCTCCCCACCCCTCTCAAATTCCTGATGTACATGCCCTCCACGACAACGTTCCCGTGGCCGACCAGAGCCCATCGACAGATGACCCTCCTACCGCACCAAAAGCCCCGTGCCCACAACTCCTTGCACGCCTCAACACCGACCAACGGGACAGCTTCCTCGACCTCTGGGAACGTCTGCCGTTACACCTACGCGACGTCAACTTCGACCTGCACGGTTCTGGATGGACCCCGTCGGTGATCAACAACCTGGGAGACGTCCTCTGCGAGTTCCAGGACGTTTTCTCCACCTCAAAAACCGACTTCGGCTCGTGCTCGCTGATGCCGTTCAAGATCACCGTACCCCCGGGCAGCGCACCGGTCACTTCCCGCCCCTACAGGATCAACCCCATCCTCGCAAAGAAGGCAGACGCGGTATTAGACCAGTACCTGGCCGCCGGCCTGATCCAACATTCTACGTCGCCATACTCAAGCCCTATGGTGGCCATCCCCAAAAAGGATGGAGGTGTCCGGATTACGATCAACTATAAGAAGCTCAACGCCATCAGCTCCCTCGGGCAACTCCCCATCCCCCGCGTCGACGAAGTCCTCGACTCCTTGGGCAAAGGTCGCATCTTTTCTCTCTTCGACCTGGTCTCCTCGTTCCACCAAATCACCATCGACGAGGACACCATCCCTTTGACGGCGTTTAACACTTCCAACCGGCTGTTCGAATGGCTTGTTATGCCGCAAGGAAGCAGCGCCTCCCCGGGCTGGTTCGTGAAGGTCATCAACGAGGTCATTAAGGGCCTGGAACGCGTCGCCGCGTACCTCGACGACATCATCGTCTTCGACCCCGACCCCACCGACCACGTCGCCAACATGAGAGCCCTCTTCGCACGCCTCCGGAAGCACCACCTCAAACTCTCCCCCGCCAAGGCCAAAATTGGCGCCACCACCGCCGATTTCCTGGGACACACCATTTCCGCTGGCGGCTACAGCCCAAATTCCGACAAGGTCGCCGCCCTCACCAGAATGCCCATGCCGACCGACAAGAAGCAAGTGCGCTCACTCCTTGGAGGCATCAACTACTACGGCAAGTTCCTGCCAAACCTTTCTCGACGTCTGCGCCCCATCAACGCTCTACTCAAGCAAGGCGCGACGTTCGACTTCACCCCCTCCATGGAAACCACCGTATGCGCCATTCTCCAAGAACTTGCCGAACCGCCTATCCTCGTCTACCCCGACTGGGACGCCGTCGCCGACAACTCCCGCCCCTTCCGCCTCTACGGCGACGCTAGCATCGACGGCTTCGGAGCGACCCTTGAGCAAGAGCAAGCCGACGGCTCAGTCCGCCCCATCCTCTTCATCAGCCGTGCCACCCTGGACTCCGAGCGTTCATGGACACCCCTCGACCTCGAGGCCGGGAGCATCGTGTGGGCGATCAAACGCCTCCGCGGACACTTATGGTCCACCCGCTTCCAGATCTACTCGGACCACAAGGCGCTCGAGAACATCGCCAAGGTCGGAGAACATAACGCTCGTGTCCGGCGATGGCTCGAGTTCCTTTCAGCGTACACCTACACGCTGGAGTACCGGAAGGGCACGACCAACGGCAACGCCGACTTCCTCTCCCGGCTTCCCCAACCAGCCACCGACGCCGACCGCACCGGACGCAACCGCCTCACTGGCCCCGACACCGTCGGCATCTACCTCATCCGCCCCTGCGGCTTCGCGCCGAACGACCCTTCCACCCCGGGTATCGGCTTGGGTGGGCTCGTGTCCCCCCCTTCCAGACCCATCCCGATCGTCCAGCCGCTCCCCTTCACTGACGACGACTTCCCCGACTTTCGCCTACTCGGACCACGTATGGAGCACCCCACCCTTTCCCCCGCAACCCACACCTTCATCGGGCCTATTGCGACAAGCGACTCCACCACCGGACAGCTTGCCGGCACCGAGAATGCCGCCGTGAACACCGGAGCTCCTCCAGGCTCGGCTTCCATGCCGTCCGTCGTCTCTCCGCCGCCCACCATTGGCGCCACGACACCAGCCCTTCCAGGTCTGATATCTTCTCGGACCCGCCATCGCGTCGCCGCTGCCGCGGGAACCCCTCGGCCTACAGCCGACTACCGGTTCGGACGCCGACCGCCACCCAAGCCATTGGCGCCCACTACGCAAAGATCGACCCCCTCAACAACGCCCTCTCCGCCGGCACCAACACCACCGGTAGTGCTCCTTCTTGAGTCCGTCGTCGAACCCGATGACGACCCCTACCTCCTCGCCTACGTCGAGCACTACACCTACAAAGACTGGGCGCGAGAAAAACGCGCGGAGCCCCTGTGCTGCGCCACCATCCGCTTCCTGTCGTTGGACTCCCCCAGCCCCACGCCGCACGACCTCCTGGACTTCATCTCCCCGGCCCGGCGCCCACAACTTTCGGACGTCCTCACTCTTGCCTCCAAAAGCAAGCTACACCGTACCGACGACGAAACCACCCTCCTGGTCCAACGACCACCCACAACCTCATCCGGGAACAGCCTACCACCACCCGCCCCCCTACCCCACGCGTCCACGTGCCAATGTTAATGCGCCCTTGAGTGCTGAACACATGCCACGCCACCACCTCTCTACACCTGGGAGTCACCCGAACGGTCCGCATGTTGGCACGCTTCTTTTGGTGGATTGGCATGGACGCTTCCGTCCGCTGGTGGATCCGCCGTTGCCTTCAATGCCAGGCGCGGAAGACCTCCCGGCATACCATTCGTTGGCCCATCCTTTCTCTTCCTTTGCCCAACGGGCCTGGCATCACTGTCAGCGTCGACTACTTCGGGCCCCTGCCGCTCACGCCGCGCGGGAACGTCCACATCCTCCTCTTCACAGACCGCTTCAGCCGCCGCGCCGACATGTATGCCGTTTCAGCGGCGCAGTTCACGTCCGCCGGCACTACCGACATCTTCCTGAACGAGTACATCCCTCTCTGGGGGTGCCCGGTTACACTTCTCTCCGACAACGGACTACATCTCACCTCAAAGCTTGCGAACATCGTCTACGAACCTTGACGTCCACAAGGTCAACACCAGCTCCTACCACCCCTGCACCAACGGCGGCGTCGAGCGCGTCAACCACGTGCTGGCCCACATGCTCTCTATGGTTGGCAACGAACAGCAGACCGACTGGGACGTGCTGCTCCCACACGTGTCGTCGGCCTACAACAATTCCGTGAACGCCGCCGCAGGGCTTGCACCTAACGAAATCCACATGGGCCGCCTTCCTCGCCTCCCGCTCTCGGTCTTCGAACCCGACAACATCGGCGGTCACCAAAGCTTGGACCGCGATCACCTGGTTTACATCAACCTCGCCACCGACCGACAACGACGCGCCTATTCCCTCGTCCGGGAACTACACCGACTCACCGTCTCGCGTCTTCAGCGCCGCAATGCGCCCATCATGGCCGCCCTCCTAGCATCCCCCCCCTTCACCATAGGCGGCTGGGTTTGGGTCTACAACTCCGCCTCAACCATCCGCCAAGGCGTCAAAAAGGGCACCGACGCAACCGTCCTCAAGACGAAGCTTTTCCCTGAACTGGAATGGCCCCTTCAAGGTCCTCGCCGCAGGGCCGACGCGCGCCTCAAACACCCCCGACAATCGCCCCCTTCACGACAAGCTACTTTTCCTCGACCTTCCATCCGACCTCCCGGGACGGGACTCCAAGCCACGCGTCTCCGTCCAACGATGCAAACCTTGCCGGAACCCCGACGACACCAGCGACATCCCCAAGCATCTGCTCGCGGACCATACTACATACGTGCTCACAGCTTCTGCCGCCAAGTCCCCACCTTAACACGTCACCGTCGACGACGTCACTCCTCCACCGGAACGCCTCGAGGTCGAGCAGATCACTGGCCATCAACTCGTACGCGGCCGCGGCGGGGTCATCGCCGTTCTGTTCGAGACTCACTGGACTGGACTTCTCAGCCCCTCGTGGGAACGCGAGCTGGACCTTCAACACTTCCGGCGCCACATCCTACTTTACTGGTCACGATCACCAACCCAGCACCGCCAGACGAACCGCCTCTACCGCCAGATGCGCATCGGCGCCGCTCACCGCGAACTGGCCCGATCCCAAGGACAAATCGTCCTCGCCCCAGGCTACGCCTTGGTCTCCCGCAGCCGTTGGCTCCACAACTTCAGCACCACCATCCTACCCTCCGGAGCACACATATGGTACAAGGCGCGCGACGGCCTTTGGTGGCTGGGCAAGGTCGCTCACAGCTCATCCCCTGACGCCTCTTCGGGAACTCCGCCGGAGTCTTCACCGGGAAGCTCCTACATCGTCCGGTTCCTGGACGACCCCGGCCCGATCAAGATCGACCTCCAACCCGCCCGCTACACTACAGCACGCAACGCCGTATACGGATCGTGGTGTCTTCAACGCCATGGGAATGGGAGCCTAGCACGTGGGGTGCTGCGGAACTCTGATGTGTCCCGCGGAACCCCCACCGTTTCCACTCCCCCCCCTGGTTAGCCTTAGTTTAGTCTTTTGTTAGTTCTGGGTATTTGGTTCTGGTTAGTCTACAATATCTTAAGAGTAGTTCTTCAGGGTGAGTCTTCAATAGTCATCAGCAGTCATCTTTTTGGGAGTGTTTGTTTCCATCTACCGCCACCGGTATCGCTTGACCGACCCCGTGTTGGCTACCGATCCGAGGCCGTGTATGTTTCCTTTTTGGGTGTGTTTGGGAGTATCATCGCATCCCCCCCCCCCCCCCCCCCCCCCCCCCCCCCCCCCCCCCCCCCCCCCCCCCCCCCCCCCCCCCCCCCCCCCCCCCCCCCCCCCGTTTGGTTTTCTTCTTATCGTCTACGTCTCCGTGTAACCTCCTTACGTTCAGGCCACTGACTCGTAGCGATACCTTCATTTGCATTTGTGTTTGTACTCCACTAGCCTACAGCCAATTATCGGCGATATCACGCCGAGGTAAAATCGTGTTGTAGCCTGAGCTGTGCTCTGACCTTAGTCGACTTCCGCCAACCTGTGTTTCAGACGGTCCTCGAGCTAAGACTATATCGAGCTTCCAGCTCACCCGTGTTCCTTCCATGTTTGACAAGTAGGGTCCCGATAGCATTGCCGCCCCGGAAGGCCGCTGAGTTATCGGCCATACATATGCGGTTCGGACACGATCGATCTCTCCTGACCTGTGTCCAGCTTTTTGTCTGTTTTCTGGTCCCGATGATATTTTGTTTTCTCTTTCCCTTTTCTTCTTCTTTCTTTCTTGTCCGGTATCCCGCACACCCCCTCTGTCCTCTGGCAAACGACACCACGTTTAATGTCGCCCCGGTTGACCGAGTTGCACACGCTAGTTTTTGGGCCCCGCGCTATCTACAACTTCGAACTGCACGCATTAGGCCGATTTTCTTGCGGATATTCTTGCGATTTTCTTGCCGCCACCGTATTTGAGTTTGTTTTTGTTGAGTTGGCTACCTTGCTACGTTTGCTGGTATTGCTCACACCGCGAACAGGTCTCCGAGACGCCGCGTTGTTCGTTTCGTCCCTCGGTTTTAGTGGTCCCTAGTGCACGCAGCCCTCATAGCACCCTAGCTGTGTCCCTTCTGTCTCGCGTGATGTCTGCCATGTTAGGACCTTCGCCACAAGACAAGGCATGGCGCCTAGCGGATAGATATATATATATGTTTTTGAATTGTGATCGCTGCCTCCTTTTTAGAGTTTCCTCGTTCGCCAACCCGGTTCAGCGAACAACCCTTTCGTACCTCCTTGGGCCCCAGACAATGACTCCAGTACTACGCTTGTACGTCCTTCTTTTTTCTTCACTTCGGTCTTCGTTTTCTTCTGCAGCCTTCACTTCGGTTTCTGCCTCATTTTGCGTTCGTCTTTCTTTGTTTTCATTTTGGGTGATTTTTCCTTTCGCCTCTGCTATGAGTTCGGTGTCTCTCTCTCCTTTAGTCTCCTTTTCCGTGGTTGTTCGCAGCGAACACCCCCTCTTCGTAGTGTTTGGGGTTTATTACGAGGTGTGGGGGGATCTATAGCCTCATTTCTTTTGTTTCGAATAGCCGCATCTTCGACCACCTTTTCCTGGCCGTTCGGGATGAACTTTGTCATCACCCTCCGAACATCTTGTGGTCTGCATATACGACTATTCAGGGTGGGCTAATGTGATATGAGTAGAGTATTCATGGGCTATAGATATAGATAATACGTTGCAGTCTTGTAGTTTCACGAATACGAGAATAATCCAAAGAATGGATTAACCCGGCGGATATTCCGTTAGTCGAGAGTATCGTTAGTTTAGGAATGTTCCCTAGGGCGGATAGCCCGTTAGACGAGAGTAATGTTCCTTGACGCAGATAGGACTACGAAGTGAGAAGTTCTTATATTAGCAGAAGAACGATCGGTAGCCATAGGAAAGTTCTGTTGGAGTACATCAGATAAGAGGAATTTAGGAGAGCTTGTGGCGTGGGGTGGGACGAGTATATCTGGGCGTCGAGTCCCGCCCCCCTACCTCTCACTTCTCTACCAGAGCACCTCCTCAGCTCTCGCTATCAATAAGAAGATCTAAATCAGAAAAAGCGAAGCACTGCTTTCCAGCGCCAGAACAACCTGCGTCCCTTGCCACTACCCTTACCACTACCCTAGACCGGTCTCCGCATCACACATACATACCCATTTCGCTCAGAGCCGAAAGTAAAATACTCGTAGATACACACATATGTCTGAACCAAAATAATTTCTTGCTGAAAAAGCAGGTAAACCTCTGAACTATGTATAACTTCTTGCTAAAATTATTCAAATAAGATCCCACCAGTACGACCTGGCGTAGATCTTCGACATATCTTGACACATACATACATATCTCGTATACACTACTTTCGAATCCACACAAAAAGCCATATAAAATAATATCTGGACATTAAAACAACAGAAGTAGCAAAAACAGCAGCAGCGAGAACAGCAACATTATTCACACTTAGAACCATACTACTAAAACAACAAAATTAACAAAAACAGCAGTAGCAAAAACAGCAACAGCTCATTTCCGAAAGAATTATTCACACTTAGAATCAAATCAACAACATTCAATCAATCTATAAATATTTGTGAAATTCAAAGGTTTCAACATGTTGCAACATCATATCAATATCCCTTGTTCGGGTTATAGTATCAGTGCGCAGAATGATTAGTTAAAATTGTCCTGTTGACCCGGGCAGCATCCAGGGGAGCCGCTGGCCTATATCTTTGACAAAGAATCACATATAGAATACGCGCGTTCGGTTTATCACAATAATTGTACTAGTAATTGGTAGTAATGAGGCGCGACCTCAACAATACCTGCAGTAGTCATAGCTGCGATGCATCATGCACAACATTTGTGCTGAACCAACACGAACGAACATCTACTGCTGCTGCTGTACCTACTACCTATACACCGTCGTTGGTGAATCTCATAACCGTAAATATTCTTGGCATCATATATATCCTGCTCTTGAAAAACACAGACAGCACAGCAGTACGGACACACCTGTAACAAATACCGGGCACTGGATTTTGTCGTGTGTATCCTGGTATTTCCACCTCGAAATCCGGCATAATAATTTGAAGACGAAAAATATGTACTACTGCTGTGTGACCACAGAAGTTATTACTTGTAGTCGTATCGTATCTCTCGGGAATTCAAGAATCGGCACAGACACTGACTGGTTGTGCTGGATGTCGACGGGTGGAATGAACAAGACGACAAATATACACACACCTGATATTTTCTTTTTCTTTTTCTGTTTTTCCAACAGCAAGTGTTTTCTGGTTGAAATTCGGCATAATTAATTTGAACACGAAAAATCTGCATCTGAAAATATTTATCCAAACAGAAGGCGCTTTTTCTCGTAGCAGGTGCCACCACTACTTGCTTGTACTGATGTACGACATCTATATACAGCAGCAGTGTTTCTCCAGCAACAAAAACAGCAGCAGCAGCAGCAGTAGCAGTGGGACGCACGAGGCCAGGGTCAGCGTCGCTGTACGCTCGGCGGCTGTCAATCTAACCCTTGAACCCTTTGTACACATCTACAGCAGCAGCAGTGTTTCTCCAGCAACAAAACAGCAGCAGCAGTAGCAGTAGGACACACGACGCCAGGGTCAGCGTCGCTGTACGCTCGGCTTGTCAATCTCACCCCTTGAACCCTTTGTACACGTAGTCGATTTTGTCCTGTGTTGGTTTTGAACTCGAAGTTCGGCATAATAATTTCAAGACGAAAAATCTGCACTCGACGTGCTCTGTCCAAGAGAGAACTTCTCGTAGCAGGTAGCAGGTGCCACCGCTACTACTGATGAAGTACGACATCTATCTATCTACAGCAGAGCTTCTCCAGCAGCAAAACAGCAGCAGCAGTAGGACACACGAGGCCAGGTCAGCGTCGCTGTACGCTCGGCTTATGTGTGAACCTTTCGTACATGTGTTTCCTGGTCCCGAACTCATAATTTGAAGACGAAAAATGTACAATCTGACGTGTGTCCAGCAGAGCTTCTTCTAGCAGTGCCACCACTACTACTACTGCTGTACAACAAATGTTATACAACAGATACTCTCCTGCTTCTCAGTCCCCTCATCAGCAGGAGGGTGGGCCTGCAGCATGTCTCGGGGACATGGCCCGAACGCTCGTTGCTGTGGACAGGCACAGTCTGCCTACCTACGAGTAGAGCTAGCTGGGTTTCAAAATATAATGTGTTGTTGGTTCTGTGTTTTTTCAACATGGCCCAGCACCAACATGTGCCTACACACGTTGCCACACCTAGCTCGAGCTGCTGTGAACGACTTACCACCGCACCAGCACCAGGAGGTCTCTTTTGTGTGTGCGCGTCCACAGAGCCCGCCAGGACTGGAATTGGTGCGGTGTGCGTCGAGGGCGGTGGTCAAACGTTGCCCAAAAAAATGTTGAATCACACACACACATATACCCCCCACCACACACACACACACACATACAGAAAAACTCAAAACAAGGCACCCCACGCTCGTATCCGAGCCGCTATGAAGAGGCTTTTTTTTTCTTGGAAAATTCCAAGAAAAAAAAGGCTCGCCCGCTTTTTGCGCGCTTCGCGCGCCTCATTAAAACTAGGTAAAAATGGAATATAGACGAGGCGCATTACGCAGCTTGCAAAGTTGAGTATCAACTATTTAATCAGTCGAACTCACAGCTGACGTATTTCAAAATTTTAAAGCAAGGAATCACATATAGAATACGCGCGTTCGGTTTATCACAATAATTGTACTAGTAATTGGTGGTAATGAGGCGCGACCTCAGCAATACCTGCAGTAGTCATATCTGCGATGCATCATGCACAAAACATTTATTTGATTTGTGCTGAACCAACACGAACGAACATCTACTGCTGCTGCTGTTGTACCTTCTACCTATACGCCGTCGTTGGTGAATCTCATAACCGTAAATATTCTTGGCATCATATCCTGCTCTTGAAAAACACAGACAGCACAGCAGTACGGACACACCTGAAACAAATACCAGGTACTGGATTTTGTCGTGTGTATCCTGGTATTTCCACCTCGAAATCCGGCATAGTAATTTGAAGACGAAAATATGTACTACTGCTGTGTGACCACGGAACTGGCTGTCGACGGGTGGAAAGAACAAGACGACAAATAGACACACACCTGATATTTTTCCGTTTTTCCAACAGCAAGTGTTTTCTGGTTGAAATTCGGCATAATTAATTTGAACACGAAAAATCTGCATCTGAAAATATTTGTCCAACAGAAGACGCTTCTTTCTCGTAGCAGGTGCCACCACTACTTGCGTGTACTGATGTACGACATCTACATACAGCAGGTGTGTTTCTCCAGCAACAAAAACAGCAGCATCAGCAGTAGCAGTGGGACGCACGAGGCCAGGGTCAGCGTCGATGTACGCTCGGCGGCTCGGCTTGTCAATCTAACCCTTGAACCCTTTGTACACATCTACAGCAGCAGAAGTGTTTCTCCAGCAACAAAACAGCAGCAGCAGTAGCAGTAGGACACACGACGCCAGGGTCAGCGTCGCTGTACGCTCGGCGTCTCAATCTCACCCCTTGAACCCTTTGTACACGTAGTTGATTTTGTCCTGTGTTGGTTTTGAACTCGAAATTCGGCATAATAATTTCAAGACGAAAAATCTGCACTCGACGTGCTCTGTCCAAGAGAGAACTTCTCGTAGCAGGTAGCAGGTGCCACCGCTACTACAGATGATGTACGACATCTACAGCAGAGCTTCTCCAGCAGCAAAACAGCAGCAGCAGCAGGACACACGAGGCCAGGTCAGCGTCGCTGTACGCTCGGATTGTGTGTGAACCCTTCGTACATGTGTTTCCTGGTCCCGAACTCATAATTTGTAAGACGAAAAATCTACAATCTGACGTGTGTCCAGCAGAGCTTCTTCTAGCAGTGCCACCACTACTACTACTGCTGTACAACAACTTTTATACAGCAGATACTCTCCTGCTTCTCAGTCCCCTCATCAGCAGGAGGATGGGCCTGCAGCATGTCTCGGGGACATGACCCGAACGCTCGTTGCTGTGGACAGACACAGTCTGCCTACCTACGAGTACTCGTAGAGCTAGCTGGGTTTCAAAATATAATGTGTTGTTGGTTCTGTGTTTTTTCAACATGGCCCAGCACCAACATGTGCCTACACACGTTGCCACACCTAACTCGAGCTGCTGTGAACGACTTACCACCGCACCAGCACCAGGAGGTCTGTTTTGTGTGTGCGCGTCCACAGAGCCCGCCGGGACTGGAATTGGTGCGGTGTGCGTCGAGGGCGGTGGTCAAACGTTGCCCAAAAAAATGTTGAATCACACACACATACACGCTCACCACACACACACACACACACACACATACAGAGAAACTCAAAACAAGGCACCCCACGCTCGTATCCGAGCCGCTATGAAGAGGCTTTTTTTTTCTTGGAAAATTCCAAGAAAAAAAAGGCTCGCCCGCTTTTAGCGCGCTTCGCGCGCCTCATTAAAATTAGGTAAAAATGGAATATAGACGAGGCGCATTACGCAGCTTGCAAAGTTGAGTATCAACTATTTAATCAGTCGAACTCACAGCTGACGTATTTCAAAATATAGACGAGGCGCATTACGCAGCTTGCAAAGTTGAGTATCAACTATTTAATCAGTCGAACTCACAGCTGACGTATTTCAAAAATTTTGAATTCAAAAATTTTGAAATACGTCAGCTGTGAGTTCGACTGATTAAATAGTTGATACTCAACTTTGCAAGCTGCGTAATGCGCCTCGTCTATATTTTGAAATACGTCAGCTGTGAGTTCGACTGATTAAATAGTTGATACTCAACTTTGCAAGCTGCGTAATGCGCCTCGTCTATATTCCATTTTTACCTAATTTTACAATTATTGTGATAAACCGAACGCGCGTATTCTATATGTGATTCCTTGTCAAAGATATAGGCCAGCGGCTCCCCTGGATGCTGCCCGGGTCAACAGGACAATTTTAACTAATCATTCTGCGCACTGATACTATATAACCCGAACAAGGGATATTGATATGATGTTGCAACATGTTGAAACCTTTGCATTTCACAAATATTTATAGATTGATTTTATATATTTTGAAAAATCTATAAAAAATAAAACACCAAGAGTGAAGAAAGTCAAAGCCAAGTGATCTGTGATACCTGTCCTATCGACCCCCAGCCCCTTGGGCCCTGCCGTGCCCGTCGTGCCCGTCATCGTGTCTGTGGTGCTTCGTTGAGTGTTCACGCTGACTGCTTGCATCTATCGCATTGCATCGATCCACGTTCTGCATGAGCCGATCATTACTGCTTGAAGGCACTTCCTCGAACTCCCAAACAACAGGTGAGCCGGCCTCAGAGATCTAACGAACGCAGGTCCTTTTTACGGTCTGAGAGCTGTACCCTGTTGTAACGCGAAGGGTTCACACACAAGCCGAGCGTACAGCGACGCTGACCTGGCCTCGTGTGTCCTACTGCTGCTGCTGTTTTGCTGCTGGAGAAGCTCTGCTGTAGATGTCGTAAATCATCAGTAGTAACGGTGGCACCTGCTACCTGCTACGAGAAGTTCTCTCTTGGACAGAGCACGTCGAGTGCAGATTTTTCGTCTTGAAATTATTATGCCAAATTTCGAGTTCAAAACCAACACAGGACAAAATCGAAAACGTGTACAAAGGGTTCAAGGGGTGAGATTGACAAGCCGAGCGTACAGCGACGCTGACCCTGGCGTCGTGTGTCCTACTGCTACTGCTGCTGCTGTTTTGTTGCAGGAGAAACACTGCTGCTGCAGCTGTAGATGTGTAACAAGGGTTCAAGGGTTAGATTGACAAGCCGAGCCGCCGAGCGTACAGCGACGCTGACCCTGGCCTCGTGCGTCCCACTACTACTGCTGCTGCTCCTTTTTTTGTTGCTGGAGAAACACTGCTGCTGTATGTAGATGTCGTACATCAGTACAAGCAAGTAGTGGTGGCACCTGCTACGAGAAAGAAGCGCCTTCCGTTCGACAAACAATTTCAGATGCAGATTTTTCGTGTTCAAATTAACTATACCGAATTTCAACCAGAAAACACTTGCTGTTGGAAAAACAGAAAAAGAAAAACTATGTATCAGGTGTTTCTCTATTTGTCGTCTCTTGTTCTTTCCACCCGTCGACGTCCAGCACAACCAGTCAGTGTCCGTGCCAATTCCTGAATTCCCGAGAGATACGATACGAATATAAGTAATAACTTCTGTGGTCACACAGCAGTAGTAGATATTTTTCGTCTCCAAATTATTATGCCGGATTTCGAGGTGGAAATACCAGGTTACACACGACAAAATCCAGCACCTGGTATTTGTTGCAGGTGTGTCCGTACTGCTGTGCTGTCTGTGTTTTTCAAGAGCAGGATATGACGCCAAGAATATTTACGGTTATGAGATTCACCGACGACGGCGTATAGGTAGTAGGTACAGCAGCAGCAGTAGATGTTCGTTCGTGTTGGTTCACGACAAATGTTTTGCATGATGCATCGCAGATATGACTACTTCAGGTATTGCTGAGGTCGCGCCTCATTACCAACAATACTACTAGTAAAATGCCATTTCATACAATACATACCTGGAATATACGTGCAATTCGTAAACAACCAGGTTATTGTCAAGATATCACCTGCTGAGCCATTTCGTCAGAATGTCAATCGATTGCCCACAGCTCAGGGTGAGCATTACAGCAGTCTCCCGCGCTGTGGATGACGATATATTCGAGACACAGCGGTACCTTGTTGAGGCCCTGCACGGGCCTAGCTGCTTCCTTTCGCGGGAATAATCAGGTAGGCGGGCATGGTCGTTGGGACGAACGAGCAAGCGCTTCTACAGAAAAAAACGTTCTACAATAATAAGTGAGATTCGAACCTGTCTGCGTCCTCGACGGGATGAAATATGTTATTAATAGGGTGATACCCATACTGATCTATACTGGCGGGTGTAGGCGTCCCCGGTGGCTTGGTAGGTGGTCCGCGTGCCTATCAAGATCAATTTCGTGGGTTCAAATCTCACCGAGTGCATGCTCGTGGGGACTTTTTCTTGCATAAAAAATTGATAGCAGAAAGCGCGAGAGCGTGAGTTAGCTACATTCGGTGAAAATCGACGAGCAGTGGGAATGCTGAACCCAATGGGCGACAAAAAAATAAAGGCACGTCCCGGGGGGGAGAAGGGATGACACCTGTGACCACGGCTTGTCCAGAAGATCATCGAGGGTATATAACCTCCTACGAGTGGGCTGGAAAGTAAAAGTGATGATTAAAATAAAAAAACAAAACAAAAAATACTGCCGGACGGGGTTACATGCCGACGGCTTACCCATCCCCACGGCTTGTCCAGAAGATCGTCGCGAGGGTATATAACCTCCTACGAGTGGGCTGGAAAGTAAAAGTGATGATTAAAAAAAAAGACAAAAAAAAAATACTGCCGGACGGGGTTACATGCCGACGGCTTACCCATCCCATGTTAGTCCTCACAGCATTGCTTCGAAATATTGCGGGCCCTCCCCACGCTGGAGATACCGGTCTTGTGCAATTCACACACGTACGTAGCTCTGTTACAGGGAAACTCACCACATCAGACAGCAATAAGTAGTTACCAAGATGCAGTACTGCTGTAGTACAGCAGCAGTAGAATAAGTAGCAGCGGCAGTTTTCCACCACGAAAGGCAACGAGGTAGGTTATGACTCGAGGTATCGCGGGGATTGCGAAGGTTTGGGGATTTCGTGTCTCGGTCCTGGGAAATATGGCCACGTGCGTGTGTACAGCAAGCAGTGGTTCTGAGTTACCCCGGTTGTGGAGAAAGACTATTAAGTGTAAGCCCTGTGCAAAGTGTAAGACTTGGTGACTGGGCTTAACTGGACTAATAATGGTTGAACCGAGGCCACGCGTGTGCGACGAATACACGCAAGCCAATGGTCGTCGAGCATTCCAATAGAGAGACAGCCCTGTTCTAGAAGAATAACAACATTTCGAATTTGTAGAATACATCACAACAGAACACCACTACGAATACATTTTGGTCATAACACGTTCCCCCTCGCTTCGTCTGCCCCAGCAGCAGAGTTTGATTTGTTTCAGGGGTTTCAGGCTAAAAAAAAAAAGAGACATATTCAAATGAGGGGGAGAAAATATATTGTTGGGTCCTACGGAAGTATGCAATGTGACAAGGCCAAAGACGGCGGTTGGTTGTTTACTTCTTCTGTATGCTCTTCTGGCGCGTCTGCCAGCCCTGGCTTTGTCCCCCGTTTCGTTCCCTATTTATGTACCCATGTGCTGTATTTTACGCACACAAATAAACAGAAAACATCAGTAGTAGGGGCAGCAAGTTAATTGCACGTAGTAGATCGAATATTTACGCCGGAGGCAGGTGAGGTGGCGTGGACACAGTAAAGCGTGCATGATTGCTCACCCCGGTGAGACTATTTGAACTTTTCTTACGTTTTTGTCCCGCGTGCACTGTTGTGGGAAGGGTCTGCTATCTAACGCATCCCCAGCTATAAGCCCCATGTACGGGAACCACGCAGAGCTCGAGGGGATGGTCACTAGGGAGGGTGAAAACGGGGGGAAGTACTATCGTTATTGCAGTTGCGTGGTTGCGTAGGGGTATTGTACCGCCAGTACCACCCCCGGTAAGCGGGCTGACCCCGAAAACACACACTTGTGCTCGGCACCGGAGCAGCAGCAACAGGCACCTGTGAGGGCGAGGCTGCAGACTCGAAGACCAACCGTCATACGGCGCAGCAGTTGCCTCCATCATAAGTGTCCTCCCCCCCTACGTTGCTACATTGGACTGTGTAGCACTCCTCACAAGGTGCGCACAACCTCTCGAATCGGTACGCCTAAGGGTGTGCCCACATTTTGTCTGTCGTAAACTAACCGTTGTGGAAACAACAAACAACGTTGCAAAGAGGCGTTCCACGATAGGCGTTCGCCCTAATTTCTATGACGCTCCTCACTTAAGGGTTTCCATACCGTACGTTACCCGAAAAATGATTTAAGCCAAAATCAAATTGCATCCCGATGAATAATCCCATTGCCCAAGTGTACCAAAACATCGTTGTACCCAACAAGATCGGCATCATTCCGACGATTTTGGGTTAAGGAGCCCCGTCATCCAGAAAACAAATTAGCGTAAATGTGCTACCTCTGTCGTAGAACGCGTCCAAGCCCGAACAAAATGCCGACAAACCTGTCAAAACGGTACGCCTGATTATATTGGTGTGCTACATTGTGCCATGTCCGCCCAAAGACGCTTTGACGCCACACAATGTGCACAGGGGGAGCGGTCCCGGCCACCTGTAGTGCTGGTGTCCACGCCGGCCGATAGTTGGGAGTGCGATGCCGTCTTCAGGAGTGGGTGTGGTATTCAACGTACCCCCGTGACAAAAGTGAAGGTCGAAAAGCGAAACTTAAGATTTAATCCCGGTGTGCTCATGTTGAGGGGGAGTGTTATCTATGGCGTAAATTAATGTGAACGTCCCTTGTTTTTGGTCCTTCGAGTTCTTCTCTGTTTTCCAGTGGTCGACATTGGAGCCCATTCATGCTGCCCATGCTTTTCAAGCGGCCAAACTGTTAGTGGTCTATCGATATGGCGAACACCCTAATTATTAACCGTTTTCCAGTGCGGCCATGTGGGGGAACAACTTCGTAGCGACTGCTGTGCCGTCTCGAGTAACCACAATTAGTTGCAGTCCGTGTTTTGTTCTTCCGTATTGCGTAGGAGTGATCAACATGCTCACTACTCTGTACTACCACGTAGGGAAGTAAGTTCTTCATGAGGACTGAAGTCGTAGCGAGAAACCACAATTTAGTGTAGCCTGAGATATTTTTTTTCCTTCCGTAGTGCTCATGAGTGACCAACTACGACAGTACGAAGCTCAGGCGACACATTGTCGGATGGAAATAACAATGTAAAACTTTCACACCTCGGATAACGGAACACCTAACGTTTTATGTTAATGTTAGGCGTCAGCGAAAAAGCCGTATCATTGCGTTACTACGTTAACTACTTTCTGGATTTTGTAATAACATAGTGTTAGAGTGTGTTATGATATCGGCGGGCAATCGCGTAACATTTTTGTTAGAATGTTACCTTGATCCTGTAATGACCGCAGAATATGTGTTACGGTGTTAGAGGATGCAGCCCATAGCGAGTAACACTAAGTTAGCGTGTTAGTGGAACTCCCTGTGGCTATCGTAACAAACGTTAAGGGGATAACGTAGTAGTACATGGTCAATTAAACGTTAACATAATGCTACCGTGTTGGCGACATCAGCCCGTAGCGAGTAACGTCGTGTTAGTGTGTCAACGGAATTCTTACTTGCTACCGTAACATCCTTTAGATGGATAACGTCTCGGTCAAAAAAACGCGAACATAGCACATTGTTAATGTGTTAGTGAAATTCTTAGTGGCTATCGTAAGACACGTTAGAGGGATGGCGTATGTGGTTAATACAACGCTATCATTATGTTTATGTGTCAGCCGCAGCAGCAGTCCGTATCGAGCGACGTTATGTGAGGGTGATACGGAAGTCTTGCTACCATGACGTACATCAAACGGATGACGTCTAATATGATGGATAAAACATTTGCATTATGTTAATGTGTTAGCTCGTATGCAATGTATGTAGTGACACAAGTCAACAGATATCATACACCCCCAGTCAAACATCAAAAAAATGCTACTGCCGTGTTAACTCGTACGTGCGAGTGTGCAGATAACGTTGTAGATGGATTTCGTACTGTGTTATATATGGATAACGTATTGGCGGGGTTTACAGAACAAAATGAGGCGTTTTTTTTTTTGCGGGGATCCCTCCTAAATATTGTTATGGTATCCCCTCTCTCCCCTGTTGCGGCGTTCTGATTTGTAGCAATCGTCCCCTCATCATGGATGACAGGCGTTGTCGCCTGATTTTCCGATGAGCGCCTCGCCCCTTCGTTCAGAAGACATCTGGCGAGGCAAACCGCAACTAATACAAGAGCTTAAACCATCCTCAAGCACCTCGTGTGAGTGACCAGAGCAGAGCCAAAGGCATCAACCTGCTAGCAGTAGTCGGTCCCTAGGTCCATACTGCATTACACTTAACACTGGCGTCGTCGGCAGGACGCTTTTGGTATCTGTTCGAGGTCTGATTTTTTTCCCCGCGGACAATCTGGCTTTTCGCTCTTGTAGTCTGTTTTTTTGGCTTCTTGCTGTTTATTTGATGTCTTCTCCTTTTGGCGATTGCGTTCGAGAGTATGATATCCGCCGCTTGCCCAGCGCGTCGCGCGATGAGACTGATGCAACAGCCGCTATAGGTTCGCACGCTGTTGGTCCGCGCGACGCAGGGGATTTTTCGTATTCTCCCGGCCTGCCTATTTTCTTGCTTGTTGACAACTCGAACACCTGTGTCACTGCTACTAATTTTTGCCGTGCCACAGCCCCTTTGTCACTGCTTGCAACAGGTAGACCCTCGTTCCTTTCGCCAGTGTTAAGTGTAAGGCAATATGGACCTAGGGACCGACTACTGCAAGCAGGTTGATGCCTTTGGCTCTGCTCTGGTCACTCACACGAGGTGCTTGAGGATGGGTTAAGCTCTTGTATTTATTGCGGTTTGCCTCGCCAGATGTCTTCTGAACGAAGGGGCGAGGCGCTCATCGGAAAATCAGGCGACAACGCCTGCCATCCATGATGAAGGGACGAATGCTACAAATCAGAACGCCGCAACAGGGGAGAGGGGAATATAACGCCGCAACAGGGGAGAGGGGATACCATAACACTAGCCCACCCTGACGGGTCGTATATGCAGACTCATGGAAACTCAGGAAAGAACTAAAACAATTCGGAGAATTCGAAAAATGGATCGAAGATGCGACACTTCACAACCCACTACTCCCACACCTCTAACCTGTAAGGCGGTAGCCGATTACACGTGACATTGCGAATCCGACAACAAGGCCGCAAGTACGGTTACGCGGAAGCTGGCAAATTAAGCTAGAACCACCCGGAAGCTAAATCGAGGACTTAAACTCGAGGAAGCGGTATAACTCGCGTAGCCAGGAGCGGCATAAGCTAGCCTGAGAGCGAAAAAAAAAACGAACACAAAAATATAAAGGATCGTTGCATGACCCACTGCGAAGGCACGGGGTGCTTCGAGAAGTAAAACGAACGTGGGGGTAACGCAAGAGAAACAAGTGCTGGCGCGAAGGGGCTCACTCGAATAGTGGGCACAGTGTCAGAAAACAGGAAATGACGCTATGGTAGAGCCCAAGACAGTCAAGACCCGATCCCATAGAAGAGGGCAGAACAGGACGCGTGCGAGATTTCGCCTACACGGAGCGCGCTAGAACACGAAACATACAATGAGCAGACATCGTTACGGCCTACTGTTAAAGGTCTGGGTCCGTTGGATTATCCTTGAAAGGTTAACCAATCTTCTACTACCCAATCTAAACCTGATAACACTCTGCAATATCGCGCGGGAGAGGGCGGAATGCAAACGGTCGCGAAGAAGAACGAAATCTATCACCTCGGCCTGCTCGGGGATATTAAGAAGGCGGAGGGGGAACGAATGAACGACAAATGGGGTCAGACCTAAACCTAGGGTAACCTGTACGATGCGTATAAAAAGGCTCACGAATATGGCCTCGGGAAAATCAAAGAGGGGCCAAGAGATACAAGAAAAACAACGAAACAAGAAAAACTGGTACGAGTGAAGGAATCGAAACGCAAACGAACGCTTCCGCCGCTCTCGAGGAGGGGGCGAAAACAATCGTAGTTACGGAACGCAAGAGACGCATGACCGAACGGCAAGGAGGCTGAAGTGGATCCGACCGTTAGCCCAATCGGTGCACGAACTCGGCAGTCAGCTGCAATGAAAGCAGGGAAACGGCTAGAGAGTTCGCAGGAAGTCAAACAGACAGTACACCTACAGCACAGCAAAACAAAGAAACCACACAGTGACACGATACCAAACCCGGCCCCGGCGACTACGGAAGACACGCATGCGAAAAAAAAAACTAAAATTCGCTACGGGGACGTATTCAAGTCGGCAGAGCCTGCTAACTCGGCTCCGCGGGACTCGTCAACGTTACGCACAATACCACGCATGAGGGAGCTTCCTTGGTGCACTTGTAGACACCACGAGCCGCAAACGGCTCTATCAGCCGTAGTATACCGAGCAGAAGATAGCGCGAGCTCGACCGGTCCGGGGTCGTCCAAGAAGCGAACGACGTACTGTCCAGGAGTTGAAGTGTGGACAGAAATTTTTCCGAGCCACCAAAGATGATCTTGACCCTTGTACCAAAAGTGAGCGCCGATAGGCAAGGTGGTGCCGCTGAACCGGCGAGTCCACGTTTGCTGGTCGACGTAGCTGTATCCAGGAGGCAGAAAACGGGCGCCCTTGTCGCGGGCGATCTCGCGTTGAGCGGCACCCACGCGCATACGGCGGTACGCCCTATTTGCCTGTCGAAGTTGTAGGGGCGCGCCGGCCCAGTAGTTGAGGATGTGTTGTCGAGAGTGAAGGAGGTCCGATTCGCGTTCCCAAGACGGCCGGAGGAGGCCTTTCCAGTGCGTTCCGTAGAGAACGGCGATGACTCCGCCCCGACCTCGTACGGACCGGTGGCTGGAAATCTTGTCGACCTCCAAACGCTCAATGGGCACGGAGACGTCGTCGGCGGTGACATGGAAGGGGGGGGGGCTTAGTGGCATGGTTGTTGAGGACGTATTGCGTTAGTCCAGCGGGGAGATATCGGGGGAGGTCGGTTGTGTCATGTGGGTTGGTGCAAGGTTTGCAGCGGGCTACCGACACACGGCAGTGGGCGTCGGCGCCCGGCATGTCGTTAGGGAGGTCCAAATATAGCAACTTGGCGGCCAGGGGGCGGCCGTCGGGCGTTGAGTCGGAAGGCGCAGGGCCGACAGCTAATATCTTGAATGGACCTGTCCAGTTGAGCGAGAGTTTCGCCTTGAGAACCTTGGCGTCGGTGCCAGATTTCGCCCCTTGGCGAATGGTGGCAGCAGTGTTGTAGATCCATACCCAGTTACCGATGGTGTAGATAGGGCGTTGTTCGAGGGCGTCTGAGAGAGCTGAGTTACGGCGCTCAATGCGAGAGACCGTTATAGCGTGTTCCTGCAGCAGCGCATACGCACGCCGTTGGCGGTCGGCGGCGAGATCGCAGTACTCCAGTTGGTCGCGGGCGAGGCTTTGGTGGCCTCGGGCGTAGTGTTGTTCGAAGATGGTGAGGGGAAGGCGGGGGAGGCGGTTCATGTGCACCTCATTGGGGGCCAACCCGGTGGCGGCGTTGACGGAATTGTTGTAAGCGAATTCCACGTGCGGCAAATGGATGTCCCAGTCGTCCTGTCGTTCGTTGCAGACCATTGCTAGCATTTGGGCCATGGTGTGGTTAACACGCTCGACGCAGCCGTTGCCGTTGGGATGGTAGGCGCTTGTGGCAATTTTGCGCATTCCCAGACGTTTGTACACGGCATGGGACACTGGAGCAGAAGTGAAGTCCATTGTCAGAGAGAAGACTGACCGGACATCCCCAAAGAGGTACGTACTTATTCACTAAGATGTCGGCCGTTCCTTCAGCCGTGAACTCCGCAGCCGAGACGGCGTACATATCTGCGCGCCGGCTGAACCTATCCGTGAAGAGTAGAATGTAGCAGTTGCCCCGAGGTGTGACGAGAAGGGGACCGAAGTAGTCAACGCTCACCGCGACACCAGGGCCGGGTGGCAACGGAAGGGAGAGGATGGGCCAACGTACCGTTTGTCTGCAAGTCTTGCGTGCCTGGCATTTGAGGCAACGACGGATCCACCATCGCGTGCAGATGCTCATGCCAATCCACCAATAGAAACGTTCGAGCATTGAGAGCGTTCGAGCGACACCAAGGTGGCAGGAGACGCTAGCATGGCAGGCTTGCATAATCCACGGACGCATAAGCAGCGGGACGTAGATTCTCGTGGGCTCGTCGTCTAGGAGACGGGCGGCACGTCCGCCAAGCTTGTCGGGACGAGCCAGAGCGGGGGGCGTCAACTTCCGCACGAGCAGAACACCGTCGTCGTCTGTGTAAAGTCGTCATTTTTCGGCTAAGGAGCGCACTTCGGACCACGGGGGGCGTTTGTGAGGCGCCAAGTGTAGAAAGAAATCTTCGGGGTGGATGGAGGGGCTGCCTATGAGAAGATACCGAATGGCGGCATCACAAACCGGCTCAGCGCGTTGCTCACGCGCCCAATCGGAATGTGTGTATTGCTCGACAGAATCGATGAACTCGGCCTCTGCCGGTGAGGGTATCTCGGGAAGGGCTGCTGTGGCGCTGGCACGCCCGGGAGGTTCCGGAGGGAGGGTGCCAAGCAAGGGCGGGGCAGGTGTGACCGCATCGGTGGTGGGTGAAATCAGCACTGTCGGGACAGGGTCGATGACGGGCCGGGGAGAATCCTCTGAACGGGGCGTAGTCCGAGGCGGGCGCGACTTGCGCGCCGTGGGGGCTGGAGGTGGGACGGTGGGCCGAGTGGAATGCGAGCGAGTGAAACCATAGTCCACAGTGGTCGCAGGCTTGCCAGCAGCGGCTGCTTGGCGACGGCGGGTCCGAGACGAAATGAGCCCCGACGGGGGAAGGGACGGCAGGGCCGTCTGTGAAGATGAAGGCAGCAGAGGCGGAGCCACGGGCACAACCAAGACTTGATCACGGTTGGTCCGGGCGACACGCGAGGCTGGATGAGACACAACAGAGGGTTCCTGAGGACCTGAATCCGTTGGGTGCTCGGCTGAGTCGTGCTGGACAGGCCGAGCAGGAGAGAGGGTGTCCCACGCTGCTTTGTCGTCGGCGACCGTGGATGAAACGGGGACCGCTGTAGGGCTAGAGTGCGGTGTGTCGTCATTGGTGGGTGATGGGGAAGGCTCGGAGGAAGTGGCGCGTCGGCCGGGGTCCGTGCCTTCGGTTGAAGCGGGCAGAGGTGCAACAGGGACTGCGAAGACAGAACCGGCGAGAAAATTGCTGGTACCTGTGTTCGTAGGAGGGGCCCAGTTGGGACCTCGCGAAGTGACGTAGGAGGGGGCACTGGCAACGGATTCTCCAGTTGGAGCATTTAGGTCGTCAATCCTCATTCGGGGCCCGTGTTGGCGAAAATCACGGAAATCGTATGGGGAGAGCGGGAGCCCACCCAAGCCTAAGCTCGGGTCGGGGGGCGCCAGCCCACCCAAACCGACACGCACGGCGGAGGGTCCACCCTGGAGTATGCCGTGAGAGCGGATGAGAAAAATGCGTTCTTCGTCGGACGGAGTGAGACTGCTGGGGCCGTCGCGGTCGCGCTCTGTAGCAGGTAGGGGCAGGCGGGACAGGAAGTCGGCGTTCCCGTTGACACTGCCTTTGCGGTACTCCAGAGTGTAGTTGTATGCGGTGAGAAATTCCAGCCATCGCTGTACCCGCGGGTTATGTTCTGCGATCTTGTCGAGACTTGCGAGCGCCTTGTGGTCCGAAACAATCCGGAATTTTGTGCCCCAAAGGTAGCCGCGAAGGCGCTTGATAGCCCAGGCGATGCTGCCTGCTTCCAGATCGAGTGGAGTCCAGTGGCGTTCAGACTCGATGGTAGCACGGCTGCTGAACACGATGGGACGAATGGTGTGATCGTCCTGTTCTTGTTCGAGGGTGGCACCGAAGCCGTCCACACTAGCATCGCAGTAGAGGAGGAAAGGGCGGGAGTTATCCGTGACGGCGTCCCAGTTGGGATAGACAAGGACTGGAGGCGTGGTCAACTCGGCCAGGAGCTTCCGCACGATGACTTCCATTTCTGGGGTAAAGACGAACTTGACGCCTGGTTTCAGAAGGGAATTGATGGGCCGTATGCGCTTGGCCATATCGCGCGCAGGATTTCCTGTAGTAGGAAAGTGCGCCCAAAAGGGAGCGTAGCCGTTTCAGATCTTTCGGCATGGGCGTTTTCGTCAGTGTTTCCACTTTCTGCGCGTTTGGCATAACGCCGGCTGGAGAGATGGTGTGACCGAGGAAATCTGCATCCGTGGCTCCGATGGTAGCCTTCGAAGGGGACAGCTTGAGGTTGTGCTGTCGTAATCGCAAGAACAATTCCTTCATGTTAGCGACGTGGAGGGAGGGGTCGGCGTCGAAAACGATGACATCGTCAAGGTAGGCGGCAACGCGGTCCAAGCCCTTGATGACCTCGTTGATGACTTTGACGAACCACCCTGGAGCGGCGCTGCTTCCTTGGGGCATAACCAGCCACTCGAAATGGCGCGTGGGAGTACAGAAAGCAGTGAGAGGGATCGTGTCCGTATGCACCGTTATCTGATGGAAAGAAGAGACGAGGTCGAAGAGTGAGAAGATTCGACCGGTGCCAAGCTTGTCAAGAACCTCGTCAACGCGCGGGATGGGGAGCTGGCCAAGGATGCTGAGTTTGTTCAGCTTCTTGTAGTTCACCGTGATGCGGATGCCACCGGATTTCTTCGGGATGACAACCACGGGGCTCGCCCAGGGAGATGTAGAGTGTTGGATTAGGCCGGCGGCGAGGAATCCATCCAGAACCGCGTCTTTTGCGGTCGGGGGGGGGATTGATGCGGTAGGGCCGAGACGTCACAGGAGAGCTGTTCGGGGGAACAGTTATCTTGAAGGGGAGCAGAGAGCAGGAGCCGAAATCGGTTGGGGACTTCGAGAATACGTCGGAGAACTCAGCAAGAACATCGCCCAACTGGGTGATGACGGTAGGTGTCCAACCGAGGCCCCGCAAGTCAAATGCGATCTCGCGCATGTGCAACGGCAAGTGGTCCCATACTTGTAGGAAGCTCGTGCGTTGGTCTGTGCTCAGCCGTTCGAGCAAGGCAGGTGAAGGGAGCTGGTCGACGGGAGGAGCCGAAGGGGTCGCGAGTTCTTCGCGTGTCGGCGCTGTCTCGTCGCGTAGATGGTGCACGAAGGGATTCGGGCACTCTGGTTGTGAAGGCTGGTCCGTGCCCCTGGAATGGGGGGGGGCTGGCCCTGGGACTGTGAAGCCGGAGTCGCGTGGGTGCAAAGAAGGAGCCGGAGCGTCGAACAGGACAGTATCCAGGGGGACGCGTAATAGCGGGCTAGAGGAGGTGCCAAGCAAGGCACCTGGGTCTAGATCCGCGATGCCGGTTAATGGGATGAGCTGGCGGCCATTTTCTACAATTGTTCGTTCGCAGAAAAATCGGCGGCCGCGTGCAGCATGTCGACCAGATAACAACCGGCGAGGGCAGGGGCACCATTACTGCGAACCAAATCGACACCCACAAGACGATGGTCGCGGGACAAAGTGATGCTTGTGTCGCCCGCATACAGTAGGTGGAAGCTTTCAGCAGGAGCCGAAGAGTCGGGCACAAACGCTGTTGCGCCCTGAAGCCCTGGGAGGGACAGCGTAAGCTCGCCGGGAACTCGATTAGTCATCGAACAGGGAGCCAATGCACGGTAAGAGCGATCCTGGAACCGCATCCAGCTGTCACGTCCAAGTAGCACGTCGAGTTGCATCGCTTCAGATTGGACGATGTATGCCCATACGGCGGGTTATGCAGTTGGTGTATCGCCGAGAAAGAATTGTACGCTGAAGCGTACTGTAACCGTGGTCTCAAGAGGCGGAGACTTACCAAAGCCGCCCCATGACCTGGGAGGGGTGTGCCGTTCGCAAGTGGCAGAGGCAGCACCCACGCGTTTCATGCTATCGAACGCGCGGGTGTTAAGGAAAGTCTGCGGCGAGCCCGTATCTAAAAGGGCGACACATCCAAGCTGCAGAGCAGCTAGGCCACTGTGGATCTTGATTTTGGTGGTAAAGGAAGAGTCGTCCATGGTTACGACACCAGCAACAAGACAAGGCCCTTGCTCCGCGAGCAAGGGGGGGTGCTGACCGGATCGGGCGGCGGACATTACTTCGAGAACGTCGCCGTCGTGGTCTGATGGCACGATAGTGGGGGAGTCGGGATATCCCGACGGGGAGGCGGCTGCAGGTGTGTCACTTGGGCACAATTGCTGCCGCGTCGAAGGGTCGACTTCGAAGATGCGGTCTCTACTCGAGGGCGAGGTATCCTGAGGAGACCATTGTTGGAGGCGCGTCGGTGGCGGCGCGCGGTGGCGGAAGAGACGTCGCACGGTTTGCAGGGTCTTGCCCAGCATATTTGAGCCGCGCCACAGGGGCGGCTGGCGTGCAGGAGTAGCGTCAGCCCTGTATCCGATGCCCCATATGAGGTCGTAAGGCCTAGCTTCCGCGAGAAGTTTGTCGCCTGTGTCCAAGAGGTGGGTTCGCATGGCTGGGTCTTGGGCGAACTTGGCGTAAGAGCCGACAAGCACGATATTTTCTCGCTCGCGTTCCCACACGGCGAGATCGAAGTTACGGACTTCGCGTCCGTATTGCTTGTGCAGGCGGGGGTCAGACACGCGCATGATGTGTTGTAGGGTCTGGTGGTCTCCGAAGAGGCGGCTCTTTTCGGCGGCGAAGAACTGTTCGCCGCAGGAATAAGAGATGCCTTCGACCGTACAACGGGAAGGCGTCCATTGCGAGACGCATGAGGGGGGCTGCCAGAAGAACACGATGTCGCGCGTGCAGTACTCTTGGGTAGGATCGAACGCGGCGGTATTCACCGTCGCGCGAGAAGGAGCGGGGGGTGTGTCAGACACATCCCCTGCAAAGCAGTTGGGGGTCTCTCTCTCTTTGGGGGTACGGGTCCCATCCTGCTTCTTGCCTTGCCAGGGCCTCGTTATCGAGGCCGGGGTGGGAGGCGCATTCGCCTGGACCGGTCGTGTCTGCCGTCCCCGAGACATTTCGGGGAGGGGCAGGGGGCTCCCGACCGGTCCACCCTGACCGGGTGGGCGAGACATCCGCCATGTAGGCGGGAGGCATTTGGAGTGCGTCCACAGCGAATGGTGTTGTCAGCACGGCCCGGGCGGCACGCGGGGTCTGTTCTCTCAGATCACCTCGTCGTATCTCGTCTGGGTAAGAAGGGGCGCATTTTGGCGCCGAGGGCGTAGCTGCGTTGAAGCCCTGTGGGGGACATGTGTCGTCCTGTCGGGAACACGTGTTCTCCACCAGCTCAGTGGCCACCGGCGAAACGCCGTGGCTCAAAGAAGAATCTTCCGTTGCGCTCTGGTCAGGATGAAAATCAAAGCTGACTACACTCCGATCGTCTTCGATAATAGTGCGCAGAGGGAGATTCAGACTGGTCTTGCGTGAGGACCTCGAGCGGAGCGCCCGTGTTGTTGTCGAGGGGCCTGGGTTCCCGTACCCACACCTCAAGGCGACCCTCACATCCTGGGAGTCACTCCTGGACATGGTGGTTGCCTCAAACGATGAAGTCGGGGAAGATGCACGCGAAAAATGACGACTAGTGTCGTTCACGCGGGGACCATGAGTGCCGAACACTCCTGGTGCTCGCGGTGGGGAGGCTACAGCGGCAATCATACCGTCGTCTTCGCCAGAACCAGGAGCGGCAAGCATGCCTGGTGCCGGCGGGGAAGAGCCCATGGCAGCTGGAAGGCGGCCGTCTTCGCAGACACCAAGGGCGGTACGCATACCTGGTGCCGGCGGTGAACATGTAGTACCTACGGTCTCAACCAAAGGACCGTCTTCGCGTGGACCAGGAGCGGTACGCATACCTGGTGCCGGCGGTGAAGAATATGTAGTACCTACGAGCACTCCTGGTGCTCGCGGTGGGGAGGCTACGGCGGCAATCACACCGTCGTCGTCGCCAGAACCAGGAGCGACAAGCATTCCTGGTGCTGGCGGGGAAGAGCCTACGGCAGCTGGGACGCGGCCGTCTTCGCAGAGACCAGGGGTGGTGAGAATACCTGGTGCCGACGGTGAAGGGGCAACGCTGTCGCCGGGGGGGCGATGGTCGATGTCTGGGTCAGATGTGCTTCCCGTGAGTGCTATCGGCGGGATGGGAAGGTCAAACGCGCCGCCGTTGGGCAGTCAATTTGAGCGGAAGATCCCTGGTTGACGTCCATTGGGGTTAGAGTCACCAGCAGATCCGTAGCGCATACTCGGGGTCTGGGGGCCAGAGGAAGGCCCCGGGGGAACGCGGTGTTGGGGTTGGAAAACCGTCATTGAAGTAGCCGTTTGGCCACTGCTTTTGGGAGCCCCTAACATTACCTTGTTGTGCGTTGCCGTGACGAGACTGCCCAGATTTGGGTTGCCCGTGGTCGTTACGGCGGTTGTTGCCGTAGCGACGAGACGAGTTTTTGTTTCGAAGCGACGAAGGCGACGAGCGTGTGTTTTCGCCGCCAACGTGGGTAGGACGGCGGTATGACCGCATACGGTGCTACCAACGGCGGTAGGTTTCGCCGTTATCACCAAGTCGGCCTAGCTCGGGGTTAAGACAGTGGCTAGAGTTGGTGAAGGGGTCAGTGCAGGTTTTAAATGAAAGATCCGTGCCATGGCAGTTGAGACAGTGGCCCTTGATCTCCCGGAAGACTTGGCGTCTTTCTTCGGGAGTGGTAAAGGGCGTCCATAATGGAATGTCATTTGTTGAGAACGATTCGGATACTTGAAATACCTCGTCCCAAACAGTCGAATTAGCAGGCCATTCGGCCGCGGAAGACAAAACTGGATCAGGCGAACGAGCTGACGCCGCGACATTCATCACGATTGGTTTGCGAGACGACTCCGATGAGCCTTTAAAAGGCTGCGGCGCGGCCGATCGGCCTTGGGTGCGACCGCTTGCATGCGAGTGCAAAGAAAGACCCGCGAGGGGTGGAAGCGTGAAATGTTTTTCGCCGTTGATGGAGGGAGTCTTATTAGTAGCAAGTCCACTAAACGCCAACCACATGTCGTCGATAGACCCAAAAGGCTTCGACGCAGTCGCTAAATCTCCCGGGTACCAAACCGGCATGAGACTCGGGTACTGCTCGCTAACGCTGTTACGAACAACCTCTAGCACAACCTCAACGCCTGAGGTCAAGACTTGGTCACTGTCAGAAATAGACGCTATCAACCAGCGAAAAGCCCGAGAATAGTCCGCGAAAGGCGTCTTGGTGGCTACCCCAAACGAATGGAGCTTAGCCATGGCGGCACTGCGGTCGCCACGATCGAAGTGGGAGCTGATGAGGCGGACTAGTAGCAGCTGAAGGCGTCCGGGCCGCTGGCTCCTTGCAGGAAACTCCGTTTCACCTGCCGAAAAATCGTGGAAGGTGCTCGTAGTGAGGTCGAAGATTCCGTTCAAAACAAAACTTTTCGCATCGCGAGAAAAAAAAATCGGTGAGTGAAGGGGGTGTCTTATCCCTAACTGGGGAATCTCTTACTGGAAAATCATCTCCAAAACAAATCGTCCAGTATGAGATTGTACGGTGGAAAATCATCCACGAAAAAGTCATCGACGGAGAAGACACCCAGTGGGAGATTACCCAGTGGAAAATCACCCGGTGGAATATCATCCACGGAAAAATCACCCAGTGACAAACCCGTGGATAGGAGGGAATCGACGTTTCGCTCGAAAAAAACGGGGAGGGGCAGATTCCGCTGCAGAAAGGAAGTACCATGCCCAACTAGGGGGGGTATATTCATATCCCAAACAAAGGGTGGCCGCAGGAAGGAAGTACTGTGCCCTACTGGAGGGGGCATAGGCGAATCGCCAACAATGGTTGACGGCAAAATGGACATACCAGGCCCTAGGGGGGGTATAATCCAAGTGCAAACCGGGGATTGCCGCGCAAGGGAATCACCCGTCTTTTCCGAACGAGGCAGATTCCAGGCGTAATCCGTGGTTGGGGAATCGGCGTCTCTCTCGAGGAGTGACGGATTCCGGCGCAGAAAAGAATGTCCAAGCTCTCCCGAGCGGCGCAGATTCAATTCGGAAACCGTGGTTCGTAGCCGAAAAGGATCGCAAGGCTCTTTCGAGCGGGGCAGATTCAAATCGCAAACCGTGGTTGGGGAATCGGCGTCTCTCTCGAGGAGTGACAGATTCCGGTGCAGAAAAGAATGGCCAAGCTCTCCCGAGCGGCGCAGATTCACTTCGGAAGCCGTGGTTCGTGGCCGAAAAGAATCGCAAGGCTCTTTCGAGCGGGACAGATTCAAATCGCAAACCGTGGTTGGGGAATCGGCATCTCTCTCGAGGAGTGACGGATTCCGGCGCAGAAGAGAGTGTCCAAGCTCTCCCGAGCGGCGCAGATTCACTTCGGAAACCGTGGTTCGTAGCCGAAAAGGATCGCAAGGCTCTTTCGAGCGGGGCAGATTCAAATCGCAAACCGTGGTTGGGGAATCGGCGTCTCTCTCGAGGAGTGACGGATTCCGACGCAGATGAGAATGTCCAAGCTCTCCCGAGCGGCGCAGATTCACTTCGGAAGCCGTAGTTCGTGGCCGAAACGAATCGCAAGGCTCTTTCGAGCGGGGCAGATTCAAATCGCAAACCGTGGTTGGGGAATCGGCATCTCTCTCGAGGAGTGACGGATTCCGGCGCAGAAGAGAATGTCCAACCTCTCCCGAGCGGCGCATATTCACGTCGGAAACCGTGGTTGGGGAATCGGCGTCTCTCTCGAGGAGTGACGGATTCCGGCGCAGAAGATAATGTCCAAGCTCTCCCGAGCGGCGCAGATTCACTTCGGAAACCGTGGTTGGGGAATCGGCGTCTCTCTCGAGGAGTGACGGATTCCGGCGCAGAAGATAATGTCCAAGCTCTCCCGAGCGGCGCAGATTCAATTCGGAAGCCGTAGTTCGTGGCCGAAACGAATCGCAAGGCTCTTTCGAGCGGGGCAGATTCAAATCGCAAACCGTGGTTGGGGAATCGGCATCTCTCTCGAGGAGTGACGGATTCCGGCGCAGAAGAGAATGTCCAAGCTCTCGAGCGGCGCAGATTCACTTCGGAAACCGTGGTTCGTGGCCGAAAAGAATCGCAAGTCTCTTTCGAGCGAGGCAGATGCAATTCGCAAACCGTGGTTGGTGGGTCGACGTCTCTCTCGAATAATACGAGAAGTGACGGGTTTTGTTGCCGAAGAGAATTTCCAAGCACTTGCGAGCGAGGCATATTCAAGTCGTAAAACAGTGGGTGTTAGACCGAAAACGGATATACCGTCGTCGGAATAATCGCACGCCAGTACTGTGGTCGTAAATACCCGGTGAGCAGGGAATATACGTACGACAGATGGGGGGGCCGGCCCCGCGGCGTGAAAAAGGGGAATACGTGTAGGTGAAACCAACCAATCAACCGTAGGAAAATCGCCGCGCGTCGAAATATAACCCATGTCACTTGATAAATATATGGTCGCCATGGACGACGAAGCCACCTGTGCGGGTGGAAATAATATGGTCGGCACACTGGAATTCCCCAGATTGTCGTGCTCCCGGTCGAGCAGGGGCACGTATGGCAGATCCCAAACGTCACGGATAGAACGCAAGGGGATAAAATTCGCGCGTACGTCAGCGAGAGGTATCAAGAGGCCGTGCTCGCTGGTCACTGGCAAAAACTCGGAAGGCGAAAAACGAGGGTCTACAGACTCGTACGTAGTCGCTATCACGAATCGGACGTTCTCGCTGTTCGCTGCTATCGACAAGTAAGGCCCGGGCCCGGCGCTAGGCACACAAAAGGAGCCTGACCAGTTGCTACGCTCTCTCTGACCACCGGTAGTAACAAAACAATCGGCAGCAAAAAAATCGGTACTCAGTGCGACAAAAAAAAAACGGTACTCAGTGAAAATAAAAGGCATGGAAAGAAGGGGGGGGGGTGAGCCGATCACGAAAAAAGTCACTCAGATTTTTGGCGCGACGGACATTATAAACCCGAGAGAGGCTCGGCCGACTATCCTGCTGCGCCCAGAACGGAACCGGCTGCCCGGAGTGCCGTTCTGGGGCCAGCGCGCTTGTCGTTGCCTCCGTCCTGGCAAGGGTCGAATCAGCGACAAGCATGGGCGAAAGGAACGAGGGTCTACCTGTTGCAAGCAGTGACAAAGGGGCTGTGGCACGGCAAAAGTTAGTAGCAGTGACACAGGTGCTCGAGTTGTCAACAAGCAAGAAAACAGGCAGGCCGGGAGAATACGAAAAATCCCCTGCGTCGCGTGGACCAACAGCGTGCGAACCTATAGCGGCTGTTGCATAAGTCTCATCGCGCGACGCGCTGGGCAAGCGACGGATGTCATACTCTCGAACGCAATCGCCAAAAGGAGAAGATATCAAATAAACAGCAAGAAGCCAAAAAAACAGACTACAAGAGCGAAAAGCCAGATTGTCCGCGGGGAAAAAAAATCAGACCTCGAACAGATACCAGAAGCGTCTAGTCGACGACGCCAGTGCCTCGTCTCGTCGCTACGGCAACAACCGCCGTAACGACCACGGGCACCCCAAATCTGGTCAGTCTCGTCACGGCAACGCACAACAAGGTAATGTTAGGGGCTCCCAAAGCGGTGGCCAAACGGCTACTTCGCTGTCGTTTTCCAACCCCAACACCGCGTTCCCCCGGGGCCTTCCTCTGGCCCCCAGACCCCGAGAATGCGCTACGGATCTGCTGGTAACTCTAACCCCTATGGACTTCAACAAGAGACCTTCCGCTCAAATTGACTGCCCAACGGCGGCGCGTTTGACCTTCCCATCCCGCCGATAGCACTCACGGGAAGCACGTCTGACCCAGACACCGACCATCGCCCCCCCGGCGACAGCGTTGCCCCTTCACCGTCGGCACCAGGTATTCTCACCACCCCTGGTCTCTGCGAAGACGGCCGCGTCCCAGCTGCCGTAGGCTCTTCCCCGCCAGCACCAGGAATGCTTGTCGCTCCTGGTTCTGGCGACGATGACGGTGTGATTGCCGCCGTAGCCTCCCCACCGCGAGCACCAGGAGTGCTCGTAGGTACTACATATTCTTCACCGCCGGCACCAGGTATGCGTACCGCTCCTGGTCCACGCGAAGACGGTCCTTTGGTTGAGACCGTAGGTACTACATGTTCACCGCCGGCACCAGGTATGCGTACCGCCCTTGGTGTCTGCGAAGACGGCCGCCTTCCAGCTGCCATAGGCTCTTCCGCGCCGGCACCAGGCATGCTTGCCGCTCCTGGTTCTGGCGAAGACGACGGTATGATTGCCGCTGTAGCCTCCCCACCGCGAGCACCAGGAGTGTTCGGCACTCATGGTCCCCGCGTGAACGACACTAGTCGTCATTGTCGCGTGCATCTTCCCCGACTTCATCTTTTGAGGCAACCACCATGTCCAGGAGTGACTCCCAGGATGTGAGGGTCGCCTTGAGGTGTGGGTACGGGAACCCAGGCCCCTCGACAACAACACGGGCGCTCTGCTCGAGGTCCTCACGCAAGACCAGTCTGAATCTCCCTCTGCGCACTATTATCGAAGACGATCGGAGTGTAGTCAGCTATGATTTTCATCTTGACCAGAGCGCAACGGAAGATTCTTCTTTGAACCACGGCGTTTCGCCGGTGACCACTGAGCTGGTGGAAAACACGTGTCCCCGACAGGACGACACATGTCCCCCACAGGGCTTCAACGCAGCTACGCCCTCGGCGCCAAAATGCGCCCCTTCTTACCCAGACGAGATACGACGAGGTGATCTGAAAGAACAGACCCCGCGTGCCGCCCGGGCTGTGCTGACAACACCATTCGCTGTGGACGCACTCCAAATGCCTCCCGCCTACATGGCGGATGTCTCGCCCACCCGGTCAAGGTGGACCGGTCGGGAGCCCCCTGCCCTCCCCGAAATGTCTCGGGGACGGCAGACACGACCGGTCCAGGCGAATGCGCCTCCCACCCCGGCCTCGATAACGAGGCCCCGGCAAGGCAAGAAGCAGGATGGGACCCGTCCCCCAAAGAGAGAGAGACCCCCAACTGCTTTGCAGGGGATGTGTCTGACACACCCCCCGCTCCTTCTCGCGCGACGGTGAATACCGCCGCGTTCGATCCTACCCAAGAGTACTGCACGCGCGACATCGTGTTCTTCTGGCAGCCCCCCTCATGCGTCTCGCAATGGACGCCTTCCCGTTGTACGGTCGAAGGCATCTCTTATTCCTGTGGCGAACAGTTCTTCGCCGCCGAAAAGAGCCGCCTCTTCGGAGACCACCAGACCCTACAACACATCATGCGCGTGTCTGACCCCCGCCTGCACAAGCAATACGGACGCGAAGTCCGTAACTTCGATCTCGCCGTGTGGGAACGCGAGCGAGAAAATATCGTGCTTGTCGGCTCTTACGCCAAGTTCGCCCAAAACCCAGCCATGCGAACCCACCTCTTGGACACAGGCGACAAACTTCTCGCGGAAGCTAGCCCTTACGACCTCATATGGGGCATCGGATACAGGGCTGACGCTACTCCTGCACGCCAGCCGCCCTTGTGGCGCGGCTCAAATATGCTGGGCAAGACCCTGCAAACCGTGCGACGTCTCTTCCGCCACCGCGCGCCGCCACCGACGCGCCCCCAACAATGGTCTCCTCAGGACACCTCGCCCTCGAGTAGAGACCGCATCTTCGAAGTCGACCCTTCGACGCGGCAGCAACTGTGCCCAAGTGACACACCTGCAGCCGCCTCCCCCCGTCGGGATATCCCGACTCCCCCACCACCGTGCCATCAGAGCGCGACGGCGACGTTCTCGAAGTAATGTCCGCCGCCCGATCCGGTCAGCACCCCCCCTTGCTCGCGGAGCAAGGGCCTTGTCTTGTTGCTGGTGTCGTAACCATGGACGACTCTTCCTTTACCACCAAAATCAAGATCCACAGTGGCCTAGCTGCTCTGCAGCTTGGATGTGTCGCCCTTTTAGATACGGGCTCGCCGCAGACTTTCCTTAAGCAATTGGGGATGTGCCGTATTACTGGCAGTTTGTGTGAAGATGTTCAAAACATGTTGTCTCTCGCTCCGAGTCCGCAGGCTGTTTGCGACACGACGGTTTCAGATACTGGGTGACGGTTACGCCCCATGTGCTTGGCACAAAAACACTGCCCGAATATATGTGTAAGCGGAGCACTTTTTTTGTCCTCCTGTACTTCTCAGCCAGTCGTTTGTTCGTATATTGTAGAAGTTAATCCGGAAGGGTTTCCAGGGCACATCAACGGCGTCTTTCACTTTCTATTCGCGTCAAGTTAATTTCATTTTTTCTTGCATTTCGTTGAATGGCTATTTTATTTTAGTATCGGTTCCTTTTCCGTTTTGCCTCGAAACAAAGCAGTTTCTACTATTTCTTCCTCTGTTTCTATAATACTATAAAATATTTGCAAGGTTCCCCGCTGGGGATGTAAGAATAGTGAGATCCCGGAGGCGTCGCAAGGCGAAAAGGGAGTAACAGGTATCACACGTGTAGCTGTTCTTGGCGGAAACGTGCACCATGGGGTAGCGTATTGCTCGGAAGAAAGAGTAGTAGTCAGCAGGAACTGAGTGCTACTCTTTCTTTGGAGCAATACTCTAGCCTAGGCCACACGTTTTCTCCTAGAATAGCTGCGAGTTGATGGTGTGGATACGCGCTGTATAATGATCGCAGGTTGGCGCAAACGAGGATTTTCGCTCGCTGTGTACGGTCGTCCGCACAAAGGAATGAGTGCTCAGGGGTTATTGCATCCCAACGTTGAATAGTGTTCGTTGCTATATAGCTCGTCACATGTGTTTGCACTTGGCCAGTAATGATAGAGGTGACCAGCGAGCGTTATTCGCACTTGGATATTGTGCAATTGGTTGGCAGCCACAAATAATTTCAGTATGTGTCGCAAACGTGGTGGGGGTTGCCATGGGTTGAAGGTAGTGCTCAATGATTTGGTATTGAGTCTGAGGGGAGGCAAAAATCTTGATGTACTCCTCGCTTATCCCTGTGGAAAGAGTTAGATGGGAACAGTTCCCGCTTTAAACCCGCCACAACATCGTGCATGTGTTCAGACATGTGATTCGTCAGTTGGTGTCGCACTATGTTGTGAATACAACGCATAACGGGCGGTACATCTCAGCAAGCAACCTCCATCCCCAGTTTCGTTGACGATGAACCAAGAGCCATGCTTTTCGCTGTGATAAAATATTGTTGCTATTGTTATTGTCTTCGTCGTCTGGGGTCTTTCCATTTGGCCTGTTGTTATTATCGGAAGTGGCACAAGGTAGGTCGATGCAAAAATGGGGAGATCATGTCCTGTAGCTGCAACGATGAACTCAGAATACACGACGTTGTAAAACGTGGTACACTCCGTCAAAGAGCTGTTCGGGTTTACCGAGGCATAGGAGGTTGTCCCGACACGTGGTTCCACTCAACGCAACATTCAGTTGCCCATAGCAAAACACTTCGCCTCTGAGGCCGAGCCCTACTCTTTTCAAAGTTTACCGATGTGATTTATTAGTGGTCGTAGCGTAGCATAAACGCACAGGAATTGAAATCAGTGTACCACGAGATCCAGCTTGAACTTCGAATTTAGCACGGTATGCGTGGTATTCTGACAACAGGAGATTCTTCTGATACTACCTCCACATCAATCACCCGCTGTGAAATACCTCTGATTATTCCTCCATTTTGCGAAATAAAATACAAAGCTCCAATTGTGCGGTGCAGGTCATGAGGAGGAGTGCCAGGTACTTGTACACTGTTTAGGTGCTCGACCGACACGACGTCTGGCATGTTTTCGTGGTCAGTAATGATTTTATCTGTACTTAGCGGGTGACGGCCTCGTCCTGGAATGGTGACGAGGATAAAATCGTTGATATTGTCGATGTTGACCTCGGTGGGAGACAAAACGCCCCGGTCGTTCTAGGTGTTGTGGTTGGATCCTTTGAAATCTGGGTATACACTGTCGATGAGTTCTTCGAAGTCTGTGGTTCCTTCGAAAACAAATGTGGTTTCGGAACCGTTTTGTTTGTCGTGGTCTGTTGCAAGGGGATCGCAGGAGTATCATCTGGTAGAAAACAGGCTCTTCCTTGCCCTCACCGACGGCCAGGACTTTGCATGCGAATGGGATGTCATATTTGTCTCTCATTAACACAGTTAGACGGAAGCATTGAACATGTTGACACAGATTCGAGGAAAGAAGACGTGTTCCACTATTTCAGATTCAGTGGTAAATTTGAGGACAGGACCAACTTGTCTCCAGTCTCCGCTAAACAAAAACGTTTTGCAGGTGAACGGAAAGTCACTCTTGCAAAGGTCTTGAACTGCTACGTTCAGGGCTCAAGGGGCAAACGTTGACGACTAAACGACCCCATCTCAGAAAATGAGCGATGCTCGCTTGAGGACATCGGCACTCTCAGACTCAGTTTAGACGTTACATATATTTCCGTCAAGGTCGTCATCACCAAACGGCAGTTTAAAAGTGGAAAGGGCGGTGAGACCACCAGGCAGTATGAGGGCGGCAATGCCTGTGGCGGCTGCGCAAAGCACTAATTTCCCCTGATAACGTAAGTGGGCTGCGATTGTTCGTTATCTGCACGTTTTTCCTGTCCCGGGAGGTGCATGAATCATGTAGATGCCACCCAAGCGTTGAAGAGCATGATTGGTATCGGTGTCGAAAGTATTCGGTTGTTCTGGCGTCATATGAGGTATGAGTGGCTCAGGAAGTTCAGTCTGCTCTGTCTCGTTGAAGTTGTTGACGAGGCGGTCAAACTCCGTGTTATCATGGTGGACGTTTGGAAGGCCAAATAGGTTGGTGGGACGGCCATTTTTGTTGAGCATGAGGTCAATAGGTTTCGGAGGGGCGTCTGAGCTAGCAGCGGCGGACATCGTCACTGTGAGGTCAAGTGCGAGCTGCACCTGACATTTTTCCCATAATGGCGGTGGGGGGGTGCCGTGCAGTGTGATGTTGAAAAAAGGCGACAGAGTTCCCGTGCTGTGGAAACAGACAGGTGAAATAACCACGCGATACCACGGGTGGGGGCATTACTACGCTGTTGCTACTTGTGCAGCACTGCCACTACCACTACATTTCTGTACAGCACTAACTCTACTACAGCAGTAGCACTAAAACAAGGTACCCTACAACACGAACGCCGCACCATGGGTTGAATACTATACTGTTTCTATGAACGCCACGACGCTGTAGTACATGTAGAAGTAGCATGATTACAATACTGTTACTATACCCCACTTTCACTGCTACTATGCTGATACTATTATAAATACTACAGACGTACGTTAGGTAGAAGCATCATAAATAAGTTGTGCACAAAATCATGCACGCGCTACCATGGGTTGACTACTATGTCCTATACTGACAACGTACACCAATACCATTACTACGCAGTAGCACAGTAGTATAGATAATGCGCAGCAGCACAGGTAAACAGAGGCATCATACAAACAATGTACAACTGCGACCACTAATAATACTACTGGAAAGTACTACTGCTGGAGCATGACCAAATGCTCTTACAATGCAACCTCATACTAGTAAATAGACGTCACAGTCACGCGAAAATATGAACTCGGCAGATTTCGTGGGCTCTACGAACGCAACCAATACCGCCGATATTTGGTACGCAGCTTCTCAACGCAGCACAAATTCGTGTCGTGCGTAGGTAGCAGGTATACAAACCGAGGGAGGCGGTTTTTGTGGTCACGCACGTGCTCCGTGTGAGGTGTGTGGGCACGTACGCGCTCGGTGGAAGGTGTGTGGTGTACATCGAAGGGCTATGTGGAACATATATTACTCTCGACAGACGTGTTCTGGTACTGCAGTACTTGCTGCTGCTGCCGCTGAATTTTAATAAAAAAACAAAAGCAAAGCAGCGGATGATTTCACCCTAATGACACTTTTGATCGAGGGTGTACGCTGATATGAATCCCAGACGCCACCCTACCCCGCCCCCCCTTATATTCGAAGGCCTAAAACAACACGTGTCGTGTATTTTGTTGTCGCACCAGTGTTACACGCCTGTAGGGACAGCTTTGCATAACGATACCAACAAGCACCAAGTTTTTAATACCTACTATTGCTTGGTATTCAACTTTGATATATGTTACATATCTCCCGAAAATCAATCGTTCTGAACAGTTCTGAATTGGAAAAAAACACACGTAAAAACTGTGACGCATACCAGATTACCAACTGTCACCTGAGACTTCCACGTCGACTACCTTTTGACTACCTCTTGACCACCTTGATGTTGCTCCACAATATACGATTATTAATAGACCAAACTGGTGTCAAAACCTACTCCAGAGAAATTGATATACCAAATCAAGAATGAATCCAACTGACTCCACTCCCTCTTCGACGTACAACGCCACCCGGTCCTGCTAACAGCGTTAGGAGTTTCCGGCCCTACACCCCGATCCCCACGTCCTCCGATGTTATCCCCTATGCCATTAACTCCCGGCCCGTCCTCTTGATATGTTATTTCCTCCTTCTCATCGCGTCAGTCCTCCTCCACGTCGCCCCGGTCGTCTTCATTGTCCTCCTCCTCGTTCCCCCCCCTCTTCCCCTTGCCCTTCGTGCTCTCTATACTTCTCCTTCTCCGTCGTGGGATCCATCGATGTCGATGAGATCGCTGCTTGGTTGACGTCGTTCTCTCCTCCTCACCCTCCAACCTGACCTCTTGCGCGGCCAAATCGTCACACTGGTCCCTTTCTTGGGACGCCTTCGTGACTCAATAGATTGCATCGTCGTCTGCACGGCTTCATGCTCTGACTCGATCGCTTCGTACCTGGCTCGGAATGCCAAAGCCACGGGATCCTATTAGGCGAGACCTCAAAAGGGAGAATACCAAACTCATTCCTCTGCCGCCTGGGACAATTGGTAGTAGCGGTGATAAGGCAACCACTCTAGTGGAGACCGTGCGGTCGACTGCTGCTAGACTAGCGCCTCATACCAGTCGCAGGCAAGGGCCGCTGAGTTGGTGTACGCCGGAAGAGGTGAAAGTAGAGTTTCACTCGCGATGACAGTAAACGAATATGCGAGGACGCAACTACGTGCTAACCCGAACAACAACACTATACGGAAATATTTAAAGTTTGCCACGAAACAGCCCAGACGTGCGAGGACGGACGAAGTGCAGAAATTCTTCGAAGAATTCGTCAGTCAACTCGAAAGGCGTATCCAAGAAGGCGATCAGTTTGGCTTCTTCAAGCACCTTAAGGGGATGAATGTGGAAGGGAAGAGGACGTTTAATTCGCAGTAGGGACGAGGAAGGTAAATTACAGTGGGGTATCGGCCTCATCCGGGAACGATGTCTAAGGTGGTTCCATGTGCTGCTATACACCAAGTCGTCGATCCTCGACCCGACTATCGTCGAAGAGCTCAAGGTCTGACCCTCGTGCAGTCCGCTCGATAACATCCCGTCTAGGCACGAGGTGAAAGACGCGATCCGGGCGATGGTGAACCGCAAGGCGGTTGGGCGTAGTGGTCTCACCGCTGAACTCCTGAAGGTAGGAGACTGAGACACCTTACGAAGCTTCTACGAGATCATCGTCGATGTGTGAAACGGAGGGGTCGTGCCGCAGCAATGAAAAGATGCAACGATTAAGGTGCTATACAAAAGTAAAGACAGGATGGAGTGTGGTAACTACCGTGCCATTTCTCTTGTCGCGCATGCCGGCAAAGTACTCCTCAAAGTCATACCGTGCCGCTGCAGCTTCAAATACGAACGGAAAGGCATCCTCCTAGAGGAGAAGTGTAGCGTTATTAGGCCCGAACGTTCGACGGTCGACATGATGTTCGTGGTGCGATGCTTGCAGGATTCGGCAAGGAAAAAGAACACCCCGCTGTTCATGTGCATTGTCGACCTCGCCAAAGCCTATGACTCGGTCGATCGAACCCTCTTGTGAACTGTCTTGGCTCGCTCTGGCGTGCCACCTAGAACGATCGCCGTCATCCGCCAATTCAAAGACGGCATGCACGCATGCGTGCGATTGGATGATGAAGAATTCTCAGATAGTTTCGTCGTAGAAAAGGGTCTTCGGCAAGGGTGTGTGCTCTCGCCATTGCTGTTCAGCTTGTTTTTCACAGTGGGGCTGGGTGTTGAGCAGAAACACTTGGCCGATGATAAAAACACCACGGACAGCATGGTGCAACTCTAACGAAAGAAGATAAAGGGGAATAAAATAAGAGAGATGGCACGGGTCGGACAACCCGACGGACAGGGAAGGTTGAAGAGTCCCAGTCATTGTGGGCAATGCGGTATGCAGACGATGCGGGCATAGTATCGCTATCACCTAACGTCCTGGAGAGGATGATGACGGCGAACGTCTCTGCGTGTGCAGCGCTCGGACTGACAGTATTGAAGGCCAAGAGCGAGGTAATGTGTCTGCAAACAAATGATGAGGGGAACGTGCTGTTTACCGTGACCGCAGCCGGACAAGATGTACAAAAAACCACTCGAGTTTGTGTCTTTGGGAGGGGATTTCAGCGCCCTTACCGCAAGCAATTGTCTGTACTACTTTGACCAGCTACGGTCTCACGAAGTTTAGGTACAAGACTGCAGGGGATCGAGCAGCCCCACCGCTCGAGCTGGACCACAACTCGCCAGCGCACAAGGTTGGCCAGGGTCGTTTCCAAGGTCATTCGCAAGTCATGGCTGGACGAAAAAGGCGCAATAGATTTCTCGGCTCTCGTGGCCAACTCCATACGGTGTCCCCACCGACGTGTGATTTTGTCGCGTTGGGCGTTGTAGCGTGACGAGTTGGTGATGGATTTCACTCCCCAAGGCACCGATACCTGCCTACGAGTCGGGCCGACGGCAGTTGGACCTCCGCACGGATGGCTTCCGCGAGCGCAAGCCCTGTAGTGGCAGTGTTTTGCCTGGTGGACGATTATTCCGCCAGCTAAATGAGCCACACACTCGACAACATTCAACCCTCTCTGAAGTTGGTGAAATATTGAAATTTCAGAAAGAAGGAAATATGATAAGTGTCGTCAAGACCGACCCTAGTCGGAGACAAAAAAAAACGCAAAATATTGGATGTTTATGTTGAAACAACATACACTTGCAGCAGAGGCAGCATTAAATTTGCAATACGAACAATAGTCGTGCGAACAGCAGTCAGCAGCAGCAAGCACCAACAGGCGCAAGTGCGGTCTTTCTTGCGTTCCTCGATATGCGCCGTGCAAACAACGATGCCACAACAAAAAAATCGCACTCTTTCTTCGTTGTCCCCTCCGCCTGAGAAGGATTTGTGGCGGCGAACATCCGAGTTCTGGCGGCACGGGTACACGCACTTGCAGCAGCAGCAGCCGCCGTAAGCAGCAGCAGCGCCTGCATCTGTTACAGCGTTTGCGACAGCACTTGCTTGAGCCGCGCTAGCTCTCTTGCTTGCAACGGCGCTTGCTTGCAGCAGCGCTTGCTTATCACAGTTCTTGCTTGCGGCAAGCCCTCGGGTGGTGTTGGCACATATATGGGTATGGTATGGCATGGTACGTGGTAGAATACGGTATGGCATGGTATGTGATAACATATGTTGGTATGGAATGATGGTACGGTTGGTTTGATAGCTATATTATATTAAAAAGTCATTGTGTTGTGGTATGTTGGTGGTATCATATGGTGGTACGATGCGGTGGGAAAGCATTTAGATAAATTTAGGACTAAACATTGGCTGGAGGTGTGCTATGTTCTAGTATATAAGGTATGTAAGAGCCTAATAAGTCCTGTGAATATCATCTGTAACGAATTGATATATCGGTCATTGGAAGGAACAAATATAAATTCGAAGTATAGGGGATGCGGAAAGGCAGACAGAGAAACAGATCTGCACGTTCGAAAATAGACACTCAGTATTACATAGTTCGAGCGCTGTTCTCTGCTTGCTTCACCAACACAGACGGTATCCCAAGAAGTCGGTCGTGAATCGGATCGAACGAATGCACGCCTCAACATATACACTGCTGATCGTAGAGAGGATGTGGGGTACGGAATTTGGCGTCTTGGTGCGACAGGGCGTGGGGTTTTCTCGTATCATAGTCTGAACTGATTGCTGTGATATATTCGAAAGCTAATTGACCTAACGCAATTTGCGGTGTATTCAATGTTTCCCTGAATGGGTTGCATGGAAATAGATCAAGATATTTTTCCAGGTCAAGGAAGAAACAAATGAGAGCCCCCTTGACTCCACAACAACAGTAGTCGATACTTCGTACACTATCTTTACTTCTGCTCCTGCGCCTCATGACAAAGGCAATCGGCGCATCACCCGGCGAAGAAGTTGTCCCCTTACGCTAGCGTTGACATACAAGTCACCTAGGCACCACCACCCAATGGGCATGCCCCGAGGTCGGAGGAGATTTGGCTGCTTGAAAGCGTTGAAGTCCGCATGGCAGATGAAGGACGGGTGACGGTGGTGGGTGTCCCGATCGGCACGAAAGAATATGTGCGGGGGTGAGCAATGGAGGTAGGGAGGGATGGGGGCGCGGACCACCTTGCGCGCGGCGTCGTTGACATGGGCGACAAACAAGCAGCGGCCCTCATCACCGTCGAATCTCTCGGGCAGCGTACGAGTTAGCTCGAAAGGGCAGTGGACACGGGGCTATCCCTCGAGGCATGTAAAAGGTCAGACAACGGATCGCAGTGGGCGTACGAGAAAATCCTCCAGCTACCAGGAGAGGCAGAGGCACAGTCGTGCTTTCGAGAGGGGTGCCCTTATAGTCGGATGACTCGCACACCTTACCAGCAGGCCCAAGCACGCCTTTCTACGGGAGCCAGAGGATTGAGGCTGCGGTCGAAAAAAGAAAGGAGAATGTCGGCATCCATCGGGAGCGGAGAGAAGACCTTGCCGGAGGTCCTAGCATGCCTCACAGGCCCGTCAGGCGACAAAGTGAGGAGGGGTCTCCCAGAATCGATCATCAGTGCTCAGCTGGGAGACAGCTTGAGGGAGATTCGGGACACGTGGGGCGCAACGAAGGAAGCGATGGAGGGCATCGTCCCCGAGTCTTGGCTGGAATAGGGTCTAAACGCAGACAGAGACCTGATCCCCAGACCCCTAGAGAGCGACATGCCGGCAGCTCGTGATGCCGTGACCACAAATTGGCGCAAACCGTAACAGAAGTTGAGCAAACTGGGTGAACCAAGGCCGGCAAGCTGCCCACACAGCTTCGTTGGAGGAGCTTGCGGAAACGGCAAGCTCCCTCAGACCGGGCGACCCGACAGGGGGGACAGAGACAAACGCTTTCGCTAAGGCTCGCTACTAGAGAGCGACATGCCGGCAGCTCGTGATGCCGTGACCACAAATTGGCGCAAACCGTAACATAAGTTGAGCAAACTGGGTGAACCAAGGCCGGCAAGCTGCCCACACAGCTTCGTTGGAGGAGCTTGCGGAAACGGCAAGCTCCCTCAGACCGGGCGACCCGACAGGGGGGACAGAGACAAACGCTTTCGCTAAGGCTCGCTACAGGAGTCCACAGGGAGCTGGAGTCACGGTATAATTTCGGGCGAGGCCAACAGACTCAATCTGTGTCATACCCGCAGCAGAGTTCGTGGGGAAAGACGGTTCATGAGGATCGAGGAATACGTGGCAACGAGGTGCCCCTGGTGCGATGCAGTTGACGTGGACACCCGCCACACGTGCATCTGTTCCAGATCAGGAGCGGAGGTGAATCCGCACCAACCGCTGGTCCACGCGGTGTCCCGTGCATTGAATCGGCTGGGAACTCAACACCGAGTACAGAGCGGCGAACCGTTCACAGCAGACCGAAATCTGAAAATGGACATTGTCGTCAGGAGAGGGGGTCTACGGGAGGCTCCTAACAGGGAGTATAAGGAGAAATCCATGCTGCTGGACGTCACCTATGCCGACCCTCAAGCACAGATACACCTGCGAGGAGGCAGTGCTTATGACGATAGATCAGCTGCCGCTATCTCTGAGACGCGCACGCGCCAAGCCTACGCTCGTCCGGGATATGTGTTCTTGGACGAACGGAGTCATAAACTTGCCACTTTAGCAGTGAAAACCTTTGGGCGTCTCGGGGTAGAGGGCAGTAACTTCATCGACCAGCTGACAGCTAGTGTCGTGGGGAGGAGAGACGGTGGGTCGGTGGGAACGAAAGGAATGGTGAAGGAACGCCTATTCCAAATCGTCTCCGTGCCTACACAGGTCGCCATCTCGAGAGGGGTCAAGCGATTCGAACTTCAGCTTAGGGGTCGACAGTAATCGGGAAGGAGAAGCGGGGGGGGGAGGATGACAGACCCACACCAATGGCGTGGGGATGGAACTTGGAAGCGGCTTAGGATTCAAGAACAGAACGTGAAGAGTAGATATTGAGATAGAGGAAGGAGCAGGACCGTAAATAGAGTATCGTAGATAAAGCAAAGCGGGAGGTAGACATAGAAGGCAGACAGACCTTGTGCATAGGCTTCCTTGGTTTCCGGGGATTTCTTCCGAACGTTATGAGTGATCAACATTGAAGATCATGCCGCACATTGTAGGATGGCAAGCATACTAATAATCATACATAAAGGCAAAAAAAACAACAAGGTCATTATATATATTAGTTGGAAGCAGCTTCGCAGTATTCATGTACAGGTATACGTATGGTGGGGCACGATGAAAAGTTGCCGGCATCTCGTGTTTGTTGTCATGAAAAACATCTAATGACTGCCAAATAAGTACTCACTGCAACTGCAGCTGACTCGTGGCAACAGCAGTAGAACTCTAACATAACTATTGACATCTATACGCAGCAACCGGTCAACATACGATTGAAGACATCACGAAAAACATTTCGCACTTGTCATGAAATGTTTCTCTCTACGTTTCAATTTGTGACTGTCAAAAACAGAATAGTATGCTCAGCACCATGGTTACAGCAGGAGACTCGCGGCAACGACAGCACTACTACTAATATACATATCATTACCCATGTACTACTGTTCCGGGGGACTATACGTAGTAAATAGGACCTATGGTTAGCACAAAAAGCTATATATGCTCGCCCCGTGCCCCCTCCTAGCTTCTCGTGATAGGTGCACGAGTAGAGCACGGCACTGCTCGCTGCCGATTGATAGGCCTGGAGGCTGGGCCTACTGTTGTGGTTTCTGTGGTGGTTTCTCTGTTGCGGTTCCTCTTCACGTCAGCAGCAGGCAGCAGCAACAGCGGCGGTTGGCGAGCTGCAGCATCATGGAAAGGGAGGAGGATGAGCAGGGGCGACGCACGCTTTCCCGGTGCGTGTGCGAGAGGCGTGCGAAAGAAGCTAGGGTCCGGGAATGTTCGGGGTTCTTAGGCCTTGAACTCGAGCGCAATAATTAATTGGGCGTAGGGCTGTCGACTCTGATGCACAATGACTCACAAGCGTGCCTCATGCGCCAGCAAGCATCGGTACCTCGATCGCTTCGGGCCGCCAGCCATGATTTTTCCCACGAGGTTTTGCGTTTTTTGACCGGTTCGCTCCGGTGGTTTGTTAAGCGTTGCTTGCACGTGCATGGGGGGTAATACGGGTAGACACTCGTATAATTTTGGGTGTCCTTCCTAAACCCGCGAATTCGCGAATCGGCCGTTCACAGGAGGAAACAACTGATGATATTCGCAACAGCATATACAGGATTCGTACATCAGTAGAGATATTTGATCGAGACGTACCACCACTGCAACGGGGCAAAGAGCACAAAGTCTGTAACAGATATCATGATATATCCATGCCCAGGGCGGGAGATCGATACCCGCACACATCAGAGTATTTGGGATTAATAGGGAATACTGATGACACCCGAACGGAGGACACATGTGCTGTACGAGCACACACCAGATTTCGTTTTCTCCTCTCGGACATGCCGCACCCAGGAATGGGGATAAATACTCGCACGTACCGGCATATACTTGACGTATACCGGGTATCCTCGATCTCACAGCCGACGTTGTTATTTTGCTGATATATATGAACAACGCTACTTTGCCAGTGCCGTCGGCCCTTGGCCTTGCCCGTCACTAGCGATACAGATCATACGTGGCCGGCGCCCATGCGTCGGTCCTAGGCCCGTCCCTCACTACGAATAGCGATGTATATCATACACGTCGTGAGGCATAATGTACGACTGTACGTACCAACACCGCTGGGCGGGTGCACTAAAAAGCGGTCGTTGGTGAGGGAAGATATGCCGGTGCAGGTCTCGTGGCCGGCGCCAACGCGTCGGTCTGCGGCCCTTCCCTCACTCACGATACTATACATCCACGTTGCGAGACACAATGTATTGCTGTATGTTCCTACCCTGTGGGGGTGAACAAAAAGGCGGTCGATGGTGAAGGACGATATGCCGGCGCACGCTTCGCGACCGGCGCCAACGCGTCGGTCCTAGGCCCGTCCCTCACTGACGATACATATAATACAAGTGTCGGGACGCACAACGAACGATGTATGTAACACACCGGTGTCCCGGTGCACTAGAAGGCGGTCGATGGTGAGGGACTATGTGCCGGTGCACGGCTTGGGGCCGGCGCCGATGCGTCGACTCTTGGCCCTGCCCCTCACTAACGATACCTATCATACGCATCACGGTAAATGTATACTTGGTAGCGATCTATATCATACACGTCGTGAGACACAATGTACTGCTGTACGTACCAACAACGCTGTGCCGGTGCACTAAAAGGCTGTCGATGGTGAGGGAAGATATGCCGGTGCAGGTCTCGTGGCCGGCACCAACGCGTCGGCCTGCGGCCCGCCTCTAACTAACGATACATACCATACACGTTGCGGGACGCAATATATTGCTGTATGTTCCTAAGACGCTGTGCCGGAACACTAAGAGACGGTCGATGGCGAAGAACTATGTCGCTGCCGTAGGCCTCGTGGCCAGCGTCAACGCGTCGGCCCTTGGCCCGGCCCTCACTGACGATACCTATAATAAACGTCGCAGTACACAACGAACGACGAATGTAACAACATCGCTTTGCCGGCGCACTAGAAGGCGGTCGATGGTGAGGGACTACTGTATGTGCCGATGTACTGCTTGGGGGGCGGCACCGATGCGTCGACCCTCGGCCCTGCCCCTCACTAACGATACCTATGTTACGCGTCGCGACGGCTGTAGCGATATATATCATTCACGTCGTGAGACACAATGTACTGCTGTACGTACCAACAACGCTGTGCCGGGGCACAAAAAGGCCGTCGATGGTGAGTGAATATATGCCGGTGCAGGTCTCGTGGCCGGCGCCAACGCGTCGGCCTGTGGCCCGTCTCACCTTAACGATACATATCATACACGTTGCGAGACACAATGTATTGCTGTATGTTCCAACGACGCCGTGCCGATGCACTGTAAGGCGGTCGATGCTGATGGACTATGTGCCGGCGCAGGCCTTATGGCCGGCACCAACGCGTCGGTCCTTGGCTTTTCCTCACTAGTGACACATATAATAAATGTCGTGGTACAACGAACGATGTATGTAACAACACCGCTGTGCCGGCGCACTGGAAAGCGGTCGATGATGAGGGACTATGGGCCGATATACGGCATGTGACCGGCGCCGACGCGTCGACCCATGGCCTTGCCCCTCAAGAACCATTATGCTCATACGCATCGCGTCAAGTATATCGATATATATCATTCACGTCGTGAGACACAATGTACTGCTGTACGTACCAACAACGCTGTGCCGGTGCACTAAAGAGCGGTCAATGGTGAGAGAAGATATGCCGCTGCAGGTCTCGGGGCCGGCGCCAACGCGTCGGCCTGTGGCCCGTATCTCACTAACGATACATATCATACACGTTGCGAGTTGCGAGACACAATGTACTCCTGATGTTCCAACGACGCTGTGCCGATGCACTCAAAAGGCGGCCGATGGTGATGGACTAGGTGCCCGTGCACAGCTCGGGGCCGGCGCCGATGCATCGACCCTCGGCCCTGCCCCTCACTAGCGATACCTATCGTACCCTTCGCGATAAATATATACCTGGTACCTGGTAGCGATTTATATCATACACGTCGTGAGACACAATGTACTGCTGTACGTACCAACAACGCTGTGCCGGTGCACTAAAAGGCTGTCGATGGTGAGGGAAGATATGGCGATGCAGGCGTCGTGGCCGGCGCCAACGCGTGGGCCTGCGGCCCGCCTTTAACTAACGATACATACCATACAAGTTACGGGACACAATGTATTGGTGTATGCTCCTAAGACGCTGTGCCTTAGCACAAAAAGGCGGTCGATGGTGAGGGACTATGTGCCGGTGCACGGCTCGGGGCCGGCGTCAACGCGTCCGCCTGCGGCCCTTCCCTCACTCACGATACTTATCATCCACGTTGCGAGACAATATGTATTGCTGTATGTTCCTACCTTGTCGGGGTGAACAAAAAGGAGGTCGATGGTGAAGGACGATATGCCGTTGCCGGACACAATGTATTGCTGTATGTTCCTAAGACGCTGTGCCTGAGCACAAAAAAGCGGTCGATGGTGAGGGACTATGTGCCGATGCACGGCTCGGGGCCGGCGTCAACGCGTGGGCCTGCGGCCCTTCCCTCACTCACGATACTTATCATCCACGTTGCGAGACACAATGTATTGCTGTATGTTCCTACCCTGTGGGGGTGAACAAAAAGGCGGTCAATGGTGAAGGACGATATGCCGGCGCACGCCTCGCGACCGGCGCCAACGCGTCGGTCCTAGGCCCGTCCCTCACTAACGATACATATGATAAACGTCCCGGCACACAACGAACGATGTATGTAACACACCGGTGTCCCGGCGCACTAAAAGGCGGTCGGTGGTGATGGACTAGGTGCCGGTGCACGGCCAGGGGCCGGCGCCGATGCGTCGACCCTCGGCCCTGCCCCTCACTAGCGATACCTATCATACGCGTCGCGATAAATATATACCTGGTACTTGGTAGCGATCTATATCATACACGTCGTGAGACACAATGTACTGCTGTTCGTACCAACAACGCTGTGCCGGTGCACTAAAAGGCTGTCGATGGTGAGGCAAAAGATGGCGGTGCAGGTGTCGTGGCCGGCACCAACGCGTGGGCCTGCGGCCAGCATCGAACTAACGATACATACCACACAAGTTGCGGGACACAATGTATTGCTGTATGTTCCTAAGACGCTGTGCCGGAGCATTAAAACGCGGTCGATGGTGAGGGAGTATGTGCCGGTGCACGGCTCGGGGCCGGCACCGTTGCGTCGACCCTCGGCCCTGCCACCCACTAGCGATACCTATCATACGCATCACGAAAAATGTACACCTGGTAGCGATCTATATCATACACGTCGTTAGACACAACACACTGCTGTACGTACCAACAACGCTGTGCCGGTGCACTAAAAGGCTGTCGATGGTGAGGGAAGATTTGCCGGTGCAGGTCTCGTGGCCGGCGCCAACGCGTCGGTCCTAGGCCCGTCCCTCACTAACGATACATATAATACACGTCGCGGCGCACAACGAACGATGTATGTAACACATCGGTGTCCCGCCGCACTGGAAAGCGGTCGATGGTGAGGGGCTAGGTGCCGGTGCACCGCTCGGGGCAGGCGCCGATGCGTCGACCCTCGACCCTGCCCCTCACTAGCGATACCTATCATACGCGTCGCGATAAATATATACCTGGTGCTTGGAAGCGATCTGTATCATACACGTCGTGAGACACAATGTACTGCGGTTCGTACCAACAACGCTGGGCCGGTGCACTAAAAGGCGGTCGATGTTGAGGCAAGATTGTGCGGTGCAGGTCTCGTGGCCGGCGCCAACGCGTGGGCCTGCGGCCCGAATCTCACTGACGATACATACCATACAAGTGTCGGGACACAATGTATTGCTGTATGTTCCTAAGACGCTGTGCCGGAGCACTAAAAGGCGGTCGATGGTGAGGGAGTATGTGCCGGTGCACGGCTCGGGGCCGACGCCGATGTGCCGACCCTCGGCCCTGCCCCTCACTAACGATACCTATCATACGCATCACGGTAAATGTATACTTGGTAGCGATCTATATCATACACGTCGTGAGACACAATGTACTGCTGTACGTACCAACAACGCTGTGCCGGTGCACTAAAAGGCTGTCGATGGTGAGGGAAGATATGCCGGTGCAGGTCTCGTGGCCGGCGCCAACGCGTCGGCCTGCGGCCCGCCTCTAACTAACGATACATACCATACACGTTGCGGGACGCAATATATTGCTGTATGTTCCTAAGACGCTGTGCCGGAACACTAAGAGACGGTCGATGGCGAAGAACTATGTCGCTGCCGTAGGCCTCGTGGCCAGCGCCAACGCGTCGGCCCTTGGCCCGGCCCTCACTGACGATACCTATAATAAACGTCGCAGTACACAACGAACGATGTATGTAACAACATCGCTTTGCCGGCGCGCCAGAAGGCGGTCGATGGTGAGGGACTACTGTATGTGCCGGTGTACTGCTTGGGGGCCGGCGCCGATGCGTCGACCCTCGGCCCTGCCCCTCACTAACGATACCTATGTTACGCGTCGCGACGGCTGTAGCGATATATATCATTCACGTCGTGAGACACAATGTACTGCTGTACGTACCAACAACGCTGTGCCGGGGCACAAAAAGGCCGTCGATGGTGAGTGAATATATGCCGGTGCAGGTCTCGTGGCCGGCGCCAACGCGTCGGCCTGTGGCCCATCTCACCTTAACGATACATATCATACACGTTGCGAGACACAATGTATTGCTGTATGTTCCAACGACGCCGTGCCGATGCACTGTAAGGCGGTCGACGCTGATGGACTATGTGCCGGCGCAGGCCTTATGGCCGGCGCCAACGCGTCGGCCCTTGGCTTTTCCTCACTAGCGACACATACAATGAAGGTCGCGGTACAACGAACGATGTTTGTAACAACACCGCTGTGCCGGCGCACTAAAAGGCGGTCGATGATGAGGGACTATGGGCCGATATACGGCATGTGGCCGGCGCCGACGCGTCGACCCATGGCCTTGCCCCTCAAGAACCATTATGCTCATACGCATCGCGTCAAGTATATCGATATATATCATTCACGTCGTGAGACACAATGTACTGCTGTACGTACCAACAACGCTGTGCCGGTGCACTAAAGCGCGGTCGATGGTGAGAGAAGATATGCCGGTGCAGGTCTCCGGGCCGGCGCCAACGCGTCGGCCTGTGGCCCGTATCTCACTAACGATACATATCATACACGTTGCGAGTTGCGAGACACAATATACTCCTGATGTTCCAACGACGCTGTGCCGATGCACTCAAAAGGCGGCCGATGGTTAGGGACTATGTGCCGGCGCAGGCCTCGTGGCCGGAGCCAACGCGTCGGCCCTTGGCCCGTCCCTCACTAACGATACACATCGTAGACGTCGCGGTACACAATGAACGATGTAGGTAACAATAACGCTGTGTCGGCGCACTAGAAAGCGGTCGAGGGTGAGGGACTATGCGCCGGTGCACGGCTTGGGGCCGGCGCCGATGCGTCGACTCTTGGCCCTGCGCCTCACTAACGATACTTATCATACACGTCGCGATGAATATATAGCAATATATATCATACACGTCGTGAGCCAGAATTTACTGCTGTACGTACCAACAACGCTGTGCCGGCGCACTACATGGCGGCCGATGGTGAGGAAAGATATGCCGGTGCACGTCTCGCGGCCGGCGCCAACGCGTCGGCCTGGGGCCCGTATCTCACTAACGATACATATCATACACGTTGCGAGAGATACCGTCCTGCTATGCTTTCCGACGACGCTGTGCCGATGCACTAAAAGGCGATCGATGGTGAGGGACTACATGCCAGCGCAGGTCACGTGGCCGGCGCCAACGCGTCGGCCCATGGCCCGTCCCTCACTGCCGATACATACAATAAACTTCGCGGCCCACAACGAACGATGTATGCAACAACACCGTTGTGCCGGCGCACTAGAAGACGGTCGATGGTGAGGAACTATGTGCCGGTGCACGGCTTGGGGCCGGCGCCGATGCGTTGACCCTCGGCCGTGCCTCTCACTAACGATACTTATCACACACGTCGCGATAAATATATAGTGATATATATCATACACGTCGTGAGACACAATGTACTGCTGTACGCCCCAACAACGCCGTGCCGGTGCACTTAAAGGCGGTCGATGGTGAGGGAAGATATGCCGGTGCAGGTCTCGTGGCCGGCGCCAACGCGTCGGCCTGCGGTCCGTCTCGCATTAACGATTCATAACATACACTTTGCGAGACACTATTACTGCTGTGTATTCCAACGACGCCGTGCCGGTGCACTGTAAGGCGATCGATGGGGGGGGGCTATGTGCCGGCGCAGTCCTCGTGGCCGGCGCCAACGCGTCGGCCCTTGGCCCGTCCCTCACTAACGATACACATCGTAGACGTCGCGGTACACAATGAACGATGTATGTAACAACACCGCTGTGCCGGCGCAATGGAAGGCGGTCGATGGTGAGGAACTATGTGCCGGTGCACGGCTTGGGGCTTGCGCTGATGCGTCGACCCTTGGCTCTGCTCCTCACTAGCGATACTTAACATACGCGTCGCCACGCGCAACAACGATGCCGTGCGGGTGCACGTTAAGGCGGTCGATAGTGGCGGAGTATGCGCCGGTCTACGTCTCGTGACCGGCGCACCGGCTTACAGTCGAGATTGACCGGAACGCATGCTGACACATGCGTCACCCCCGTCCCACTAGCGATACATTCGTACCAAAGACACAGGCGTGTGTCACCCCAAGGAAAGCTCCCTGCCGGAGCAGGAGATACGCGGTGCGGAGCACCAGATCACGGATGCTGTTCATAGAAAGATGTCGGTGCATGTCAACAACCGCGGCTATAAACAACGTCGGCGCGTACTAATGGTGCGCCGGTGCACACCAGCACGGGGACAACCATGCCCCACCCTTGCATGGATAGTGCTCACCGTCGCCTCTATCTAATATCATTCCCGTCGCGCTACCCCGTTCCGCTTCCCAGCCGTGTCGTCGCGTCCGTTGTTGCCGTCGTTGTGTTCTGTTCCGTGTCCGCGTCGTCCGCTGTTGCCGTCCATGTGTTCTGTTACGTGTCCGCGCTGTCTCGCCGAGTCCAAATTTCGCAAAAGCCCGGCGAGAACGACGGCGGAGGGGGGAATTGGAATGACGGGTAGCGATGGCGACGAGGAGGCTTTCGCGTCGCTGGCCGACTTTGCAACCTTCAAACAGAGGATGTCGAACGAAGTCGCCCAGCTCCAGGCGGCGCTCCAGAGATTGATGAACGACATTATCGAAGCCTCCCGCCGTCCCGCCTTCGGGGGGGGGGGCGGCGCCAGCAGGTTTGGAACGCATCCCGGCAGCTCTGCTGCCGGGGCCTCCCTGCTGGACCACTCCCCCAGCACCGCCCTGCTCGGACCGCCGGCCGGACAGCCGTTCGGGAACTCCGTCGCTGGGGTCCTCCCGCCGACTCCCAACATCGCTTGCCAACCCATCGATGGGGCCACGGGCGCCCGCGCGGGTCTGCGTGGACTCCTCAACCCCGAGCAGGGCAAGCTCGCCGTAGGTCCAGGGCGGGCGTTCTGCCACGGCGGTACTCCGGGCAGCGCCCCTCTCGAACAGGCAGGTCCACTCGCCTTGGTCCCGGGAGGGCGGGCTACGGTAGTGTTTTTGGGGCGGTACCGGGGCCACCGTGGGCCCAGCAGAAGGAGTCGGCTACGGTGACGCTTTGGCCGGTACCGAAACCGCCCGCGCCCAACTCGGTCAGGCGGGCGGGCTCGCAGGGGGTCAGGGGGGGGGGGCTCGGCTACGGGGGCTATGTGGGCGGCGCCGGTGGTGCCGGCGCCTTCTCCGGACAGGGGGGCGGGCACGCCGCCGGCTCGGTTACGTCCGGGCGGGGCAAGAGCCAACAGAGCGCCATCGATTTCGCTCGGCCACGCGGCCCGCGACAGGCCGGGTGGGCTTGAGGTCGGCTCGGACGTTTTACGGGGACGGCAGCGCCAGCAACCCGCTTACGCCTTGGACCGACAGGTCAACCAGATTATGACCACCCGCGCAATGGCATCGTGGACCAGCCCCACGACTCGGCTATGGCAGATCATCTGCGGTGGCCACCTGGCGTCAATGCAGAGGGCGGCCGTGCAGGGGTACGTGGGAGCCTAGGTCAACATTTCGGCCGGCGTCCATGGAATGTTGGAGCGTTGAACGACCTAGACATTCTGGCCTTCACACCGCACGGCGGGCAGGCATCAACCGTCCAATAGCACGACACCTGAGCGTTTCGGGGCACGCGATCGTTACGATCGCATCCCGCGGACTCCCACAAAAATGGCGGGGACCTCCATATGGCGCGCGCTTTTGTTTAGCGCTCGGATGAGCTTCAGCGCGGGGGATACGATCCTCAACGACCACGTTATGGAGCACTCTGTGGTCACCGGTCGCCCGGCAAACTAGGCTGGGCTGGCGGCTCTGGTCATCAAAGACCTGGCGACCTTCACGCTCGACCTGCGCGGTGTCCCCGACTGCTGCAGCCACGCTTGGGCCTACCCCCCGCCGGCGGAGTCCCTTTACTGCCATTTCGGGGCCGCACTGGCCCCGCCTTTCCGGCTGCGTCGCCCTCGGCGGCTTGTCAACGCCGAAGCCCAGAAACCTCGCCTTTTCTCCACCCCGGCGGCCGGGGCCGGGGTTGGTGAATGCCGGCAGGGGAGGAAGACCGACAGGTGCTGCTTCGGTGCCACCTGCGTGTTCTCCCACGTCGGTCCCACTCGCAAGACGAGCAGCGGCAATAAGTGCAAGGCAGCTACCGGCAGGGGGGTCGGCCTATAGCCGCGTCGCAGCCAGCGGCGCTGTATCCGGGGAACCCTGGCAAAGAGAATCAAGAGCAAGGGCAGGCGGGCGCTGGGGGTGGCGGTGCAAGTAAGGGGAGCAGCAGCGGCGGCAGTGGCAGCGGCAGTGGCAGCGGCCGCGGGGCGTCGAGTGGGGGGGGTGCTTCCCTCGGTCGGCGGCTGCCAAGACTGACGAATAGGGGGACGGGCCTCGCCCCTCAGTGGGGGCGAGGCCGATCTAAGGGCGCATGAAAACAGCAGCGCGAGTTGCACAGCTTGTACGTCCGGGGTCGGCGTCCGCTGGGAGCCCAGGTTATGGGGCCAGCGGGTGTCGCGCTATGCTCAGTAGCGCTGGTAGCCAGCTCATCCGCCAGTCGGTTGCGCCGTCATCTCACCGAGCTTACACGTCAGGTTTCCGGTCTCGAATGTTTTATTTTTTTCGGGGGTTAATAATGGTGGTTGCGTATGTCGACAAGCCAGCCTCCACTACGGATAAGATTCAGGCGTTGCCTAAGTTCGTAGCATGGTGGGCGTTGGAGGGCAACCAAGCCGGTACTGTTGCCAGTAAACTATCAGCCGTGTTCTACCGAGTAAACTTGCCAGTGGAGTTTCCCATGTCGTCGCCGCTTGTTAAACGTGCATTGCAAGGGGGTCATGGTCGCACATTGCCGCCGGTAGCTCATACAAATAATCCGTCGCCCTATTTCGTGGGACACGCTGTTGGGAGGGCAGGGCCGGTCCGTGTCGTGGGGCCCGGGTGATCGAGTTCTTTGGCTGTCGTTGGCCTTGGGCTATTTGTGAATTTTTTTCATTGCGAAGTCTGACGAAATATTCGCTTATTCGACCGGAGTTGTATACCCCGTGCATTGCTTGACGAGGGGTGACGTAGCGTTATTCGCGGGGGAGCGGCGGTTGACCTCGTTGCAGTGGCATCAGGCCACCGGCATCAAGGCCCTGTTTCGGGGCCGTAAAGGGTCCAGGCTCAGCAAAGATCGGGTGTCGTGCGCACACGTGACGACGCCTTCGGGGTGCGTTCCGGGGTAGGAGCAGGCGGCGGTGCCGTCGCTCTCATGGTGGAGTTTGTTGTCGGGATATCCGACGCTGCCAGGAAGCGCCCCCCTGTCGTCGTATCGGTACGGTAAATAGGTCAAAGTTGGGAGCTACACGCAAGCCTTCGGGGCACTTGGCGAAGTGGTAGCGGAAGCAGGAGACGATGCCAGCGAAGTCGGCCTCACTCATTGCATATTGCGCAACCAATACGCTGGCGGCCAGGGGGAAGTGCCGTAGAGGGCAATCTGGGAGAAGGAAGATGGAAGTCTTCAAAGTTTCCTAGACGTACATTCGCAATAAACTAGAGGACGCGGGTATTGTATCTCGTAAACTAATAGAGACGGAAAGATAGGGCAGAGGCAGCCAGGCCAGGGCACTGTTTTGGGCCTAGTACCGTAGTATCGACGCGACCTCGATATTGGCGTATGTCAATGGTTTACCACCATTGGGAGTCTCGGTCGTCCGAGACTGCGTTTCTTAGAGCCCCGGCCAGTCGGCTGGGGGGGGGAACTCCCGGGTACTTGCAGTACGATAGGCAATAAGAGTCAGCGGCCGGTGTCGCGGCTCTCGTACCACGCCAGTGGATTTCCCCCCGCGACGTCGCAGAGAATAATAATAACATGACAATTCGAAGGATATGCAACAAATTATCTAATTTTACAACCAATATTTGGTCCTATTTACTATGATCTCCCCGGTAATTCTTCTACTGCAACTACTACTATTAATTTCAATACTAGTACTGCTATTATACTGCTATACTACGAACTACTATTAATACTACGTACTGTTCATAGTACTATGCTACTATTAACCCTACTACTATGCCAAATGAATACTGAGCCAAGGGGGATAGGGGGAGACAGGCAGCAGAATGAGCCTGGAGCTGTGGCTCTTGCCCGCCGGTGCGATAATCTGCTGCTAAGAGCGTGCGACTGGACAACTCGCTAGATACGATGCCTACATATACTACAGTAGATATCTAGGGGTGCCAATTTCCCCTTGGTCGACGGACCGAGGGAGGCAGTTTTGTGGTCACGTTCGTGCTCGGTATGAGGTGTGCGGTCACTTACGTGCTCGGTGTAAGGTGTGTGGTGTACGTCAAAGGGCTACCCAAATCATATATGACTCTCGACACTCGACAGACGTGTTCTGGTGCTGCTGTACCTGCTGCTGCTCTGTGGTTGATAAAACAACAAAACAGGAAAAAGGCGGGGGATTTCAAACTTTATTGAGATTTGAGATTTCACCGCAGAGAAATTCTTCGTTTTTAGAAGCGCACACACCTCGTGGTATCAGCAAGCAGGCAGTGTGGGGTGTACGCGGTGCCGCACCGAGACAGGGGGCAGTACAGCGAGACGGGAGGTAGTGTAGGCCTGGCCCTTCGGCTCTACGCCGTTGCGATTACCTGCTGCTGAGAGCGTGCGACTGGACAACAAGCTAAGTATGACAACAACACCTAGATACCTGGTGCCAGTGTCTCCCAGGTATAGGCGGACGAACGAAGGCAGGTGTTTGGTCACGAACGTGGTCGGTGTTAGGTGTACATCAGCCGTCGAAGGGCTTGGTGCCACAGATACGACGGTCGACAGATGTGCACTGCTGTTCTTTCTGTATGTCTGCTGCTGCTGCTGCTGCTGCTGCTACTGCTACATCTTCTGCCGAGGTTGGAAACATAAGGGGGGGGGTCACAACAGTGTTCGAGGGTGGTGCGCTACTTATTAATAAAACAAAAGTGGGGTTTCCCTTGTTACCTACTCGGCTCGGCGAGGCGGAAAGCAATCCCTTGTTTTATGGAGCCGGCTCAGCGACGTTCAATGCTCAAAGCACTGCCACGGTGCCCGGCCGGGATCCAAACATGCGTCGTAATGTACCCACGCCCCCCTGCTTGCCCCGCAGCTGAAAGTGAGAGAAAGAACCTTGGCCGCAGGAGAGCAGCATGCAAAAATAAAACAGTGTACCTTACACATATACATACAATGTGGAAGTGACGCTATCGACGGATTCGTTTTTAAAGATTTAATGAATGATTCCGCCGCCGAACGTTGTATAATATTTGTGATGTCACTGCATATTTTGTTGTGGTGTTCACCACGAAGACGATCTCTCCCGCAAAACCCCTAGGGCTGGCGACTATAAATAGCGTTTGAAAGCACGTTGTGGGTGACACACTGAACACACTGCACATACACGAGTGACAAATTGAAAAGAGCAGTACAGTAATGAAAATATATTTACAGAAATAGACGAGGATGCACCGAAGAAGGGGCTGGAACTTTCGACGACGCTTGGTTGCCGACACAAATCGCGCTGCAGCAGCAACAGTGTGGTTGTGTCTGTGGCAACATGCATGTATCACAGGACAGCAGAGACCCCGATCTCTACCGATCGCAGGGTCCAATAAAAAGGCAACTACTTACCGGGAAACCACAGCGATGATATATATCGTCGACAAACTACCGTACACGCGTGATGTTGCTTCCTGCTCTGCTGGTGGGCGGCGTCACGTATAGCGTAGCAGCCAGGTGGTGACAACACGCACTCTGCACTGCTTCGTGCTCTGCCTATTGTCTGTGATGTCTGACTTACGTACATAAAACGAAACTCAAGTTGCGTTTTGTTCAGGAACAAATATCATTACCTCTGCGAGGTTCTAACCCTCGCTTTCAAATCCAAATTCGAGCGTGGTGACTATTTGACCATGTTGCGAAAGAACCATATCCATATTGTTCGCAGCGCGCGACACACGGGACGCACAAGCACAGCGCAGCCGGATAAAGAGAGGTAGATATGACGGATGATGATGAGTTGTTACAGCGGGTGGCGCCAGGGAGGGAGGTTCATAGCGCTGTGACTGTCATGACCAGCGCTATGGGGAGGATAATACGGCGCGAGACCACTGTCCTGATCAGGGTCACGCGTCGGGTCTATTCGATAGGCAGAGGGCAAGCTTTGGTTAGCATCCTCTGGGCGGATCTTATAGGGGCAGGGAGGATCCCCGGTGTGGGAACGCCTTCGGTCTCGGGTGCAGAGCCAGTAACGAGGTTCCGGGACCACCCTGTGTTTACAAAACACCACCAAGTGATGAAAGAAAGTCAAAGCCAAGTGATCTGTGATACCTGTCCTATCGACTCTTAGCCCCTTGGGCCCTGCCTTGCCCGTCGTGCCCGTCATCGTGTCTGTGGTGCTTCGTTGAGTGCTCACGCTGACTGCTTGCATCTACTGCATTGCATCGATCCACGTTCTGTGTGACCCGATCATTACTACTTGAAGGCACTTCCTCGAACTTCCCAAACAACAGGTGAGCCGGCCTCAGAGATCTAACGAGCGCAGGTCCTTTTTAGGGTCTGAGAGCGGTACCCTGCTGTAACATGGTGAACCCAGGGAGATCGAAGTGCATTGCAGGAGATCGGAGTGTTCGCAAAACGTGTGCAAGAGATCGGAGCGATTGCAAACTTGTGAATTCATGTCATCGTGTTCTTTGTATAATCCCACGTTTGATCTTGCATAATACTTCATTGCATACCAGTTACTTAGTATATGCGTACATCCACATCTTTTCGTGGTTGCCTGCCTTGTATGATGGTGATACGTGCAATATGCTGTTATGTATTCACGCTGCCAATGGTGCTCTGCTTGTTTGTTTCGTGCGGCTTTGAATATACTTATCTGGTCAACGCATGCAGGCATACTCGTTGCTCGTGCTCCGTTTGCCTGTTGCTCGTGCTCGTCTGTCCGCTCGTTGTTCATGATCGCACACTCCTTAATAAATGACTGCATGCTATTGCCACATATTGTCTTCAAAACCGAATGCAATCGACAGGTATCGTTACAAGCCAAAGGTGCCGTACGTACTAATGCACGCATGCTGTCGTGTACCGTTTGCCTGGTTAGGTGATACCGGAAACTAACAACGTTGAGCCTTACGCCATTTGGGCGTACGCAACCCTATAGAACCATGAACCCCTGGACAACACCGTGCATTGTCGGCTGGCAAACATAGAACTTTCAAGAAGACCACGTATATTTTGGTGACTAGTATTCTTGCCGCGATGCTTGTAGACTACATCAGTAGTAATAGACCAATCGTCGTATTATGCACACCAAATGGAAAGTCCGATGCACGTTTGACCCTCTTCGATGTCTCCGGTCGTACCATTTTCTGTGTTGTATACCAACCGAGCGTTGCGCTCGAGTATCAGGTACAACACCTAGAGGACTGAAAGCCAAGTACAAGAGGAAAGGACAAAAAAAAAAACTGGAGCAGATGAAGATCGGCTACGAAAGCCCTCGGGGGGCACGGGTCACACGGGGTGACATAGTTTCAACTGGACGATGATGAGCTTGCACACAACGGAGGAAGGTGTGGCTTGCTGTGTCCGGAGGGTTCGGGCAAAATATATCGATGCAGCCCAACCTGAGTAGTACCAGGCCAACAGGTATGGAGCGGGTGAAACATAACCGTGGTGATCCTTCTCTTTTTCTGATGTCGTATCCACAGTCGAAAATGCTATATTATTCTTGCTGTACGTTTTTCCTCGAGCGCAAAAAAAAATCGGGGGGGGGTAGGCTTCTGTGTCGCCCTGATTGACTTAGATTTCAAGTCACGCACCAAAGCTAGAAAACTCGCGCAGCGCATGCCGTAATATGCGGGACCACCGATGTAAGACCAGGGACATGGACCCAGTGAGATACCGGTAGCAAGCATTACATAGAGCATACCAGTGACGAGCAGCCCGGTGTGTTCGGAAAGGCATGGAATCCGAGTAGTAAATTGATTGATGTGCTGTACTCATTTAGACCACCATGGAAAGTAAATCTGTGGGCCGTCAATATATGTACGACTCAATTAGTCAGCACAACCTGATCAACCGTCAGTACTTTCGTTGTCATATATCACATGTACTGGTGTTGAAGAATATCTCGCTGCTGGTATCGAAACAGCAGTAGTAGGGAGTACTTTTGAGTATCGTTGCGGGATAAGCGCCTCCCATAGGTGGTTCTAAGTGTGAAGCTGGACGTAGTTACTGATGAGCCTACCATGCCACGAAAACTTGTCTACCGCCGCCCGGAGCAAAGGTGCCTCAACTCGGAATTACACAGAAGAGCCGTATCTCCGTCTGTACAATGCTATCAGTAGTCTAAACACTGCGCACGATTCTCAAAAAGATGAAAAGAATAGTGCTGACGAACCTGCACTGCCGCACACTATTGGTATTAATATCAGTCTTAGTGCATGTAATTTGGAAGAAAATACAGGAACCATACTGCTGCTGTACGCTGTACCTGCAGTTTTTATTTATTTAGTTCCCGATCAAGGTTGATTTATCGATATACGGGGTTGGTGAATACTAAACCACAAGCGTACAGGGGGGGTGGCTCGCAGTATGCTTTTTACACATACGCACATAAAGGACGTATACAATATACCCATAATGCTAAAACTGTACGGCAAGATCCCGAAGGACCCTTTGGCTCGCAGGTGGCTCGCAGCACGCTTTTTACACATACGTAATATGTCCATAATACTAAAACTGCTGTACGGCAAGATCCCGCATGCCCGAGGGACCCTTTGGCTCGCAGTATGCTTTTTGCACAAACGTACATAGAGGACGTATACACTATATATCCATATTACTAAAACTGTACGGCAAGATCTCGAGGGACCTTTGAGCCTATCTCTCTTCCCATCTTGACGAGTTATCATGTTGACTCGTTGAAACAGCACCTACACAGCTGCAGCAGTATCTGCTAGATGCACTACACAACACCCGTACGTTCATATCTAGGGTGAAGAATCAGCACTGACCGGTTTAATGTGAAGAACACACATGCACACACATACACCATATTCACACGGGGCATACTTCAAGCTGGATGAACAGGGTGAAGCTGGGTAGAAGACGTTGGTCTAAAAACTCAAGACAACAACCTGGAGGACGTATCTATATATGGGTAATACTATTGGTCATACGGCAAGATCTCCCTCGATCCTTGGGCCTTACGATAGTTGTCCCTTACCACCGCAGCAAAGCATCAACACCACTGCCTCCCGGCATAAAGTACTGTTGTGAAGCCGTTCTATATGGTATTCATACTACTATTAATACAATAACTGTTCATGATACTATAGGTCGTACGGAAAGATCTCCCTCGATCCTGGGCCCTAAAATAGTGTCCCATACTGCCGCAGCAAAGTATCAACACTGCTGCCTCCCGGCATGAAGTACTGCGGTGAAGCCGGTCGGCTGTCCAGTATAGCAATCAGGTTTTTATTTGCTGAAAGCACCGTATGAAAGCTAAGTTGAAACTGAGAACTATACAACAACTCATATGTTCACAACATAGCTGGTGTTGTGGTCTTCTCGTACCGGGTACGTTGGCATTTCACTTGTTCTATCCGTTACTGTATTCTCGTACCCGGTACGTTGGCAATTCACTTGGTTTACCCCGTATTCACCGGTACGCTGGCATTTCCCTTGCTTTTTTGCTTTACTCATTGCCTTGTCTGCAAATAATAATAAAGAACGGTATGGCAAACAGATAGGGGAGTTACGTGCTTCTACGACTCATATCTGTCGGGTCTCCATACATTATACATCCAGCCAGTAGTGGACAAACCTTGATAGTAGATCTTCCTGGGGTAACTAATTAGGCACTCTGATTGGCTAGGAGTATGTTTTACGCGGCTCAATCAACTTTCGAGTATTTCCCAGGCACAGCATCCCGAGTCATCCCGAGTCAACCTAGAGTCTTCCCAAGCTCAGCATCCACGCCGGCCGAGCCAACCTAGAGTCTGAACAAGCACAGCATCCCAGCACTGGCCACTGGCATAGGGTTCGGGTTCGGGTTAGGGTTAGGGTTCGGGTCGGAGGGTCGGCTTCAGGCGTCCAACACAAACCCCCGTAAAGATCTACTATCAAGGTCTGTCCACCCCTCCATCCAGCAGAAAAGGGTTTCTACATCCGTACGATGGCACATTATTCATGCTGACTGCGAAGTATGTTATCTTCATTCATATTCTAGGCACTGGGCCTATAGGTCGGGTGGGAATCTTAAAGTCGGCGCACTCTTATTGGTCAAAACCTATATATATTTACGATTTACCGAGCGAGATTAAAGTACGGGTTTTAAAGTCGGCGAATGTCATTGGCCAAGCGTCCGAAATCACCCCGAAATCACTGGACTGTCACGTTTCGTGTACGAGCGGCACTTTCCTCGCGGCGCCAGCACATCATCAGCACAAGAGCAGTAGCAGCAGCAGCACAGCAGCAGCAGCAGAACAGCAGCAGCGGCAGCGGCGGCAGCAGCAGCAGAACAGCAGCAGCGGCAGCGGCAGCGGCAGCAGCAGCAGCAGCAGCAACAGCAGCAGCAGCAGCAGCAACAGCAGCAGCAGCAGCAGCAGTCAGCGCTCTCCGTGTCAGGCTTCAGACGCCGTAGAGGAGAAGCAGTGCCAGGAGGAGTACCAACAGCCGCCAGCAGCAGCACTCTCAAAGCAGTCGACTTCAAGGGGAAGGCCGTGCTATACTACAGCAGTGTAGAGAGAAGCACCAGTGCCTGCACCAACGACAGCAAGCAGCGGCAGCAGCAGCAACAACAACAGCAGCAACAGCCAGATCAGCAGACCAGGCAGTCGTAGCAGCAGGGAGCAACCTATCAGACAGCTCGAGCTCTCCTACGAAACAGGCTCAAGATCTACGGGGGCAACGGCTTGAAGTCGCCCATTCGGTTGTATCCACAGGTGAACTGCAGGTTGTATCACTCTGTTTTATGTTGCACGCTTGACCCAGAGAACAGCAAAACAACTAACAACTTAGCAATGTTATGACGGTGGTCAAGAGCAGACTTGCCTGTTTCGTTAGAACCAGTGATGCAATTGTCTTTCTACAACTCGACATCGCCTGTACCGGTCGTCCGTCGTCCGTCTCGCTTGTTGAACCCATCCCCAGATGACTCCTGTACTGACCGCCCAATGCTTCAGGAGGCAACGGAGGCAACGGGGATCAGCTAGCACATGGAGAACGAGCTGATCGTCGTGATCCAGCCGGCCCGTCTTCTCGAAAAGCTAGAGATGGAGTCCCTGCCGAGTATCGTGTTCGCCCCCCCGCCGCCGCCGATGTTGTTCATGCCCTTCGTAAGAGCGACCAGCCGTGTGGAAAAGGAGGAGGTTCTTGGTGTAGACGCGGGTGGGAGACGGTGGATTCGGGGAGTAAAAAGGGGCGGCCATTAATGCACCCCCCTAGCACGGCACGCCCTTCCTCTCCCACTTGCAGAGGGTCCCTTCTGGGTTCACAAAGGAGACGTTCCCTACTGCTCTCGAGGGTCGACCAAGGTGAGCGTAGCCAACCACGACAAATAACGTCTTGGTACGTTTTCCCTGTGTCTGTTTGTTTTTGGCAGGAGTACCTGCACTCTTTTTTTTTCTTTGCACCAACTTGCACGGCGACCGCCTTTCTGCTCGATGGCCCGCCTGCGCTGACTAGTACCGCCATCAAAGCGGATGCTGCGCAGGTTTTCAACAATTGCGGCGTAGAAGCGGCGAATACCTTGTACTTGCACCCGCTCGCCAAGTTGAAATTCGTAGCATACTCGTCTCGATAACACGCCGCTATGACGGCATGCTTGCTGGAGAAGCAATTGCCGAACAGCGCCATTCCGTTCTCCCGCTGCACGAGCGCTCGTCTCAACGACACAAAACAGGACTAAGGTTATATGATACCTCCGCCTCGGTCGTTCTGTGCAAAGCGATGGTCGACTCGAAGTGTCCCATCTCCTCGCCTCTGCGTTCCCTGAACCTGAGGACCTGGCGCCTGGTTGAAATATATCGAGGAAAATTGAAAATACGATGGCCGGTCAAAGCTCTATCATCGAATATGTCGGTATTGCAATACGTAACCGCAACGCCCAGCGCCCCTCGGGTGCTACAGACAGAAGTACCCTCGTCCTTCCCGCCCTCGTCCACGCCCCTCTCCGCGAAACAGATCTCGTCTACGCCCTATCGGCGAAACAGGTGTGTCTGTACAGCATCAGCTACTCTCCGCGAGTGAAGCTCTCTGTCACGGGGAAGCTCGGACGCAGCTGGTCGGGCTGTGGGGAGAGGTCACGATCATGAGGGAAACATTACTAGGTGCTTTCGCCCGTTACGCCAGGTCGCCGCCAATACCTGTGTGATGAAAGGCCGGGCAAGCGACGAGCAAGCGTTGCACGGAACGACATGCGGTATCCACTGCCGCAGGTCAGGGCGCAGCGCCCCGAACCGGCGCCCAACCAGGAAATCGCAGCAGACGGTGACGAGGGGTTTGATGCAACCGTAAAGGCGAGCGTGCTGCTCAGGAAGGAGGAGGGGTTTCTTGAGGGAGGGGGGGGGGGGGGGGGGGGGTACGCCAAGACAAAACACGGCCAGAGTCTTCTCAACCTGCCTCTTTCGATGATTTAGTGTTGCGGGACGTATATATCATCCGCAGGCGGAATCTTATAAGCCAATGCTGGACGATGGTGCGGCGGCAATGGCGACTTCAACAACGAGGACCTTCCTACCGGGAACACCGCGAGAGGAGAAGGTGAGTTGATTGTTTGCTGGGGCTCTAACGTGAGGATGGCATGCGTGTAAACATTCTACTTTTTTGCGTATGGTGGAGTCTGACACTTCTGATGCTAGCGAACGATATTGTGTAGCCCTTGCGTGTGATTGAGACTTCGGTTTCACTGTCCTATACGCTCATCTGGCGTGGACCGCATAATTTATTAACCAATTGACAGATAATTCTGATGCCGGAGGTGGCGACGCTGCAAGTGGAGCCAGAGCAGGCACCGAGTGGATCGGTCTCGCCCTTGGTCTGGACGACAGAGTCGCGGGTCTAATGCGACCAGACGACAGGGATATACAGGTGAGCGGCGGGTGTAGATGCTTGTATAACTATCGAAACGACATGTAGAGGCTTGTTCACTTCGGTGTGTGTGTTGGCAGCCTGCTCGCGGTTACGAATCGTGCTAAGGCAAGGGGAACACTCTTGTTGGCAGGGAGATGGCTAGCTAGTTTTCTTGAAAAAATAGATAGCGGTACTAACGTAATATAACTTCTATAATGTGATATGTAAACTGGGTCAAATGCGCGTACCTTTCGGATGTACAAGATTGGCTGCTCACTAAAATCGGCGGGAACGCTTCGAAGTCGTTTTCTGGCCACAACCAATCACCGCTGTCGCGACAACACTATTCTTGCCTTCTGGTTGCGTCATATATTCTTAGCTACCGCCGGTATCTTTGCACCCTCTTCGTATTTTCCACCAACAGGAAGATAGCCAACCAACTACAAAGCTAAGCTTCGGTGTCTGCGAAACGCGCATGACTCCCGATCATGAAAATCGCCGCGGGGTCGTCAGGGGGATGATGCAGCAAGCACCGCCCAAGAGTTTAAGCACTGCCGTGGCCACGCCTCGAACGTTTACTCCCAACCCCTCAATGCGGGATTCGTTGGCAGCACCCATCGTCGCGGCCGGGACGGTGGGGGCAGGGGTGGAGATGTGAATCCTCGCCTTGTGGATAGATATCGCCAGGGGGGGGGTGGGCGGAGGGAATGGCGGTCGTACACCGATGGAGAATTCCGGAAGTTGCCAGGAATGCGCACAACGCAAGGGTGGATGGTCTCAGATCGACCCTGGACCCATTTTTGGACGAGCAAGGACGTATCGTGCCTGCTGACCCTCGCTCAGGGAAGGAAAACGAACGCAGAGGAAAATTGAGTTTCCTCCTTGCAAGTTGCCATTGGTCCGTGGGTCGTGCGAGGAATATAAATATGGCTGTCGTGGTCGCAGAGGCGATTGTCTTTAGTTGCCACTGACGTTAAACATGGACTAACGTGCAGGATTTAGCGTAGCCCTGGCTGCTGCTGAAAATACGTTTTTCGATTGAAATCGTCTACCTCTTAAGGAACGTCTCGGCGTTTTCCGTGTATTGCAATATGTTTTCTTGGAGAAGGCCGAGGGCGACGTAGATCTGCGTTGTGTGTGTTGTCTAAAATGCAGTGAACTTCGTCATTATATCACCAGACAACTCTCCATGTATCTGTGTTTAACATAGTGGTATATTTTACGAAACACCACTTCTTTCGGACACGTTGCGGTGAGTATCTCATGTACGTGTGATCGTTCTGTGTCGTCCGAGATAAAATTCTAGAGCAGCTAGCTGCAGTCGTACATAATGTTCTTTCTTGTTTTTCGTTGCCTATCTTTGTGACGACACCCCCACAACCCTTCACCTGCATCAAATATATCGGCACTGCCAGTCTATTCGGAAAGTACCAGGTAATCCATCGTGAAAAAACCGTTTTGCAATCGGATTTTATCTCGAGCGGATATGCACTATTACTTGAAGTCGACTTTTGACGTTAAACAACAGAATCTTGCCCTCTATATACCAGACCACATGTAAAGGAGCCCACTGTGAAAGTAAATGACAGGAAAATAAGAAGCTTGCCAGCGGTTGTACTGAAGTCAGTATAGAACGTAACTTTCCCGAATAAGAAATTCGTGCGAGACCAGCATTCCTGCTTCTTTTTTTCCTCACTATTACCAAGTGTTTTGTAGTGTACTTCGCCCGAGAAAAACTTTTACTTAGCCAAAAACGCCTGTTATAAAGATTTTGTGCAAGTATCAATGAACCTACCTAGAGGTTACTTTTTTGTTTTGTCAGGGGGGGGGGCCAACATCGCTCAGGCGTGAAGGGTTCGTTTCTTAGGGCGAGGCTTGGAGAGGGCCAGATGGCTGTAAATCGTAGATGGTGCATTTGTGTGCGTTGTTCGTTAAATGCTGTGAGTTTTGATAAATACAAGATTTGTGTTGTAAACGAGTCGAATAAAATGAGAATCCCGGTACACAAGAGTTCGGTGAATCGTGTTTGGTCGTTACTTATCACGACATCCTTTCATTCTATAGAGTTGTCAGTAGGTCGCTGATGTCGCTCTTATTACGTTTATTTCTTTGAGGTTGCCTTCTTTGACCGCGCCGCCTTTACAACACCTTACCTTCAACAAAACACACGTCATCCGAATAGTGCCAAAGATTGAAACGTAAACAACCGCTTGTCAATCGGACCTTATCTCGAAGAGCTACCTACCATTACTTGAAATCGACTCACCAGGTATATCGCTGTGAAATTTTTTCTGCTCTTCTGTCATGATACTATGATGAACACAAGGGAAACAGAGTACTTGTACTATATATATAGGTATTTTTACACATTATATACAGGAGGAGTAAAAAAGAGATATTGTACGACAATAAGAAAATTCGAGATCCTTTGTACTGTTATTATCTGTGGAATACATTTTTAATAATAAGAAATCCAACCTGGGCCGGTATTATTGTTTCTTATTTTTTCTTGGGGCTAATGAGTGTTCTGCGCTGAACACTCCCGAGAAAAACGCCTTTGTATTTTTTTCGGGCTTCGCGCGAAAAATCTCTATATAAATCTGGACCCCTACCTATGGTCGCAGAGCCATATTCTATTATATACAGTATCGTCAGCATAACGAGCGGTATCACACAGCCTCAGTTTACTCTTGGCAGATACCCCGTATAATTCTGTCCACTACGGCGGGGAAGTGAGCAATGAGATAAGTACTGCCGTGCATGAGGTTCGTACGATACTATTAATGTTGTACGTCTCAGTCTATGGCCGAAGATTCGATTGAAGCATTATTGTCTGCTGTAGATTACATGAAAATAATGTCCGCACAGAAACACAAAGATTAGATTTATTAGGGTTCGACCTTCAATATGCTTAATATACTATACCCGATCTGGGTCGTGCCCTGAAAGGGTTTCATTGGTTTTGATCATGGTTGACCTATTCCATTCATCCAAAGGCCCGCGTGGTCTAGTGTATCGCTTCTGATTTTAGCGTTGAACCATCGAACTCGAATCTCATGATGGACGAGGCGGGGGATTTAGGAATCAACTGCTGAGATCGCCTAACGAGGGTAGGCGCAACGAACGACTGAAGTATTTTCGATATAAAAATCCAAGGCTCAGACCACAGCGGAGAGGGGAATAAAGAGTCTGCTCTGTGACACCGGATGTCTACACGTATGAGGCATAGGGGAAAAAGGGCGAAGACAACAAATGGGATCGAAATCAACGATATATCTGGATCGTACATACATAGCTAGATTTACGAAAAAATAATCTAAGGTATGAAAAATCAGCAAACGAGTACGAAGAAACACTGCATGGTCGGTGGGCGTCGAGGGGTTTCAAGATCGGGTTGTTTGAAGAATACACTGCTTGTTGTTAGGTCCACCCCTTGAGTAAGTATCATCTGAAGGTTGGGTTGTCCGAGAACGAATCTGGCCAGCAGGAAAACGCTGCAACTCCGAGCGTGGGGTGGTCAAATACATACTGTTGTAGTACGCATTTCGTGTGATGTTCCCACACTATAACAACAGCTCAAACTCCTGAAATCCCGCCCGTGGTCACAAAAAGGGCTGTAAATACTAAAATGCATCGCGACTGGAGAAAACAAACACGTACAAAATAGTGCCGAACCGGTAGGTGAGAGAAACGGTATTAACGACCTGTTCGATATGGTATGTACATTCGGCATCAATTGCAGATGAATAACACCATGAACGAACGTGTCCATGCTATTACGTGTACACCCAGCATACAGCATATAGCGGGCAAGAACTTTGGACATCGTGCCGAAAGGACCCCGGAGCGCCGCCTCCTATCATGAGTGCTTTGCCTGCAGGAATTGCGACTGCTCTCCCAGAACTGATGCATGCATCCTAAGCGGTGGGTTCGAGATACACTATTCAAACCAAACTGAGCAGAGAAAACGTGGCCTTGTCCGATAGTAAAAACCATCCCCAGGACACATATACTCATTCACCGCCTTACTCACTAGCGCGGTGAACAGAAAGACAATCGATGTTGACGCTGTTTTAACGCGGTTCCCAATGTCGACTGGGCATCTTACAGTAGTCTTTCAAGTACTGCACTACTGTTGCTGTACATGTACCTAAGTTTGACCCTAATTCCAAGTGTTTTGTCCGCGCAATGGAAGGGCAGTTCTGAAGGCCACATGCCCAATGCCCGAACGAGAGGTTCCCTGAATGTCTAAAACAAAACGCTATCGGCGCGCGAGTTTGCGAACGCGAACGTGTAGGTGTTGAGCGTACCACGCATCCCTGTTTTATTTGTCCGTATCCGAGTAGCGGATGATCCGCCTGATGAGACAGGAATGCTTGAAGAGACACTAAATTGCATGGCACCGAATGCCGAGAAACATGTTGGGATCATACTGCTGTTCTCCAGGTGACAATCTTTGATCGTAAGGATAGCACAATAACAGTAGTGACAGCCGAATAAGAGGCAAGTCGACACAGAACCCCTGCTACGAGAAGGGTATAGCTGCATACGCCCATGCATGTATTACGACCGACCAGGCTCCTTAACCCAATACCAGTGGGATACAGACCATCAGTGTTTTGCTATACCTTTTCGTGATAATGCCTGGTCTTTGGGATTGTTACACAGATTCAATTAATTTACAGATACTCGATGTCAGGTGCACCGGAGGTACATGAGAATGCGTGTACCAGGTATCATAACGTTTGAATACCCACATGTAGGAGGGAACGAATGCCTGTGCAAGTTGCCACACCACGCACAGGTACACATTTGTGAGACGCTAAACAGAGATGGAACGTGTCGAGCTTTGGTATGATCTGCGCAACTTAACAGGATACTTTTGTCGCTCCAAGTAAAGTGGCCGGGTGTTGAAGGAACGAATCAATAGGTGTGATTGGAATGCCAGTAGGCGGTAGGCAGGTTCTGTTGTGGGGGGGGTGTTTGTCTCCACCTTGCTGCAACTACTTCCGCAAAAAGCGTTATACGAGGGGTACGATTTGGAAGTAGGTCTGGACGAATGCCGTTTTAAGACGCGTGATTGATTTTAGCACGAACAAGTTGCACGAGTGGATAGTGTCCGTGCTGGGGGCTGGGGGGTGGCGTAAACGTCAGTACCTTCAAACACTTTTTAACTCGGAATCAAATATTTACCTTGGCTAGCGCCAGTAAGTCGATGTGGAGTACCTTGAAACGACCTAGGTCACTCGAATAGAGGTGGCGCAAACGCCAGTAGCTTCAAACACATACTTAACTCGGAATCACATATTTACCTTGGCTAGTGCCAGCAAGTCGATGTGGCGTGAACGTCAGTACCTTCAAACGACCTAAGTCACTCGAATAATACTCTTGGCCCGGAGTAGAAAGAACTCATGAACTTCCTACAGCCCGTGATGACCGTATACATAAAACGACGTCCACATTCGCAAGGAATACCTACTCTCAGTGCAGAGAAGTTTGAGATCATCACCAAAAGAAAGGCCTATATAAAATATAAAGCGCGAGATACGCGCGACCGAAGTATCACACACAGCTTGCAAAGGACTAGCGTGGAAGCTGGCAAAGATGAGCTTGAAAGAAATCCTCGATCTCTTAGCTCTCTCTTTTGTTCCGTCAATATATCAAAACGGGGCATCCACACCAAGAAACTATAGATATCTGGACAAACTTCAGAGTAGCAGATGGATTCTAACTTACGTAGAAACATTTGTTGAAGGAAGGTACAGTGAGAAACGTCTGGCGAAGGTAAGTGAATGGTGGAAGCATCGACATAGTCCACTGCGCACGCTGAAACGTGACAGAGGTACGTGAACTTTTGCCACATCGATACAAACAAGTACGTGAGCATATTGGAATACCGATCGGTGAACCGTTATAACAGGTTTGACAAGTCAAGCCCGCAGATATATATAGAGGGGCAAAGTGGACAGCCACCACAGCGTCTCGGTAGTGTGGCCACGTATAGCCATACGACAAAGGACTGGCAGAATTATCTGAAGTCTCAGTTAAAGGTTAGGTGGTGGGGTACGACGATGGTAGCTTTAACTGGAATGTATGTCTGGCCAAAAGCTTAAACGTGTAGGTTATTGTCAAAGTGCGGACGTAGGCCTTCGAGAGGAACCCCCACCTCAGATGCAGGTGAGCCAGGAAGAACACATGTTTTTTCGCAGATGAGTACATGCTCCGAGCGTGTTAGACAGATGTGGCGCTGGCAATTGCAAGTGAAGACTGTACGAGGGTCAGGTCCACCGCTCTTCTCAACACCGTCCAAGGTCAGCACCGCGGGAACAAGAGGCGCTGCAACATTGGGCCGACGGCGATAGACGGGGGAGGAAGGCTGAAGAACATCTGGACGAAGGTCAGGACCGCCGTTCTTCTTTCCACCGTCAAGGGCAACACCGCGGAAATGAAGGGCGCTGCAACATCGGGCCGACGGCGATGGATGGAAGAGGAAAGCTGAAGAACATCTGGACTAAGGTCAGGACCGCCGTTCTTCTTACCACCGTCCAAGGGCAACACCGCGGAAAGGAAGGGCGCTGTAACATCGGGCCGACGGCGATGGATGGAAGAGGAATGCTGAAGAACGTCTGGACGAAGGTCAGGACCGCCGCTCTTCTTACCACCGTCTGAGGGCAGCACTAAGGGAAGGAGGGGAGCTGCAACATCGAGCCGACGGCGAGGTGCGGAGGTGGAAGGCGCATGCGCTGCAGCGGTCCATTATTGTAATACTCGCTGGGCACCGTCGCTCATATACGCCGGTCTGGGAGGGTGTCCGAGGAGGAAAGCGCACACGCTGTCGCCGGGCTAGCACCGGGGCGCCGGCTTTGTGCCGACAATGGTTATGTGTCGGGCAGGGAGGGTGTTACAGCGGTGGCGCCAGGGAGGAGGTTCGTAGCGCTGTGACTGTCGTGACCAGCGCTATGGAGAGGATAATACGGCGCGAGACCACTGTCCTGATCAGGGTCACGCGTCGGGTCTATTCGATAGGCAGAGGGCAAGCTTTGGTTAGCATCCTCTGGGCGGATCTTATAGGGGCAGGGAGGATCCCCGGTGTGGGAACGCCTTCGGTCTCGGGTACAGAGCCTACGAGGTTCCGGGACCACCCTGTGTTTACAAAACACCACCAAGTGAAGAACGAAAGTCAAAGCCAATTGATCTGTGATACCTGTCCTATCGACCCCTAGCCCCTTGGGCCCTGCCTTACCCGTCGTGCCCGTCATCGTGTCTGTGGTGCTTCGTTGAGTGCTCACGCTGACTGCTGGCATCTACTGCATTGCATCGATCGACGTTCTGTGTGACCCGATCATTACTTCTTGAAGGCACTTCCTCGAACTCCCAAGCAACAGGTGAGCCGGCCTCAGAGATCTAACGAGCGCAGGTCCTTTTTAGGGTCTGAGAGCTGTACCCTGCTGTAACAGAGTTTAGCCTCCGACAAAGCAACCAGCCACAGAAGAACACTGCGGAACGGCCCACGGGCGTGGTGTTTCTGGGCGATGCTTGCGCTGTCTGGCAGAGTTGTAAAGTTGTTTCTGTTCTCTGTTTTTTTGTATGTGCTGTTGAGATGTCTGGTGTGTTCTCGGTGCAAGAAACGCAAAAAATAGGAAATATGAAGACAGTTGTTGGTATATGAATATTTAATCCAAACGGTGCTTACCTACCCGTCCAATGTACCCACCGCAGAAGCCAAGAGAGCTAGACGTACCGCAGGCTCCGATAAACACTACTAGTCACATCAGTACAGTGCAGGTGGGTGTGTCAAACACACTTACCGTACTGCCTGCTGATGCCTTCCGGCGGCCGCGTTGTGACGTTGTGCTCTCTGTCCGTTGCCTGTTGTTTGTCTCATGTCTTGAAAGTGTACTCGTTCGTGAAGAGGCAAAAAAAACCAGACGACTTGTATCGGCACGTGCTTAAGTACAACATGGGGCGATTCGTAGCGAAACCTGATAATCGCCCATCCAATCCCGCGGAAGAAAACATTTGAGCGCCCGCCACGCGTTCATATTGCTCGGATCGCGCCCAGACCTCGTGCAATATGTTCGGACGGACTTTCCGTGCCTTGGTACTCAGCGTGTTGCCGAAAAGCACTCATACGAAAGAAAAAGTCGGAAAAAATAACAAACAGTTCTCAAACACAACTAAGAGTAGAAGGCTCTCCTGCGGGGAGTGGGGTTTTCTCCTAGTGGTGACGCAAGTTGTGCGATGCCGCACATCAACGTCGATATTTCCAGCTAATGGTAGTTGGAAGAAAACTTGATAGTGCCTAAAGGTAGACCCTTGCCAAAATGATGTGCAACTCGCGCCTTCGCCTGACCGCGGTGATCTGCGAAAACATCGCAGCGAAATGACATACCACATCAAAGACACGAAGAGAGCTTGAAATATCTGCTAAAAGCCGTTAGTTGATCGTGAGTGGCATCAGCACAGACGTCACAGACCGCAGGTCGCAGCGGGACCCATTTAAACAGCACCATGCAGCAGGACAGTCACCGCCGACACCGTGCGCATGTGCGCACCCATTGTCGCGGATCAGAAAGAGTATCTGGTATTGCTGCTGCCGTGCTGCTGGTCGCTCGTGTGCTTCCTGCTGTGCGAACCCCACATGTTACCGTACCAGTAACAGCACCAGCTGCAGTTCACAGTGGTTGCGCAAAAAGGGTTGGCGTTTTTTATTTGTATCTGTCGCCTCACCGAGCTTGCCACAACCCGCATGATGGCGAAATGCTCAACGTGACGCTTCGAGACCACGGCGGCAACAGATAAGTAGACGCATATATGCCTCGTATTGAGTTTCGTAACATTTTCTGCCGACTTGGCGCGCTAATGCGAATGTGTGTTTTGTTCGTGATGATTGCAAATTCCGTACTTATTCGCCTCGAGTTCGACCCCAGTACAATTACAATAGTAAGCGTAGACCACGGCGGTAACGCAGTAGAGACTGTTGTCTGCCTTTTGACAGAACAACAACTACCGTCTTCAATTCACCAATGCGCCCAAGTTAGTGAGAGTTATAATCTTCCGCCTGCGCGAAATTTACGCGACAACATCTGTTGTAGCACATGGCATAGATATGTATTGATATTAGTTCCACAGCACTAGCAAGCAGCAGTTGAGGTAGTAGTACCCGCGTAAGATATGTACAGCACCAGCACAACTACTCGTACATGCGGCAAGCAGCGATGCAGCAGCACAATTTTGCAGTACTTTGTACACGGTTAGGAATCGGTACCACTGTTATGTTGATCCTTGCTGTGCACGTATTCATATGTAAAGTAGCAGCAACACTACGAAGAAGTGATACAGTGGTCCAGCAGTGATTCGGTGATCGTGATTTGCGATATTATGTTTTGAGCCCGCACAAAGTTCTACGAGCGAATCCATGGCTGGCTGCCGCTGGCTTTTCCGCTCAGCTTGTTTTAGTGAGCGAGCTGGATGAGGGCAGGCGGACAAAGAAGCGAAACAACCAGTCACGCGGAGTCAATCATCCATCCACGGAGCTAACCAGATCAACAGCATGATCAAGCCCACGGGCTAAACATCGGCTGCACGACACGGTAAATTAACACTCTCAACGCTGACTGACCTAACTCGCAAAGGCATGGTATCATAGTGTTTGATTCTGTCTGAAAATATTGTCGTGATTGAATATCTTGCTGAAAACTACAAGCACAACTACAAAAAAACAACCACAAAAGCACCGTGACTGTCACAAAGCCAATACTGTTGTTGGAAGGCTGATGTGTAGGCCTGCGTACTGCTGTAGCGTAGGATATCATGCGTATCACAGCTGTGTTTGGTTATTTCATGGAAATATGGTGGTCGTGATTGGATATTCTCCTAAACACTGAACACACTCAACTACGGTAACTACATGCAACACACACAGGACTGTCGCTGTCACAAAACCAAGCGTCCTGTTGTACATGTGCTGTTTTGTACTGATAATGTCTGCACATCGCGTGTCTGTTTTGTTTTCATGAAGTTGCTACAATACGTTTCTTTGCTTGAACCTAGAAGAAATGTGGGTTCACGGTTAGCGGTCACGATCCAGCATTCATCCCCAGAACGAAAACAAGTGCCCCGTCTTTTCATATCGTTTTCGTATATACGGGTTTGAGGGTCTGAAAATGGCAGTAGTAAAAAACATAGCCCAAAGGCACGGACACACGCAACAAAGCAAGCGCACGATGATAGGCTTAGACCCTAACGGCGTGCGTCACGACGTTCTGGCGGCCCCCCTGCGCGCCCCACGATATGGTGCGGTAGCTGCTATTGCTGCTATTGAAGACATACACATAGTGTTTGCTATTTCATACTTGGTACGTACGGTGAATTATTTTGCATTGTGAAAACGTACTGGGTTCATCGAACTCTGTTGAAGGAAAATTAACTCTTGCAAAGACCGGGTTGCACGTTGGCTGCGTCGCTGGGTCGAATGAGACGGGGTATCGAGTGAATCCTGTTCTATCTTTTCGACATTGCGAGCGCGCCGCGCCGGCCACAAACCTCGGGCGAGGGCGAGACCCGGAGGGTGTACGCCCGGCCAAATGTCCACCAGTCGAGCGCAGCGCGGCCGGGAAGCCGCAGAGCGAAAACCCGCCGACGCGCAAAATAACACCATATTACTTTATAATGTAATGTGGATGTCATGGCGGTAATTGAGTTACCGACCATACTAAGCGTTGGACACGTGATAGAGGACCCATGCCGTTAAAGCCGGGAAGAAGGCACACCAAACTCAACACCTGTCGTACAACCAATGAACTCATGGACGCAGCGACATTTACCATGAGCGCATTCAAGGCAAAACTGATGCACAGGTTTTTTTCTTTGATGACTGTATCTACTGCATTCTGGGAGTGCCTACAGTTCTGTATGCGAGGAGTGATTGACGTTGAGGCTCATAGTGCACGTTGTTGGAAGCAACCACAATAGTAAACACCTGCCACATCTCAGACAGATCATTGATTCCCACTTCATATTTCTACAGATATTTCAAGACAAATCTATTGCCGATCTTGTATGCATAAAATAGCTTATGATCCTCGCGATCCAGCGCATGCTTCCGGAGTTGGATATATGCTATACACCTCCTGCATAACCTCTCACAACGGCGAGTGAGGCACTAGAGTAGATGATCTACAGTAGATCATGATCTGTTCGAGGCGTAACATATTCAAAACATACACTATGATCCCCGTCGTACTATTATATAATCTGGCATTGAGATACACTATACCCACGTAGTTGGGTATAACTCTAGTTACTGTCGCACAGTACATGGACCCGCCAAGAAGAAATGCCCTACAAAATAATACGAACAATATTGAGATTATCGTGACACTATCCTCGGCCAACCTCGGGCATAGTCTGTGACTACATAGGATTTGTTCGTGTCTTCCAAATAAACAAGCCTTAACTTTTAAGATTCCGATCCGTTATTTTTTAGTGGGCCTGTGCTCTATGCCCGATCCAGTATAACTCCCCCCCTTCAACTGCCTGCAATTTATACGATAAGGGCAGCACATTCCTCTATAATGTTTTCTGAATGACGGGGGCCCTTAACCCAAAATCGTCGGAATGCCAATCTTGTTTCGAAAATTATATATTTTTGTGCTTGGGCCATGAGATTATTTGTCAGGACGCAATTCGATTTTGCTGAAGTCAGTTTTCGGGTGAGGTATGGAGCTCCTTAACGAAGGAGCCTCAGAAAAACTGGGGTAAACCTCTAACGTAGAACACCCCCTATGATGTGGAAAATAATGTAATCCGGGGAATCCGACGACTTGTGTTATACTATTAAGTTGAAACCCGTAAGGTGTAAGGCACGATACGCGACACGAACTCTTTAGCCAAATTCGTCCACCCGCTTAAAACGTCTAATTTTCTGGTGAGAAAAACGCACACTGCCATTTTAAGCTCAATAATCTGAGACGTTAAGCCGCTGTGTTGAATTGTAGATATGTAATCCGTCATAATCAAGGTATCCTTCATGTCACACTCAAGTAGGTGTGTGATTTAATAGTGTACGACCTTCTAGAGTGAAAAGTTCGCCAGCAACCCAATTGAGGACGACGTCGTTGATACCATCGACGTGGTCGTTGTGCAAAGTAACAACACAATGCTTTGAACAAGCAACGGGATTCGCCTAACCAATTTGCGGGGAAAACAAAGTCTGGAAGATCCAAGTTCAATTCGGTACGAACCCAAGAGATGTTCATTTGGATCCGGGCGTAAAACTCCGTCTCTTATTCTGTTCACCATCGAAAACAATGAAGAGTCCTCTCTGTTCTTCGTTGTCTTGGTACGATTGCTCACTCTGATGTTGTCGCGTTAGTATGAACTGGACATAACCGAGGCGGAACAAATCTTTGACTGGCCTCGACCCGGACCGACGGGACGAATTCGACGTTCGTTTCCAGCGACGCTCACAATTTCCTGGAAATGCTTCAAGCGTAGAGGAAGGGGAGCGCGAATTTATTTCGACAAAGTAAATAAGCTGGAACGAAGGACAAAAGGATATTGGTTAATAAGAAAATACGTACACACCACTGCACACTGTGTGTTAGAAGTAGCGTATCGAACACAATTACTGCACGTTTCTGAATGTAATGAAGATGGTGTTACCTGTAGCAGGAAGTTGTTTTGGGAGGCTCGCAAAAGAAACTTGACGAAAGAGGTCCTGAGCGAAGAAATGCACATGGCCTGGATTCGAATTGTTGAGGATGAAGTATGAGCAAAGCGTTGAACGGTGAAGAAGGAATTCGAAAAAAAAGAAAAGAGGAAAAAATAGAAATGTTGACTATAGTAAATATGAAATGGACATGTAAGGGTTACCTACCATTATTGTAGATGTCGTCATCGTACTTGTTCTGGGAATCAAACTTGTCAAAGGCAGCAGAAACGTAGCCAGTGGCGTATGCGTTGTTAAAAGGGAACAGGGGATGGTGGAAAATGGGAACGTTCATTGGGGGTAGGTCCGACCATTCTGGTAGCAGTCCCAAAGGTGGCAACATGCAGGGAGGCAGCTTCATCGATGGTACAGGGTCGAACGTTATCCATGAGCGTTTTCCGTATATTTGAAGATAAGTTGGACCGTAGGACGTTGTCGTCTCTGGGACCCGGCACGGGAACATGCCACGTGCGGTGAACGTGAGGAAGAAATCCTGGTTGAAAGCGGCATGACCTGTATCTGCATTGGCAGCGGTACGATTATCTTCTACCCGAGCTTGAGCTCAAATGGCGTTGAGAAGAATGATCTTTCAAGTACGCCCCTGAATTTTGAACATAGTGTCGCCAGAACGCTTGCAGGCAGAACCTATTTCGATATACAAAATAATTTTGTATGACGGCGAACATGCGCAGTGCCTCCGAAACAGTGAGAACTGAATATCGTCACTCCAGTTGCTGAGAAAGAGAGACTGTTCGAAAAACACGTAAAATCCTCATGCATATATTCAAGATGTCTGCTATTGTACATAAGTTGAAAACTAATTCAAACAAATCGCGGGGTCGGACATGATCATCTTTGTAGACTCTCCCTTCGTGGGCTTGGCTTTGATGGAGTTGAAACAATTGCCGGAGTCCACCAACCTACGACCGCCCGAAAACGAGTTGATTTAATGCCACCGTTACTTTTGTCCGAGCCTTAAATCAAATCAATTTTTGTCGTGCTTTTCTGAGGCCAACGTCTACGTGCGGACCCGAAATGAGCCGTAAGCCGCGTTATATCCACACCCCACCTAGCCTATATCAAAACACACGACGCAGACAGCCCCTTGCTAACACCAAGAGACCCTACCTCAAACAACTGTACCCTCATGGGCTTGGTAACCTTCCTCCCTGCCCTCTGCAATCCGGCCTACGATTCAGTACCTCTGCACAAACCCCACATTTCCTTTGTTCAATGTTCCACTTTTAACTTTACTCTGGCGAAGTACGACCTAGGAAAATGGTTAATCGAACGGGGCGAGGCGACGTTGAATAGAATTCTCTGGTATCCAGTATTAAAACATTCGAAACGACAGCTTGAGAAACCAGACAATTATTTGTGATTGCAAAGTATGCTTCATCAAAGGTACAATGGCCCAAACTGAAGTGATGCCAAGAGCTGATAATGTGAAGCAAGATCGAACGCTTGACGACACAAAAGGTAAAGTCACGTCATATACCAAGTGCCTGGTTTTGTTTTGTCGTAATGACAGAAATACAGGTTCATGGAACGTATGAAGGCAAGTGGTAGCGGACTCTAGAAGAACGAGCGCATCTCTCGCGAACGTGTGATATACGAAACGTAGTGTACACGTGATGTTTGGATGTGTATACCTTCAGGACGTCATAAGTTGACGGCAAGGAGTCGAGCCGGGGGGTGCAGGTTGTAAAAGTTCAGCCGAGGTATCATTGTAGTAGCAAAGATCGATATTGCGTGATATGTGTTGGCCTGTTGACGCAGCAAACGAGTTACAGTCGGGAAGGACTGTGCAAGTACATGTGCCGCTTGAAAATGCTGAGTAAAATGACGATCTAATTTATGGACTCAAATTTGGCCCAAATAATGGAACCATGGATGATATCGAAATGTCTCGGAATTTGTATCGAAGCGCGGTCACTTCTTCCTTCCGCTCCCGAAACCTCGTAAGCTTGACGAATCGGCCGCGAAAGTCTTGAGAGTATTGAAGGATGCCGCGAACCACGCCCTCAACACCGGCCCTCCCAGCAGCTGCTGCTGACTGCTATCGCGTCAGCCTCGGTCCCGGCGTTGCCCGAGGAGGCTCCGCGTCCCAACCCGAATCGGCCGTCGGCGACCTGGGTAGACTCTTCCACACCGCTGGAGCAGCTGCCCTGCTTCAAGCAAGGGGTCTTGGGAGCCGGGGCGGTTCTGGACATCACCCGTGTCTTCTTTGCGACGGGCAGCAGCTGTGCGGTGGGTTCGCGGCATGAGGTTGCGTGCGCGCTCGGCGGGGGTGGTATCCAAGGTGCCGCCCCGCCCAGGTTCCGACATATGGCCCCAAGTACTGGAGGCCGTGGAACGGATTGCCACCCCCCCCCTCGGGCCGTAACCTCTCGGGCATACCGGGAAGCGGAAGCCACAAGGCTATTGGTTGGGCATGTTATCGACCTTCTCCGGTCCTCGGGGACCCTCCTCGAGTCGGAGCATTGTGTTCTGCTTCACGCAGCATACGAGGAAGGCACAGCCCGTCAGCCAGGAGTCGACGCGGGGGCTGCGGGGTTGGGGGTCTAGCAGCCCCGTTCGAAACGGTCGCGATCGCCGGTGGGGCGAACGATGGGGGGAGTTCTTCGGCAGGAGCGAGCTCGTCTGGATCTGACGGAACTGGTCCGAGTAGGGCCCCGCAGGCTCAGCCCACGACCAGGGAAGCGAGGAGCAAAAACGAATCGGGCTTACGACTTCCACGCACCCCCCAGAGGTACGAGTGTGTTTGCTGCTTACTCGCGTTTACGAGGTTGGTTTGTCTGGCGCCGCCGTGCTCGCGGGCCGTACAACCGACAACAATAGAAAGGGTGCATTACAGTATTACACAAATTGGTATCGGAGATTGGGTATGTTGTGACACAGATGAGTATCGGAGATTGTGTGGGGTGGAGCGTATTCTGCTGCAGTGTTCGATACTGCTATGCTCTCTCACTCGCTGCTAACTGACGTGCGTGCGCGGAGGGTACTCGAGTTACCCGATACAGTCCTTCTCGATACTGCGGTATTCCCTGGCTGTGACGGTCTGGTACCGTTGTGTCACCTCACTCCTTCTCGCTACGGCTGTATTCTCTCGTTTTAACGGGGGAGTCGACGCAGCTGTACTTCCTCGTGTTGGACATGGGAGTGGAGGGTATGATCCTACGGGGTCTGGTACTGCTGGGCCCCTCACTCCCTCTCGATACAGCTGCATTCTCTCTGTTGACGGTGGAGTGGAGGGTATGGTCCTACGGGGTCGGGTACTGTGGTGCCCCCTCACTCCCTCTCGATACTGCTGTATGCTCTCTTTTGACGGTGGAATGGAGGGTAAGTTTCTACGGGGACGGGTACGGTTGTGCCCTCTCACTCCCCCTTGATGCTGCGGTCTTTTCTCCGCTTGACGGCGGAGTGGAGGGTATGGTCATACGGGGTCTGTTACTGCTGTGCCCCCTCAATAATCCTCGATACGGCCGTATTCTCTCGTTTTGACGGTGGAGTGGAGGGTATAATCCTACGCGATCTGGTACTGTTGGGCCCCCTCACTCACGATTCTTCTGTAATCTCTCTTTTGACGGGGGAGTAGAGGGTAGGGTCCTACGGGATCTGGTACTGCTGTTCTCCCTCACTCCCCCTTGATACTGCTGTCTTTTTTTCTCCGTTTGACGGGGGAGTGGAGGATATGATCTTTCAGGGTCGGGTACTGTTGTGCCCCCTCACTCTCTCTCGATACTGCTGTATTTTCGCTTTTAAAGGGGGGTGAAGGGTATGGTCCTACGGGGACTGGTACTGCTGTGCCCCTTACTCCCCCTTTGATACTGCTGTCTTTCTCCTTTTGATGGTGGAGTGGAGGGTATGGCCCTACGGGGCCTGGTGCGGTTGTGCCTCCTCACCCATTCTCGATACTGCTGTATGCTCTCGTTATGACGGTGGAGTGGAGGGTACGATCCTACCGGGTCTGGTATTGTTGTGCCCCCTCACTCCCTCTCGATACTGCTGTAATCTCTCTTTTGACGGTGGAGTGGAGGGTATGGTCCTACGGAATATGGTACTGCCGTGGCCCCTCACTCATTCTCGATACTGAAGCAATATCCATTTTTGACGGTGAAGTGGAGGGTATGGTCCTACGGGGTCTGGTACTTCTGTGCCCCCTCACTCCCCTTGATACTGCTGTGTTCTCTCGTTTTGACGGTGGAGTGGAGGGTAGGGTCCTACGGGATCTGGCACTGCTGTGCCCCCTCACTCATTCTCGATACTGTAGTATTCTCTCATTTTGACGCTGGAGTGGGGGGTATGTTCCTACGGGGGCGGGTCTATTGTGCCCCCTCACTCATTCTCGATACTGCAGTAGTATCCAATTTTGACGGTGAAGTGGAGGGTATGGTCCTACGGGGTCCGGTACTGCTGTGCCTCCTCACTCCCCCTTGATACTGCTGTGTTCTCTCGTTTGATGGTGGAGTAGAGGGTATGGTCCTACGAGATCTGGTACTGCTGTACCCCTTACTTCTCCTTGATACTGTAGCATTCTCTCATTTTGACGGTAGAGTGGGGGGTATGTTCCTACTGGCGCGGGTACTGTTGTGCCCCCTCATTCATTCTCGATACTGCTGTATTCTATATTTTGGTGGTGCAGTGGAGGGTATGGTCTTACGGGGTCCGGTACTGTTGTGCCCCCTCACTTCCCCTTGATACTGCTGAATTCTCTCGTTTTGACGGTGGAGTGGAGGGTATGGTCCTACGGAATACGGTACTGCTGTGCCCCCTCACTCATTCTCGATACTGCAGTGTTCTCTAAGTTTGACGGTGGAATGGAGGGTATGGTCCTACGGGGTCTGGTACTGTTGTGCCCCCTCACTCATTCTCGATGCTGCTGTATTTTCTCTTTTGACCGGGAGTGGAGGGTATGGTCCCACGGGGTCTGGTACTGCTGTGTCCCCTCACTCCCCCTTGATACTGCTGTATTCTCCTGTTTTGACGATGGAGTGGAGGGTAGGGTCCTACGGGGACTGGTACTGCTGTGCCCCCTCACTCATTCTCGATACTGCCGTATTCGTTCGTTATCACGGTGGAGTGAAGGGTATGATCCTACGGGATCTGGTACTGTTGTGCCCCCTCACTCATGCTCGATACCGCCGTATTCTCCAATTTTGGCGGTGGAGTAGAGGATATGATCATTCGGGGTCTGGTACTGTTGTGCTCCCTCACTCATTCTCGATGCTGCTGTATTTTCTCTCTTGTTCGGGAGTGGAGGGTATGGTCCCACGGGGTCTGGTACTGCTGTGCCCCCTCTCTCCCCCTTGATACTGCTGTATTCTCCTGATTTGACGATGGAGTGGAGGGTAGGGTCCTACGGGGTTATTCTCGTTACTGCCGTTTTCTCTCGTTATGACGGTGGAGGAGAGGGTATGATCCTACGGGGCCTGGTACTGTTGTGCCCCCTCACTCCCTCTCGATACTGCTGTATTCTCTCTTTTCACCGGGAGTGGAGGGTATGGTCCCACGGGGTCTGGTACTGTTGTGCCCTCTCACTCCCTCTTCAGACCGCTGGCTATACTGTAGTATAGCCATGTTCGGACGGGGGAGTGGATGGTATGGTTCCACGGGGTCGGGTACTGTTGTGCCCCTCGCTCTCTCTCGATACCGCTGTATTGTCTTGTTTGGACGTTGGAGTAGAGGGTGGGATCCTACGGGGTCGGGTACTGTTGTGCCCTCTCTCTCCCCCTCGATACTGGTGTATTATCTCGTTTTGACGGTGGAGTTAAGGTTATGAGCCTACGGGGTCTGGTACTGTTGTGCTCCCTCACTCCCTCTCGATACTGTTGTATTCTATCGTTGGGACGGTGGAGTGGAGGGTATGGTCCTACGGGGTCTGGTACTGTGGTGCCCCCTCGCTCCCTCCCGTTGCTGCTGTATGCTCTGGTTGGGGACGTTGGAGTGGAGGGTAGGGTCCTACGGGGTCGGGCACTGTCGTGCCAAGAGCTGTATGTGAAAAGCATCTTAATTTTTGTATGTTTCGGGGGGCTGTGGGAGCAGTAATCAACGAAGGCTACTTCTGCGCGGTTCAACCCAATAAGATTCACGACTCCTGCAGGCGAGGGGCAAACCATGAATACTGTCAAAACATGATACCACATTATGTGCCAAGGAAATCACTCGATATTGTCAATAGGTACCACGTACGACAAGAGAAAGATGCGAGTTTTACATCTGTGTGTGTGTTTCCACTATACATAGTCTTCCGCCTTCACGTACTCGTTTGTACTTCTTCATTTCACTCGGTCTGGAAAGCTGCTCACTCACGGTGAGTGTGCTCGTGACGTTGACATATCAAACATCAGCCGATTCAAAATTCCGAGAAGAAAGGGAAGAAGACCTATACATACGGGTAGTTAGCGCGAAATAGGAAAGAGAGAGTGCACAGTATCTCTGTTGTGTGCAAGTATAAGTGGTCTCCAAAGCTTCATCGTAGGCAACTACTGCAGCAATAGTATAAAGGTACATGGGGCACGGCTGCCTGATACGTGCGGTACGTAGGCCTGTGCGCTCGGAAGAACAAAAATCGGAAACAAAACCAAGTCCTGCCGCACTCAAGACACACCAGTACCGCGGCAAATGCGAGCCCAACCCGAGCTGGCTTGCGACGAGAAAAGTTCCACGCGTTAGCTCAAGATTGCAGGCATCTGCAGATACCGAAGTCGTTGGAATCGGTAAAACACAGCTCGCGCAATCGGTAATGCAAAAACCCGACTGTTACTGGCAGACACACTCGTAAAAATCATAGGAGCTTGTACACACCGCTGCGTTTTGTTTGGCCGCTTCGCTCCCCATTGTGTTTTGGCGCTTCGCGCCAAATGAATTTAATTGTCCATACGGGATAAGACCATGAAAGTGTGGCCAGCTGATTTTGGCTCGAAAAGGCCAAGGTATACCTGACTTTTGCTACTATTGTGTCTATCATTGGCTTTCAACTGAAACCAATCAGAGAGGCCATACGTACACTACTACTGTTTTTTCTATCCGTATGCGTCCGCCCTCCCTCGGTTGAAATTATTCTGTATTGACGTTTAAACTCTGTACTCACACGTTTTATACTTTAAACTACATATTTGTACATGTAGACATGCGTATGCTGGTTTCGGTTTCTCTTCTTTGGGGTGTGTGATGTGCTTCATTTAGAGTAGGTCTTGCAATCTGGGAGGTATGACGTTTGGGGTGTTTTTCGACATGAATATTGCGCAGCGCGGTCTGCACTCGGAATCGTCGTCCGCAATGGAGTAATTCCGGGTTCGATGCAACCGGGCTGCGCCGCGTTTATGGTCAGGTTTGGCCCGGTTTGGCTGCGGTCTGGGGTCAGGGTTGGAGTTAGGGCTAGGGTTAGGGTTAGAGTCAGGGGTTGGGTTGGGTCTTGTCCCTTACCTTGATCTCAACAGGAACCAAAATACCAGAACAGCCTACCAACATGAATATCCTACCTCCCAGATTGTAACGGGACCTCTTCAGTTAATTGTTGTGATGTGTACTCTGTCGTTTTCTATGGTCACAGCACTGTATACAGCACCATGGTCACACGGCATTTCGTCTGCATCACCCCGCATCAAGGTGGTGTCAGGTTTGGTATGTCAATGCGATTTCGTGCCTAGCTAGGCTAGCAGGCGGTTCCTCTAAAAGCTTCAAGTAGAGCTGTCAACGGGGGGGGGGGGCGCAAGAGTGATTACTCTTGGCGCTCCCGCTGTGACGAAACAACGAAGCATGTCAAATTATAGTCACTCTCTGCAGGTCGAAGTGGAGCCCGTGGTACCTACACAATAAAGAAAACAAAACAATTCAGATTTTCAAGGCCGTGCGGCCCGCTTAATGCCTTTTTAGGCGCATTTATTTTTTTTTACCGGATTTTCACGAACCTAATCCCGCTCGTGGCGCGCGTTTTTTACTTGGTTTCAGAATTACCTGATTTTGACTCAAACGGGTCAGGTATACCTGATTTTGGCATTTGTGCTACAATGTTTTTTTCTGTTTTTTTTGTTTAGTGACCAATAGATTCGCGGTAGGGGACGGTAAACATAAATTCCGTACTTGCTATGCAGGAGTTGTCCGAAGGCCACCAGGGCGCACCCCTCTGGGACAGCACACTCGAGCGTCGCACTGCCCACACCGCCCTGGTGTGGATATAATCGAAATCGAACTGGACGATTACGTGGATGATAACTTCGGTGAAGACACCCCTTACTCAAACGCGCTGTGGACCCAGACGTTCGGCCCCGACCCTAAAACCTTACGACCAGATGCAAGTATCCGGCAACAGCCACCACTTCTTTCGGCAGCAGCAGCAGCTAAACAGCCGCAACAGGAGCAGGAGCAGCCCCTACCGCAACAGCCACCTCAGCGATCGCACCAAGGTAACCAGCGGCCTCAGAGGAATGTACAGACGCCGTCATGGCTCCAACATTTCGAAGGAGACGAGCCGGACCCTTGGTGTCCAACCAACCTACCGCAGTACACTTATCGGCAGCAGGGGAAGCAGAAACAGCAGCAGCAGCAGCGGCAGCAGCAGCGGCAGCAGCAACAGCGGCAACAGCGACCAGATGTAAATCGTATAAAGTTTGACCCTGTCCTGGCTCGTGGTAAGCGGACCTATTATGTGTGTGGTGCGGCCGCCAACCCGCCGAACACGGGCAGGTGCAAGAGGCATTGCGACGGTGGCCAGAAAAAGAAAGCAAAGAGCTCCTGTGGCCTTGGGGCAAGCCGAGCTCGAGCAGATTGGCACCGGCAACAGTGGGTCTGATGACCGAGGCATTTGAGGCGGAGTTGATAACTTGGTGACCAACGGAGCGTACGCAGCATTCTCGGTACCGAAGCAGAAACGACTGGAGGCAGCGAGGCCGATTTCGGAGAAGGACTACCGACAGGTGTACATTGACGTGTTCGAGCTCAGGAAGAATGCCAAGGTATGCTACAGAAGCCGCGAGAATCCTGCAGTCGGCACTCCTGGTGAACAAATACTCTTTCAGTTCTTTTGTATACACTCTCTGAGATTTGCAGGGCGTTTTGTGTCGGCTTTCGGCATGCGTACGTACAAGCCAGATAGTCGAACTATATAGACTGATCACACCCTATTTTTAGTATAACATCGATTAATTTTTCTGCGTCTCAAGCAGAACGACATATTTTTTCGAGGTATGTCCAGGTACAGGTAGGTAAAAAACGATCAGCCCGTGATGGTATTATGATCGGTAGTGCTGATGTTGCTCCGGTTTATGTACTGCTGAAAATTTGTCAATCTTTTATACTGTACAAGGTTCCGTTTCGGGACGCAGGTAACGTGAAATCTCGGGGCCTCGCGAGACGAAAGGGGAGTCACAGGTAACACACGTACAGCTGTTCTTGGCGGAAACGTGAGCCATGGGTTAGCAGATTGCCGGAATGAAAGTGTAATGATGGTCAGCCGGAACTAAATACTTCTCTTTCTGTGGTGAATACTAGACTCGTACTACATGCACGTGGTACCATGGGTTGACTACTATACTGTTTGCTATGCATCACTCCCGCTACTACGCAGGTAGAAGCGGCATGCATTTGAGAAAATACTACCTGGTGCAGTAACACTACTATTTTGCGCGAAAAATAATGGAAATTGTGGGGGAAAAGCTGTCCGATAATAATAGACCTAACTCTACTACTGGATACTACTGGTAGAGCATGACCAATCACTGATACAATACAACCTCACGGTAAACATAGACGCCAAAGAACCACGCGGCACCATGGGTTTCGGCATGACTACCGGTATACTACTGTTATACTATACACAACACCGTGCCGGCGCACTAGAAGGCGGTCGTTGGTAAGGGACTATGTGCCGGTGCACGGCTTGCGGCTTGCGCCGATGCGTCGACCCTTGGCCCTGCCCCTCACTGACCATACGGAACATAAGCGTCGCGACACACAACAACGATGCCGTACCGGTGCAGTATGAGGCGGTCGACAGTGGCGGAATATGCGCCGGTCTACGTTTCGTGACCGGCGCACCGGCTTTCAGTCGTTATTGAGCGGAATGGATGCCGGCGCGTGCGTCACCCTTGTCCCACTAGCGATACATTCGTACCAAAGACACAGGCGCGTGTCACCCCAAGGAAAATTCTAGGCCGGTGCACGAGATACACGGTGCGGAGCACAGATAGCGGATGCTGTTGGTAGGAAGATGTCGGTGCATGTCAACAACGGCGGCTATAAAAAACGCCGGCGCGTACTAATAGTGTGCCGGCGCACACCAGCACGGGGAAAACCAATCCCCACCCATGTCCGGGCCGGTGCATGGATAGTGCTCACCGTCGCCTCTGTCTAATATCATTGCCGTCGCGCTACCCCGTTCCGCTTCCCCGCCGTGTCGTCGCGCCCGTTGTTGCTGTCGTTGCGTTCTGTTCCGCGTCCGCGTCGTCCGCTGTTGCCGTCACCGTATTCTGGTTCGCGTCCGCGCTGTCTCGCCGAGTCCAAATTTGGCAGAAGCCCGGCGAGAACGACGGCGGAGGGGGAACTGGGGACAATGGCGGGTAGCGACGGCGACGAGGAGGCTTTTGCGTCGCTGGCCGACTTTGCAACCTTCAAGCCGAGGATGGCGAACGAAGTCGCCCAGCTCCAGGCGGCGCTCTAGAGATCGATGAACGATATTTTGGAAGCCTCCCGCCGTCTCGCCCTCGGGGGGGGGGCAGCACCAGCAGGTTTGGAACGCATTCCGGCAGCTCTGCTGCTGGGGCCTCCCTGCTGGACCACTTCCCCAGCACAGCCCTTCTCGGACCGCCGGCCGGACAGCCGTTCGGGAGCCCCGTCGCTGGGGTCCTCCCACCGACTCCCAACATCGCTTGCCAACCTGTCGATGGGGCCACAGGCGCCCGCGCGGGTCTGCGTGGGCCCCGCAACCCTGACCAGGACAGGCTCGCCGTAGGTCCGGGGCGGGCGTTCTGCCACGACGGTACTCCGGGCGGTGCCCCTCTCGGACAGGCAGGTCCGCTCGCCGTGGTCCCGGGAGGGCGAGCTACGGTAGTGTTTTCGGGCTGTATCGGGGCCACCGTGGGCCAAGCGGGAGGAGTCGGCTACGGTGGTGCATTGATCGGTACCGAAACGGCCCGCGCCCAACTCGACCAGGCGGGCGGGCTCGCAGTGGGCCAGGGGGGGGGTCTCGGCAACGGGGGCTATGTGGGCGGCGCCATTTGTGCCGGCGCCTTCTCCGGACAGGTCAGCAGGCACGCTGCCGGCTCGGCTACGTCCCGGGCTGGGCAGGAGCAACGGCGAGCCATCGATTGCACTCGGCCACGCGGCCCGCGACGGGTCGGGTGGGTTTGAGGTCGACTCGGACGTTTTACCGGGACGGCAGCGAAAGCAACCCGTTTACGCCTTGGGCCGATAGGTCAACCAGATTATGACCACCCGCGCAGTGGCATCGAGGGCCAACCGCACGACTCGGCCATGGCAGATCATCTGCGGTGGCAGCCTGGCGTCAATGCAGAGGGCGGCCGTGCAGCGGTACGTGGGAGCAATGGTCAACCTTTCGGCCGGCGTCCATGGCGTGTTAGAGCGTTGGACGACTTCGACTTTCTGGCCTTGAGACCGCGCGGGGGGGAGGAATCAACCGTCCACTGGTGCGAAACCTGAGCATTTTCGGGTACTCTTTCGTTGCGATCGCGTCCCGCGGGCTCCCACAAAATGGTTAGGATCTCCATGTGACGATCGCTCGCTTGGAGGCGCTCGGACGAGCCTTCAACGCGGGGGATACGATCCTCAACGACCATGTTATGGAGCACGTTGGGGTCGCCGATCGCCCGGCAAACGAGGCCAGGCTGGCGGCTCTGGTCACCAAAGACCTGTCGACCTTCACGCTCGACCTGTGCGCGGTGTCCCCGACTGCTGCGGCCACGCTTGGGCCTACCCCCCGCCGGCGGATTCCCTTCCCCGCGGTTTCGGGGCCACACTGGCCCCGCCTTTCCGGCTGCGTCGCTCTCGGCGGCTTTGTCAACGCCGAAGTCCAGCAACCTCGCCTTTTCTCCACCCCGACAGCCGGGGCCGGGAGTGGTGAATACCGGCAGGAGGGGAAGACCGGCAGATGCCGCTTCGGTGACACCTGCATGTTCTCCCACGTCGGTCCCACTCGCATGACGGGCAGCGGCAATAAGAACAAGTCCGCTACCGGCGAGGGGAGTCGGCCGATAGCGGCGTCGCAGCCAGAGGCGCTGTATCCGGGGAACCCCGGTCAAGAGGACCAAGGGCAAGGGCAGGCGGGGGCTGGGGGTGGCGGTGCAATTAACGGGAGAAGCGAGCGACGGCGGCCGCGGCAACGGGGCGTCGAGTGGGGGGGCCTTCACCCAGTCAGCGGCTGGCAAGGCTGACGAATAGGGGGACGGGCTCGCCCCTCAGTGGGGGTGAGGCCGATCGTAGAGCGTACGGAAACAGCAGCGCGAGTTGCACAGCTTGTACGTCCGGGGTCAGCGTCCATTGGGAGCCCAGGTCTTGGGGCCAGCGGGTGTCACGCTATGCGCAGGAGCGCTGGTAACCAGCTCATCCGCCAGTTGGTTGCGCCGTCATCTCACCGAGCTTATACGTCAAGTTTCCGGTATCGAATCGTTTTTTGTTTTAATGTTCGGGGGTTGATAAGGGTGGCTGCGTGTTTCGACACTCCAGCCTCCACTACGAATAAGATTCAGGCGTTGCTTAAGTTCGCAGCATGGTGTGCATTGGAGGGCTACTGAGCCGGTACTGTTGCCTGTAAACCATCAGCCGTGTCCCACCGCGTAAACATGCAAATGGAGTTTCCCACGTCGTCACCGTTTGTTAAACGTCCATTGCAAGGGGGGCACAGTCGCACATTACCCCCGGTACCTCATACAAAGAATTCGTCGCCCTATTTCGTGGGATACGTTGTTGGGAGGACAGAGCCTGTCCGTGTCGTGGGGCCCGGGTGGCCGAGTTCTTTGGCTGTCGTTGGCATTGAGCTATTTACTTATTTTTTCATGGCGAAGTCTGACGAAATATGCGTTTGTTCGTCCGGAGTTCTACACCCCGTGCATTGCTTGACGAGAGGTGACGTAGCGTTATTCACGGCGGAGCGGCGGTTGACCTCGTTGCAGTGGCATCAGGCCACCAGCATCAAAGTCCTGTTTCGGGGCCATAAAGGGTCCAAGTTCAGCAAATATCGGGTATCGTGCGCACACGCGACGATGCCTTCGGGGCGCGTTGCGGGGTACGAGCAGGCGGTGGTGCCTTCGATTTCATGGTGGAGTTGGTGTCGGGATATCCGACGCTGCCAGAAAGCGCCCCCCTGTCGTCGTATCGGTACGGTGAGGAGGTCAAAGTTGGGAGGTACACGCAGGCCCTCGGGGAACTTCGCGAAGTGGTAGTGGAAGCAGGAGACGATGCCAGCGAAGTCGGCCTCACTCATTGCATACTGCGCAACCAATACGCTGACGACCAGGGGGATGTGCCGTAGAGGGCGATCTGAGAGAAGGTAGATTGAAGTCTTCAAAGTTATCCTAGACGTACATGCCCGATAACCCAGAGGACGCGGGTATTGTATCTCGTCAACTAGCAGAGACGGCAAAGATAGTGCAGCAGGCAGCCAAGCCAGGGCACAGTTTGGGGCCTAACACCGTAGTATCGACGCGACCTCGAAATTGGGGCATGTCAATGGGGGGGGAGACTCCCGGGTACCGGCAGTACGATAGGCAACCAGAATCAGCGGCCGGTGTCGCGGCTCTCGTTCCACGCCAATGGATCCCCCCCCTCGATGTCGCAGATAATATTAATAACATGACAATTCGAAGGACATACAACAAAGCGTAGTATCTCTAAGTTCACGTGAGGCGCCTGTTTTGTGTACAACCGACGGAATTAATTATTTATAGTCATGGGCTCTATCGACGGAAACTAAATGGCTTAATTTGTTAAGAGGCAGAGAGAAGAGAAGAACGACCATACTCGCCGCGTGCCACCTCCTAGCTTCTCGTGATATGTGCACGAGTAGAGCACGCCACTGCTCGCTGCCGATGGATAGGCCTAGAGGCTAGGCCTACTGTTGTGGTTTCTCCCGCCCACCCGCCCCTTTCTTCTTCCGAAGGTGGGTGGAACGGAGCGGCCACATGGTGCTGGCTACACCGTATTATACGTTTACTATTGTTTGCGATTAACTGGTTGGGACTCGGGGCTTTCACTGGGAGAGTGGGGTATGTCAATGGTTTACTACCATTGGGGGTCTCAGTCGTGCGAGACTGTGTTTGTTAGAGCCCCGGCCAGTCGGCTGGGGGGGAGGAACTCCCGGGTACTGGCAGTACGATAGACAACGAGAGTCAGTGGCCGGTGTCGCGGCTCTCGTTACACGCCAGTGGATCCCCCCCACGACGTCGCAGAGAATAATAACATAATAACATGACAATTCGAAGGATATTCAAAAAATCAAAATTGTACTGGAAATAGAAGCATTTTGTTTTTTCCGAATTTGGGGAGACGAAATGCATGAAAGTAAAATGCCAAGACGCTTGCTAAAATATATATGTATATATCAATGAGACGCGCGATTGCGGAGCGGGAGTCGGTCGAGCTATAACAGTAGTAGATGCAGCAACGTGTGTAGGCACACATGCCTGGGCCAAACAGGACAAAAAAACATCAAACGGTTTGATGTTTTAGTTCGTATCAACGAGTACAAGTAGGCAAACTGTGCGTGTCGACTAAAGCAACGTGCGAGTCGTGTCCTAAGACATGCTGCAGATTGCGTTGTCAGCTCCATCCTCCTACTACTGATGAGGAGACGGAGAAGCAGAAGAATATCTGCTGTTGTAGATTCGGTACAGCAGCAGCAGCAGCAGCAGTAGTAGTAGTAGTAGTAGTAGTAGCAGTAGCAGTAGGAGTAGTAGTAGTGGTAGTAGTAGTGGTGGTAGTAGTAGTGATAGTATTATGTAACAGTAGTGGTGGCACCTGTCATAAAACGGTTTTTTGTTTTTAGAGTTCTACCTAACGAAACCCAACTCTACGAGTATTCGTAGGACGCCTGTGCCTGTCAACAAAACACGTCGGAAAATCCTGTTGTTGCGGAACTGTTTGTTGGGGATCACGGTGCCGACTGGTCTCTCTCGTCACTCTCACCAACTCCAACCGCGACTTCGGAAAACCAACTAAGCAAACTGAGAACAGCGCACGAATTAATTTATTCGAGGGCAATAACAATATATATAATGCTAAGAAATATGCTCATTTCGGCACGAAAAATATGAATCTTAGAAACACAGCTCAACCGTGGCACCAACTCTAAGTTTCATACATAGAGATAAGAGGTCGGACAAACAAACAATGGAGCCTGGACATCCATTTGGCGCTTCTCAACACCGGGATCCCACTACTGTAGTAGTGGGAGAAAAATTACTCAAATCGAAAAGGATATGTATGCACCGCAGAAGGGGCTGGAACTCCCGACCACTCTCGGCTGTCCACGAAACTCGCACTGCAGCAGCAGGCAACAGCAGTGCTTGTTTCATCTGTGTGTTAGCACGCATGTGTCACACAACAGCAGAGACCCTCAGCTTTACAGATCGCAAGCTCTATTGAAAAAGACGTACGACCTGGTTCAGGTACGTATTAATAGGAGGTTACGGCAAAATACAGCTCGGATGAACTAATGCACACGCGTGATGTTGCCTCCTGCTTTGTTGACGGGCAGCAGGCGTGAACAGCGTTGTAGCCAACTGATTGTAGCATGCTCCTTATGCACGGTTCATCAGGAATGTGTTATTTGTTGCCGGTGGTGTCACATATACACATTTAATGTACAAAAAAAAGGTTAAGAACAAGAAGTACAAAATATACGTGTATTCCCATTGATAGGAGACATGACAGATGATCTCTGCGAGGATCACACTCGCGCTTCCAAGTTCAAAATCGAGCATCGTGACCATTTTAGTATATCACAAAAGATCCATATTACCTGGTACAAACAGTCTGCTTTTTCTGCGGCGCGCATGACACGCCGCACTCACATGCATGTATCACAGCAGGACACAGTAGCAGCAGAAAGAGAATGAGTGGTAAAGACCGATGACGGACCGCAGCCTCCAATATTGAAGCAGTACACCACGGACCGGCAACAAGCGCGTAGTGTGGCTCGCGGCTGCTTGTTCTGCTATAAAGGCGGCGTTGTGACGTTGTTTGCTTTCTTCGCATGTTATCTGAAGTCTGCCGGGTAGATTTCTTTGGTGTGCTGGGCCAAGCAAGTCAGAAATATGTCAACTGTTACAACAGTTGAGACAAGGGTATGTGAAAACAATAATTCGTGGACCCACACTGCCCCTTCCCCCTCGGCAGGCCCTAAGAAAAACATGTTTTTTCCTCGTTCTTAGCCTTGTTGACTTCAGTTGGTCAGGAAGACGTCGTCAAAACGCTACATATAAGCCGTACGCGCGTTTTTACTAAGATGTTGTTCATGTGTTGCTATGTGCGAGTAGTTGGGATGTTTTTCGCTATGCAAGTTTTTTTACGTTCTATTTCGAATATATTACTGCTGTTTGGAGCTTTTTCAAAACAACTCGCTGGTCAAGGCTGGCACATAAACCGATGTTTTTCGTTCCAACTAAGTCCAACTTGAACAAACCAGCGCCGCCAAGATGTGGTCGGAAAAAAACGGTGAGAGGACTTACTTGTTTTAAACGTGCGACGCCTCGTTGATTCTGGGTAGACGATTTGTTTGGAACCGTCCACCACCGACACACTGTCTGGTCTACGACAACTCAACCAAACGCTACTTGAATGAATGGCGCCGAACGGCAGACGACCAACACATACACAACAATAAGCAACTTCGAGCAGCCCACTCAGATCTTCCTCCGACCACTCCTCCCCCGCCTTCTTAGGCAAGTATTGGGCGAAGCTTCGGCCGTTTATCTTCAAGGCTGCTTGCACACAAACGTTGTGCAATGTAACCTTGCATTCCGAGCATGTGTAACTACCGGCGCCAAGTTCGGGATACTTGCAGTCAGCAGAAAGACCACACGGTACCATGGCGCAGCAACGCTTGTGCTTGGCACTTGAATCGAGATGTTTTGGGGGCCGAAAGAACGGAGAGTACGTGTGCGTGTGTGCGCACGAGTGATAGAAAAGCTGAGGGCGCTAGTCGTGTCTATCACGCAATCTCGCCGCGTTTCTTCGGCGGTTATAAAAATCAATTGATTGATCTCGCCGCGTTAGACTGAAACCTGCATAAGGGGCTTTCAAAGCAGAGCCTCGTCGTGCCGTAGTGAGCTCGGGTCACCTGCCTGATGTTCGTTGCCTAGGCTGCTACGTGTAGTATCAGGCTGTACCAGGCAATGGATTAGGCGGTCATTGTCCCCCTACATACACAGCCGTCTACAGTGGAGTGTTGTTTCTTTCAACTCTGAAGTCTGAACGCTTAGATCAATGATCAAGTGACTTGATAGTACCCATCGAAGTACTTTCGTCCCCAGCAACCCCCACTATAAAAGGTACTCATTGTTCCGTTTGCATCCATAGTGTTCGTGAATATTTCTCAAATAGAGCAGCAGCAAAGAGAGGTATATGGTGAATTACAAACCGCAGGCGCTGATAAATACAACCAGTCACAGCAGTACAGCGCGTAAGGCTACACGCGGCGTATGGGCGGCAGCGTTGAAACGTTGTGATCTGTGCATGCCGTCGATTGCCTTCCTGGTATGTGTCTGGGCTGTGTGCGCATGAAGGCCTAGGGTAAACACAAACAACATTCTACCGGTACGTACAACGCGCAACCTCTCCTTTAGAAACCCAGTGTACAGTCTTGTCTACACCCGCCCAAAAAAAGAACTTTCGGAGTTTACCACGCGCTCCAGAGCGCAAGGATCTTTTCCGGACTTCAACAATGTGTCCGGCCAGGCTTCGCGTGTCGACTACTTCGCGTTCCGACAATTGTTACAAGTGCTCGTACGAACAAATATGTTAAAAAACGTACGACAATTTAACAGACATCACTAACCATTGAACAGGATAATCGTTGTTTCTACGGACTCGGGGAGACGAAAATGGCCCGTCGCTAGGCAAACCGTTTGGGCGATACCCGCCATCGCCGTATGGCGACTCTGTGAAAAGGCTAAGCACCAGGCTCTTCGTTTTGTATCTGTGGATTGTTCCCGATGCACGGCGAAAATAAATTATTTTCCGGTCGGTCTCTACAGTATTTTCGACGATAGCGACGGACGACGCAAGAAACATTGCTGCTGAAAGCGACACGATCTGTAGTGAGATGACTAAATGTATGCATATATCGAAACAAATATCAATACATGTAGGCGTGCCTAGTGAAAAATTCCTGGTATTACTGTTTACTATCAAGTCAAAGATCTCGGACTGCGAGAAAGGGTGATCCATATCCGGTCAGCTTTCAAACTTCACTTTGCACATGCTCGCGCTTCGTGAATACCATCGCGGCCAATCTCCGCCTAAAAGTCATACATATTCTCACGTGTCACGGTTTCGCGCGCTGGCTTCAACTAGAACCTGTTCGTGGATGTATCCTCCTTTGCAAAATGCACTTTTAAGTCGCTGCCCAAAATAATACAGCTGGGCAGGGCTGTTCCTTGTTTAAAGGGCAACACAATCAAGGTACAGAAGAAGCAGCGCCTGTGTGGGTTTGTTTGTTGTTTTGGTCATTGTTGGCGGTACGCCCCGCCATTCTGTTGTTTATTAAGCGTACGACGAAGAACAGGACAATTTTACATCATCAACGATTTTCGCTGTTTATTGTTCAATACGACGCGGTGCGGCTCGGCACGGTTACCGAACCGCACCCCACGCTACGATTTACCCAACAACACGATCGAAGCGCAGCGCACCGCACCGCACCTCAAAGCACCGCAAAGCACCGAATGATATAATCTTGTTTTTCTTCTGGCGTTATTTCGCCCCCACCCATACTCAACTACTACCTGGTACTGTTCAGCACACATGTCTCCCCTATTTCAACGATCGTCCTGTATAAAGAGTCATAACGCCTCCACACAACTCCGGATTCGCTATATTTCATATTAGCATTGGAGACCGTACCGCACTAATGCGTTTTTGATCTTGAATTTTATTTGAACCTGAATCGTACCCAACTAATATGCTACCTAGCTTAACCCACTTCTTGGATCATGAGTCAGTTGGAACCGCTCCACCAATGTTTAAGTTCGCTACTGATAATATTTAATTTTCTGCATTCAGTGTAGATGTGAAGATTCTTCCCGTCTTGTCAACGATGATGGGCGACGATTGTTGTGCAATTTTCAAATACTAAAGTCGCGTTCAGTGTCGACGTGAAGATTCTATCTGAATCACCAATGACGATGGGAGACGATCGTTGGGCTTTTAAGAGGTATGATATCACGTTTAATTTCGTTGTGAATATTATATTCGACTTAGATCATGGGCGAAGATTGTTGTGCTTGTAGCGAATACTTCTATCGGATGAATCCCACAACTTTTTCTGTTCATTCCAGGCTCTTGTCTGGCCATTGTGTGCGGCCACGTTTGTTCTTTAAAACTTCCTACCATCAGCGGTGAGATCGAAGATTCCGCCTGAACTGATATATACCAGCTGTGTGTGTTCGATCGCCCGTGCCGCTGTGTTTTACATGACCGCATTTTTGTGCAAACAAAATGCAACACATTGATTTTCTTCACGGCGTCAAGCCGACCCGCGGCATGGGTTTCTGTTGACAGGGTACTAGGGTGCGCTGCGCTGCGGTTTTAATATTAAGAATCACGCAGTTGCGATGCGGTGCGGTGTGAAATGCGACGGGTGGCAAACTGCGATCAGCGTCAGGGAGTGTACCGAAAACTGGATGGATTTTTCTGGTAAAGGCTATTGCCGCGGCGAAGGGGAGGCTGACGTGTGCGCAGGTGTACAGTTGAAGTAAAACTTCGAAGAACACTATTTAGTACTGACATGCCGTGAGTATGTTACATAACCTACAAGTAGGTGGGTGGACTGGAGGGACGAAATGCGTCAAGATTACTTGGTAGAGACTAGGAGGATAGGCTATATACGAGTAGTATGGTTCAAATAGAACTACAGGACGAGTATTGTTTGGGTGCACGACATTGATAGAGAGAGGGACAATATCTAATTCGTAGGATCCAGTTCAAGACTAACGAAAGTATGACGCACCGTGAACAATGTAATATGCCGGCCTTGGGTTGGCGAGCTTCGCGGTTACACCAGCGCACCACTAGAACTCTAAATCTGCCTCTGAATTGCTTACTCCATGTACAAACGTTGCCAACATATCACGATGTATGACAGGTATTTACACGGATCCGAGATATACCTTCCATACCCCGAAAGAAATATCCCCGTGATTGATGTGATGACGGGGACATACGTGCCTCCTCTCTCTCCGTTTAGAGTTGGTTTAAGATAGGAGCCTCTTCACGGACGAAACCGAAAAACTGTATTGTGTTCGAAGGCCAAAACTGTGCCTCCGTTTGTTTACAGCCCGAACACTATTGCCGGTGCGCGCGCGTGTGACATATACTGACATCTCATAGTCTTAGGCCGACAGCGATAAGGCTCCAAAACTACGCTTTGGCTTGTCGGCCGACCAAAGAAAATATACGCTGTTTGTGATGATCTCCGGAACATACGTGTTGGTACTGAACCGTTGGCATGTTTGGGAAGATACGATGGGGAAGAGGGCCGAGCAAGTGTGGGTGCAGTTCGTTTTATTGGGAGTTGCCATTTATCTACAATGTTTGCATCGTAACGGTAGTGAAATTCTCAATCGCAACTTTTGGCCGGCAGAGTTAGTTTTGTTACCTGCAATTTTTTGTTAAATGCAGAATAGTCTACAACCTCATGAAAAAAAATGAAGTAAATCGTTCTTCTTCCCCGAGAGCTGTACGTGCCGACGTCGATATTTTTGTTCCATTTAGACGTATGTTTTAGATGTTTTTTTTAGTAAGGGCCGGTATTAACAAGAGTGTTTTTTATATGATATTCCGCCAATATTTGTTTCGTTTGATTTGTATTGCATCTGATTGGTCGAAACATGAATCACCATGCAGGCGTTTTGACTTTTGATAAATATAAAAAAGAAAAAATAACAATTCGACAAGAAGTCTTTTCGGACTTCTTTTGCTTTTCGTGATACTCAATAAGGGGAGTTTGCCCAACTCGACGCGCAAAATTGAGCCGTGTCGTCGACTGCTTCACAGGTGAGATCCACCATTCTCGAGAGACAGGTCCACCGGGCCAGCCGCAGCGCAAGGTCCGACGGCCTCTAGCACAGAGTAGACCATCGGCGGTGCCTCATACAATTACAAGGCCGTTGGCAACCCAGTTTTTAGTCCCTCTTTGCTCGCAAAATACACGAGCACCGTCACGACTTTACTCAGAAGCTCGATCGCTGTTTCCCCGTCGCTGCTGCGTGCGAGGGGTTTCAGGGCTACGCCAGCCACCCAGGACATCGCAAGAACGATAGCCTCTTCGGCGGTGCCGACAGAAACAATCGGCCGCTGAACACGACGCCCCGGGGAGGACACGGCCCGGCACTCGACTCGTTGGCTGCCATTGTGTGTTCGTTGACCCTTGTGCGTTATTCGATTTTTTCAGCTATACGCTTTTCCTCGGTAGGACCCAAAGGCATATTTTTCACGAAATTCTATTCAAATCGAATAATTTGTTTTCCTATTCGATTATCACAAAAGAGGTTGCTCGTGAAGGCGGCCTCTAAAGAGCATGTGTTCGCGTATGGCATCGTGTTCGTGCGATGCCTAACATCGAGTGAGACAAGAAAATGTACATATGCAGAAAAAACAACACACTGTCGACCAGACATTTGTCGTGAGTTTTTGTTGTGGGCGTGTACATACATGTTGTCTTCTCAATTTTTATTATGGTTTTCTTCGCACCTGAACTGGAACGAAGCTCGAGCGTGTGACAAAGCCAGAGTCATATATACCGAGGGGTCTGGCCTTAACTGGGGGTCATAGTACACTGTGTTTTAGAGTTCCGTTTGATGTCTTTGGAGGCCTGAGGACGGGGCGAATAACCCTATGATCAACGATGCGCACAATCCAAAGCGAGGCAGACTATAGTACGCTATAATGAATGACCCCCTCACCGCACGCCTCTTCAACAAGCACAATGCGAAACACGAGAATGCACCCGGCGTAATTGGTACAAACAAACGGTGGTTAAACACACAAAGCACCCTGTAGCCATGAGAAACATAAATAAAGCGGTGGATATATAGTCAGCTACTCCCGTGTCAATACGTAACGACCCTACCTACGTGTATGCTTCAACACTACAAATTGGAACACACGCCCAACAATTACAACCCAGCCATCATAATGACAGCGAGTGGTCATTCGATTGTTTGTCTGAAGTTTCTTTTCGGGGGGACTTGGTGCTTGGATTTGGAGGTGGCAAGGTCAGGGGTGAGACCAGTGGTAGTGCTTGGTGCGAGGGCCGAGCAACACCGAGAGCGGGACGGGGACTCTGTCATCGGTGCGACCGACAGCAGTATCAGACAGTAATACCGCACAGCCCTCTGCGCACAAGAGCATACGGGCAGCAGGTACAAAACAGCTGTTTTCATGAACAGCGGGTTGTCGTTGGATGCATATCCGGAAATAATTCCGTGGAGGGGGCTTTCTCTTTGCGGTTGTGCAATTCGACACTGATTTGGAAACGGAAAAATTGTTTTGTTCGGAATATAAAGCCTACTACGATAATTCGATATAACGTTTTGAGGCGATATCATATCATGCCGAACCTAGCTTCTACAAAAAGTGGACTTTAGATTTGAAGCAAATTTCACCGATTCGTCCAGGTTGGGAAACATACCAGGCCAATCCCTTGTGTTTTTTTTGTTACGATAGCAATATTTTACAGCCCAGTTGAACGAAATCGAAAGCAATGCGAGAAACAAATCAACGGAACAAATCGATGACGGCAAAACGAACTAAAGCAATCCGAAAATGAAAACGAAACACGACATTTGGACAAAACTTGGAAGTAGTCGGAAATAACTCGATCGGTACACGAAGGACAGTATAAATCTGGCGAAGAAACCACCATGGATACGATGTTCACCCACAACAAATCCAACTTACTGCTCATTCAACGGCCAACAGTGTGATGTTTTCTCTCTGCATACCTGGTACACATGTTTTGGCCTCACTCGGTGCTTAGCATCGCACAAAGACGGCAAGAACGAGAATTTGCTTATGACAAAGAACAATAAATATTTTGATAAAAAATCGCGATCGACACAAACTCACCACTTGTACGATGCAATAGTTGCAGATACTCGTAGATGGTAAGCTTTTTCTTTTATTTCATCTAAAGTTTACAATAGCAATATGTTCGTATGCTGTACGTGTTGGAGAATACCTAAAATTGGTTGCAAGCACACCCACCGTGTCACTAATCTCATGATAACGTCACACGTTAAGCGAAGTTCACAACAGGGCGTCCAACAATCGAGGTGCATTTGGTACGTCACCTTAGTGTTCGGTGTACGGCTTTCCCGTGCCCGCAATGTGCTAACGTTGTGGTTCGCTACGGCGTCCCGCAACGAACACAAGTCATTGTCACCTGTGCAACAACCTCACCTACGGATTGGTCCCTGCTGGGACCGGTCAGGCGGCAGTGTGGCATGAAATCCTGGTGTCCCCGAGTTTCATACAAACAATAGCATCGCACTATTTGAACACACCAAGCACACACTATTTATTAGCCTACGAATCAATATTCACAGTCATCACAACCGACGTGCAGATCGATTGAAAACATGTATTTCTACGTCGCATAGCTAGTATCAAATGAAGCACAAAAGGTAGGGCAAGGGAACAACGTTCAAAGCTTGTCGTAGCCTGTAAAACGAAACGACTTTTCAGCCCAAAAAGGCAGGCGATTTTCGTTTTCCGGCCCGCTGGGTGATGTCGGGGGGTCAGCATTGGTCACACATCTTTTTTGGGCGCTATAGCCGCATCCAAAACAATGCGGAAACTCATCATTTGCTACGCGCCCTGACGTACCTACACCTTTACGTCAAGCCGGTATGCCACGCCGGCATAGCAGTACACTAAGGGAGCCGTCGGGAACATTAGCTCGGCTTTCACTACCTATTTTTTCGTGTGATTTTTGGAGGAGGTTATATTTCGACTCTCTTATTCGCCTTCGCTGTTCTAACCTGTACCGTTGCTACGAGGCCGAAGGTTTATAAATACTGGACACACGTCCCAGACACACGTCGCGGTTTTCTCGAAAGCGTTGTCATTTATCCGGTGTTTAATTGCTATTGTCCTCGATGAAACGCATTCGAGCGCAGTTAGTTCCCTATTTTTTTTGTGAAGTCGCAGTTGGAGTTGGTGAGAGTGTCTAGAGAGACCAGTCGGCACCGGCACAGACGGCACCCCAGCGGGAGGGGTTTGTCTAATGCTGAACTTTTGTTTTTTTCCCTTGGAAAACCAAGAAAAAAGGCTCGCGCGCCTCATTATTAAATCCGAACGGCTACTGCATTACATGACAGAATTGTATGCCAGTGCAGCAGTAGGATAGCACGGCGGGAGCAGGACGCCCCACCCCCGAACAGCCACCTATAAGTTGTGGCCTGCCTGGTCCATACGGCGGTAATGTATGCGGGCAACCACGTCTGCCGATATCTGTATGTCGCAGAATGCCTCCCCTCGATTCTAAGAGCCCAAGTTTCACGGCTCCGGTTCCGAGCGACGATGTAAGCCGGACGCCTACCCGTCCCTACGTACGGAAATACACACTCCTTTCACGAAGCATGTTATCATAACGTCATGTAGAGTCCATGCGGTGGTGGGTCAGTAGGTGCAGCGTGCAAGACATATATATGATGTATTAATTTTCTGAAAACGTGGAGACGAAGCATACGACGGTAAAAACTTGATCGACAGACGAATAGACTGAGCACGTCTGTTCCACACAGAGGATCGCAAAATAAAAGCGAATTATGATTCTCCAACAAGCAGTTGTTATGTAATCGACAGGCGAACGAATAGACAGAAGCTGTCTGCACCACACAGACGATCGCAAAATGAAAGCGAAGCATACGTGTTGTGTTGTGGGTAGTAGTGATGCACCGGACTCTTTCACAGCCTACCACTACTAGAAGAGTGGGAATGACCTACGTGGCAGATTTACGGCGGCACAGTGGTTGACAGCGGGGTTTCTGGACATCTATTGCGCTTGTACGCACCACGGTTACAAAGTAATCGACACCAGTCGTGGTCGTACTGGGCGGCGATATGCGATGTTCGTTGTGGCTCTTTTGGGGTGTCTTTGTTTGCCGCGTGGAATAAACACAAGCAATTGCGCGGATACACACGACCACGAATGTATTTGTTCGTCGTGGTGGTTCAGCACTAGGCATAATACTCCGTACTCTCCCAGCATGATGCATCGCAGATATACTACAGCAGGTATTACTGAGGTCGCTTCTGGGCATTTTAGTCTCATATTGTGACACATCCTGGCCCAGCAAAAACGCACAGCAAACGGCACAGTTCTGCAGCAGCATGCAGCAAGAGCAGCCACACAGCTCTGCAGCAACAGCGCATATATAGCACCGCCATACAATCCGAGCCTCCAACCCAAGTACAACCCGTTTCTCGGTGCAGTGTGAACTCGCAGCCATCACCGTGCAACAGCAGCAATGTCGGCGGCGTTGAGGGGCATCCAGCACTCATGACTCAACCGACCGGCTCTCGTATCGACCCCAATACTTCCCCGACTACATCGAGCATACGCAGCACAACAAACACCACACTGCACTGTATAACCCGGCACACAGGCAGTAATTCCAACGCCCGACCCAACTCAAGGCTAGCGGATAGTGAGCGTTCACACGAAGGAGACCCACCCGATGAACTCTGCGGTCCCAGAGACCTGACACGCTCGCCACGCGACTGCTCTCTTGTTCAGTCTGCGCAGCCTGACTACCGTTCTTGACGCCGCCGGCATTGCTGCTGTTTTTGCAGGGTGATGGCTGCGAGTTCATTCTGTATACCGAAAAGCGGGTTGGACTTGGTTGGTGTTGGGGGTTTGGATTTATGGCGGTTCTATATATATGTGCTCCTGCTGCAGAGCTGTGGCTGCTCCTGCTGCATATGCCGCTCCAGAGCCATGCTCGTATGGCTGAGCCCCTCGGTTCAACAGCATTATCTTTGATAGTGGTCATGCTCTTCTCGTGTCCTCGTATAGTTGAGCGCCTCCGGCGGTGCAGGTACGGTATGAGTATGGTATGATACGTGGTACGGTACGGTGTAGCACGGTGTGTGGTGTGCCATGGTATGTGATATCGTTTTTTGGTATGGTACGATGGTACGGTTTGTTTGGTGGATACACCACATTGAAAAATCGCGATGTTTGATATGGTACGTTTGTGGTATGGTGTGATGGTATGTTGTAGTGTATGTATTTTATGGCTAAAAAAATGGATGGTGGTGTGGTATGTTTTAAAATAATAAGGTCCGTAATAAGAGTCGAATACGCCGTACCAATATCATCTATAACGACCTTATATATCGATCGTTGGAATGTGTTCGAAAATATAAGACATGCGGACAGATGGACATACGGACCGACAGACAGACGGACAGACAGATTTTCAATTACCGAATCAGGGACTCAATTTTACAAACTGATAATGTTGGACAATTAGGTCTTGATATCTACCAGTAAATAGTAGTGCAACTTTGTTTCGTATTTGTGTAGACCCACCAACTTGTTGTATTTATGCAGATATACCGTACAACTTTTGTATCGGTATTGTAGTAATCGATTGGTGGGGCGCGTTGAACGTCGAGCGGATGCTTTTGCTATTGTTCGATTATATTTCGTCGGGTATGACTCGCCACTAAGAATACTCTTTGTGGCATCAATGCATCCATAATGCTGCCGTTCAAACACAGCATTGCATGTGTTGTTCCATTTGTCCTGGTCGTTTTCATTGGTCTACTGCTGTTGATAGGGCGCAGGCCTTCAGGAAACTCTAGTGGTAACTACCGCTTACTCATCACGGAAACATACTGGAGTATGGACGCTGAGACGCGTATGCATGTTAATTTTCAGTCACTTCACACGAGTACACATACACTCTTATTAGTAAATGTGGAGATGTAGAATACCAGGGTATGCGGCACGATTCGAACTTCTCGTCGATGTTTTTTCACCCAGTATATCATCACCACTGTCGATGCTAGGCACGTTGCTGTGTATCGATACTGGGATCGTTTCTAGAAGACGGATCATATATGCACCTTCCTGTAAACTGAACACTGTTACATGGTGATCAAGTGACGGCCAAGTCCCATTCAGTCACTCCTGTTGGACCTGTTTGTCTCCTCTTGCTCTCCTCTCCCGACAACAACCTCCTCGTCTTCGTTTCATCAACCGCCACAAAAGCGCGTTTTTTTTCTACTTCATTTCCTACGTCATCCCAAGGGTTCCTCACAGACACTCGGTGCCCCCTGCATCTGGTTTCACAGTGACATATCGTCTACTTTCATCCTTCTCTGAGTACGTATGGCCCACTAAACGTCTGTTCATTTCTTAAACGGAACAAATAAAAACCTATGCATCATCGCAAAACTCTGCCGACCCCCCTAGCAATAGTCTAGCTGGCAGGGCCAATGATGTAGCTGGCAATAAGAACCCACAGCACATCCCTGATGTCCGATATCAGAACGCGCCACTTAAGCTGGAACTTATTGAATAAGTACACCTGGAACGGGGCCAGAACCAACCCGAATACAACGAGAGTGTAGACGAGGCTCAGGTAGTCCGCCTTGAGCGTGGGGATCATGTCACCCTCAACAGACTTTCCCTCGAAAAACCCGGTCGTAAGGATGAAGATCAGCGCGTAGACTGTATTGATAACGAAAACGTCCACGGCCACTTGCAAGATTGCGTACGACGTTTTCTTTTCCGCTGGTATCCACCGATCGAGTGCACCGTATACGCAGTGCAGAACTGGGGCTGAGACCAAGACGCCGTCCAATGCAACGGCAAGAGTCCGACGTATCGCCTGAGGAGCATTCACGTCGCACGCATTCGTGGGCGAGTACAGGCTTTAGGTGGCTGAGACACGTGTGGGTCAGAGAACTATAGATGCATAATCAATAGTCAATCCCAGGGGAAGAAACTCTGAAACTGTTACTCCGCGTTTTCCTAGCCTAATGTCTTTGATCCCCGAGATAGTGACCAATACACTGATAACTTTGGTGTTATCAGCCGTCTACGAGCACCGTCAGCGCCAACTAGCAGTTTGCGTAGTATCGTGTTGCGCCCATGCCGTACGACTCCTTGCATCAAACATTATAGCTTGAACATCAATTAAGATCATTCCCCTATCTCGCCGTTGCGATTGTTGTGCTCGTTCATGTTAATAGGGATTTTTTCCTTCTGAAGTCCCAAGAGGGTTAAAAGTAAAAACGATTGCATCCTGACGAATTGAGGCGGACCGCCATGTGTTGTTAGAGACCCGGCAATGACTACCTCAAAGTATATATGTTCTCTGCACGTCCCATATTATTTTTGCGCGCGTTCCTGTTTACCTTGGGGACTGCACGCCAGCGACAACGTGAAAGACAAAGGGGTATCGCTGCTTGAATTGGGGTCGTTGCCCATCAAATTACAATTGAACGGCATTCGGGTGCGAAGCAAAGCCAAAAAGCAGATTACTATTACGGGGGACAATAGTTAACAGGACCAAATATTGTTAGTAACAATAGTTAACTATATAGGTTTTTATGTATAGCATAGGTACTGTTAACTATGGACCTCCGTAATAGTAATTGGTGATAATGACGCGCGACCTCAGTAATACCTGCAGTAGTCATATCTGAGATGCATCATGCTGGGCGAATACGGATTATTCTGTTTTGTTGTGCTGAACCAACACGAACGAACATCTACTGCTGATGTACCTATTACTACGCCGTCGTTGTTAATCTCGTGACCGTAAATATTCTTGGCACCTCCTGTGCTCTTGATATATGAAAAACACAGACAGCACAGCAGTACGGACACACCTGTAGCAATACCAGGTACAGGATTTTGTCGTGTGTATCCTGGTATTTCCACCTCGAAAACCGGCATAATAATTTGAAGACGAAAAATATGTGCTGCTATGTGACCACATAACTTATTACTTGTATTTTATTTTATTTTATTTTATTTTATTTTTTATCCTCCGGCGGATTGGTGAAAATAAAGCTTAAGCTCACCACAGTTCCACGTTCCCAATTTCGTGTCGTGTGTCAATTTAGCCCAGTTGGGCACGTTGACTCGACCTGACCCCCGAGAGGAGCAGGTGCGGTTGAGATAGCCACCCGGGAGAGTCATCTCCCCCGGGTAGTGTGGGACTTGCGCGAGCTCACCCAGTAACAAAACCAAGGCTATGAGGCCTTCCCGCCGGACGCGGTCCAGTTACGGTCCACCCTACCCGTTGGGGCGTTGGTCCTTGTATTCGTATCGTATCTCTCCGGAATTCAAGAACCGGCACGGGCACCGACTGGTTGTGCTGGATGTCGGGTGGAAAGAACAAGAAGACAAATAAACACACACCTTACATGCTTTTTTTTTTTTTTCCAACAGCAGTGTTTTCTGGTTGAAATTCGGCAAAAATAATTTGAAGACGAAAAATCTGCATCCGAAATGATTTGTCCAACAGAAAGAGCTTATTTCTTGTAGCAGGTGCCACTACTTGCTTGTACAGATGTACGACATCTACAGCAGCCGTGTTTCTCCAGCAACAAAACAGCAGCAGCAGGACGCACGAGGCCAGGGTCAGCGTCGCTGTACGCTCGGCGGCTCGGCTTGTCAATCTAACCCTTGAACCCTTTGTACACATCTACAGCAGCAGTGTTTCTCCAGCAACAAAACAGCGGCAGCAGTAGCAGTATGACGCACGAGGCCAGGGTCAGCGTCGCTGTACGCTCGGCTGGTCAATCTAACGCTTGAACCCTTTGTACACGTACTCGATTTTGTCCTATCTTGATTCCGAACTCGAAATTCGGTATAATAGTCTGAAGACGAAAAATCTGCACCTGACATGCTCTGTCCAAGAAGAAAGAGAACTTCTCGTAACAGGTAGCAGGTGTGTCACCGCTACCACTGATATACGACATCAACAGCAGAGCTTCTCCAGCAGCAAAAGAGCAGCAGCAGTAGCAGTAGGACACACCAGGCCAGGGTCAGCGTCGCAGTACGCTCGGCTTGTGTGTGAACCCTTCGTGCACGTGTTTCCTGGTTCCAAACTCATAATTTGAAGACGAAAAATCTACAACCTGACGTGTCCAACAGAGCTTCTAGCAGTGCCACCATTACTACTGCTTTACAACAACTACAGCAGGTCTTCTCTCCTGCTTCTTCTCCGTCCCCCCTCAGTAGGAGGGTAGGCCTGATAATACCACCTGCAGCATGTGTCGGGGACATGGCCCGAACGCTCGTTGCTGTGGACAGGCAAAGTCTGCCTACGAGTACTCGTAGAGCTGGGTTTCGTTAGGTAGAACTCAAAAAGCAAAATATTGGCGTTTGGTTGGTTCTGTGTTTTTTCAACATCATGGCCCAGCACAAACATGTGCCTACACACGTCGCCGCACCTAGCTCGACCAACTGTGAACGACGTACCATCGCACCAGCACGAGAAGGTTTCGTTTGTGTGTGTGTGCGTGCACAGAGCCCGCCGGGACTGGAATTGGTGCTGTATGCGTTGAGCGCGGTGGTCAAACGTGGACCAAAAAAATGTTGAATCACAAACACACCCACACACACATACAGAGAAACTCAAACCAAGGCACCCTGCCCTCGTATCCGAGCCGCTATGAAGAGGCTTTTTTTTCATGTAAAAATCCAGAAACAAAAGGCTCGCACGCTCTGCGCGCTTCGCGCGCCTCATTATAACTGATATTTTCACCATGAGTGTAGCAACTCAGGGTTCGAACATTTCGTCAGATACAACAGAGTAGTGCGCACTGGTGGACCGCTTGTCACCACGGGTGTGCGCCGCATTTTACCCCTGCACAAAGAGCGAACACGAACCCAACAGGTTGATGTTTATTTGTTTATTCTGAGGAATGGAGTTGAATTTCGACTATGCTCTATATTCGACGCATGCCATGGTAGGGGATCTCTTCAACACTGTCAGACTCCTTGCTTGAGTGGGGAGCTATATCGCATCAAAGGGTTATGATAGAAACTTAAGCCCGATGAACAATCCTGCAGCTCATGTATGAAAATCACGAAATACGTTGGAAGCACATTTATCCTTTGGCGATAAAATTGATGAGCTATATGCACAGGCAAGCGTGCAGCTACTTCGATGTGGGCTGACGTCTGTATGTAGCCAGAATGTCTGGTGGAGGCCAACCGCTTTAGCTCACCATCAGATTCAGGTGAACTGGTTCTTGCCGCTAAAGCTCCCTCCGATATACTGAATAAGCTCCCAGTAAAATAGGTATGGTGGCAAAGAGGGGAATGGAGTGGAGTGATCGAGAGGATGCGATCGCCGTACTCTCGAACCATCCACGATCGGGAAGAACACACAGCCCTATGTACAGAGGACCCTATCGTAAGAGTAACAATAAAACTGGTCCGAACTAGTAAGTGGGGTTCTTCCGTGAATATGACAAACTCTGACGGTCCAGTCGAATGGTGCATGTATACGGTTTGATTCTCTGTAAAAAATTGCTTAGGACTGACCTATATCTATAATTACGATTACAAGTGCACAAACTGCCGGTTCACAAGCTGCTTCTCCTCGCACTACGCGTGCGTACGTAGCTGTTCTAACCACGAGACTAGTACTCGAGTATGAGTTGCTGCCGTTCTGTCGCGTGTAGCTAATATGTTACCCTTGTGCGGGTGCCTTAATAGATCCGGCATAATCAGATTGTCTGTGTCGCCACTGCCGCAAGAATATGTCTATCTTTAACGCAAACGGCAGACGCGTTCTACAAAAAAGGTAGCACGTTTCGGCCACGTTTTTTTCCCATCTGGCGGGGCTCTTTAACCCAACTCGTCTGGAACACCAAGAGTGTTTCACGATAGTATTCGTGATACACGTAGGCTTTGCGATTGTCCGTTAGGTCGCACCATTTGTTTCTTTTTCTAACAATTGGTTTTCGGAGTGAGGTATGGAGCTCCTTTAACGCTAAGTGAGGAACGTCAGAAAGTTTAGGTGTTGCCTTTACCGTAGCATGACTCGGTATCCCAACGATATTGCGTTATCCCTCAATTGAAGGGCCCCGGCTGAGCGGTGCTACCCCTAGACGATATGACAGTTACCGCGCGGAATCGGCGTGATTGATACGATTTTCCATATCTCGGCGATAGGATATATACACGATCTCATGCCTGCGGGTCTTGTGGATGGTTGTCGTAGGCTTGTCACCATCAGGGAAAATACATCGCGATATATGTTGCAGTGCTTCAACCAGTGGCTGTGTGGCGAGTGACGCCATGGTTGCCGGTGTCTTCCTGCTGCATTCAGGACTGCACACAATATACCACACGTTACCTAGATAGCAACGCGGACGACGTTGTTCAACTCTCCTATACTTGTGGGGGCAGGTTGACACGACTTCCGACAATGGTTCATTCGCGAAACTTGGCTGTATCGATTGCACTCACTTCCTTGTCGTGCCACACCGCACCTCCGCCCTGTCCCCAGAAAGCGCATTGCGATATCATGTCCCCCAATGCCCCTACTAGACCCGACGAAATACACTTGACCAAAAGCGGCTTCTTGTCCAGCGCATCAGCGTACCATCCCAACAGCCGTGTGGGCCTGCACCCAGTACGAGGACCAGCCTCTCTGGGAACACCTTCAAGCGTCCAATCCGGTTCGTCGACGGCGTGATGTTCCGAAGTTGAGCTAGTCACAGTCTCGTCACGTAGTAGTCGCGGCATTTCAAGCATTGTGAATGGCATAACCTGCGGAATCGTAGGCATCCTCAACACTCGCCCGCTCCTTCAACTATCACGTGTTGTAGTCTTGTGGGGCTTGGACACGATGCCTGCATAGAAGAGACAGGGCATGGTCAAGGGTCAGGATACCTTGCTGGCGTGAAGCTGCGAGAGGCCCAACGCCGGCGCGCGATCCTTTCAGCCAATCAACACGTCAAGGTGCGTTTGACCCAAGAATATATTTATCATGGTGTCTCGTACTACAGTTGGGCTCGATATTTTGGAAACTCTTGCTTCGCATCGGATTACACACTACATATATACCAGTGGGTGATGGAATCACCGCGTTCAATGCAACCTTTGAAACATTCGATACGACAGCCGACACTCTTACGGGAGAACGTAGTAATCAGGACCCAAATATCTTGGTGAAGATACTGGAATAGATGGGTTTTTCTTTAAACGATGGGTCCTGATTAGAATGGTCCTGCGAGATATTGTCGGGTTCTGATTAATGATGTGGGCGGTACGTGCCACTTCCTATATGGGTGTTTCAGGATGTTTTTGGCACACCTACAAAGGAGTACAGAGGTACGAGGGCCACGTATATTCAGGGGTTCCCTTCGCTATTGGGTGTTAGTGGGTTGAGGGTTTTGAGTCGGGTTGTAGCAAGTGTGCTCGTCTCACAACCCTCAAACCTATATTTTCGATTTCTTCTAATTCTCGTTTCTACACCACCACCGACAATAGAAATCGGTTCACTGGCCTTGAAGCGCCATTAGTTTCATTGGGTTTCTCTGAGCTGAACTTCATTGATCCTGTCGGCTAACTTTGACGGATACTCTTTGCATGTTGCTGATCGTCTTCTCCCTCTCAGCGGCTCGCGCCACACCCATCGCCAGACACGGCACGGTCAGGTGTTGCAAGACTATTTCTCGTTAGAGTCTAGGCCATGGAATTGGTTGTTCGTCGGGTAAGCCCTCCTGGATCTCCAGAGTGGGAAACAAACTATATAAAATGACGTCCACAATAGCAGCACAATACTTCAATGGCTCCAAACAGGGCGAAACAAGAGCAGCTGCGCAGTTCCTGCTAGATCCAGCAGGAACAGCAGCAACCCGCATGAAAACAACGGCACCGGATCATGAGGCACAGGTCTCGGGGGCATCGCAAGTTGAAAAGGGAGGACATGAGCGCTCTTATGTATATGAGGCTATGTGAAGCTCGCTGGGGTATCCGCGGGAAACATAAGAAGCCCGCAAAAACAAAACGGCCGGGTCATAAGGAGGAAGCCCCGGCGGTGTCGCACTTGAAAAAGGAGAACAGAAGCGTTTCTAAGTATATGAAGCTATGTGAGGTCCGCTGGTGTGTACCGGTACTGCTGCTGCTCTAACGCCGCTGCCGAATGCGCGGGTGCTTTCAACTTGGGAGGAAGTCGTGTAGATTAAAATCGTCCAACTTGCTGTATCTAGAACTACACGCCGCTACGAGCACACACGCAGACACACAGAAACACATTTGGTAGCCGTTATCAAAAGAAAACCTCCAAGTATGGCTACTAATGGCGTTCCATGGACGCCCCAACGTTGAAATGTACCTCTGCTTACAGGATGTACACGTACACAACATAAAGAGCAGATACAAACAATGATCTGAACTTGCACCTCTACGTTCCTGCTACTGCTGTAGGATCGGGTGATATCATACACATACGGGCGTACACGCAGCTGCGGCAGCACCGTTCGTGGCTACCACAAAAGTCGAAAAACAATTAGAGCGCGGCTGTTGCACCATGACTGCCTAGTCTTTGAAGCCCACTGTAAGTTGTGGTACTCCACGGACAGCAGCACAGCAGCGGGGGGGTGCGCGCGGTGCCGAAGGCAATTCAGGGTGCGGCATGTGACAGGTTTGCCCACCGCAGGCGGGATTTTGGTTCGAGCTTTCCCGAGGGACGGTAAGGGAAAATGTTACCATTTTTTTACTGCGGGATGTGAACGGGTCGGGAAGGTGGAAAGCCTATTGGGTGACGGGCTGGGACGGAGTTACACGATTTATGGGCGTGACGTGACGGGATGGAGGGACGGGTCAAGAACAAAGGCGGGAAATCGGTCGAGCAAACAATCGTGTGATCGGTCGGGAACAGATGAAATATCAGTGTGAAACACACAGTGACTAAGCCCGTTCGACGGAAGAACAAAAGGCAACGTGGGTAACCTCTCGCTCTCTAAAAAACGAATCAACACAATCTCTTCGGCGCTGTCATCTACGTTCATGTGTGGTCATGCCCGAAACGAAGCGGGTGGGCCGGGGGTTGGTTATAACTCGAGATTCGAGATTGAAGGTCAATCGTGGTTGTTAGTCAACCTCGATGTGTGTTAGAAACCTAAACGCTACGCTGTCTGACAGGCCTGAACAATATATCTTGTTTTTGATCCTGGTAGTAATTTCCCACAGCGACCATACGAAAATATATCCCCCGTTGCGGCCGTGCCTGTCATGTGCTTTTGTGTGCCGTTGTGTCCTCTTGTTGTTTATTTACCGTTGTGCCTAGCATCGGGTTGAAGCTCGCGGTGCATGTAGATCACTGGATGGACTGCTGGAGACCGATCTCTGGAGATCGGTTGAACCTATTTTGCAAGTATTCGTTGGCTCATGTCGCAAATTCCGGGCCTGTTTCGATCAAACTCATAGTGCAAAGTCATGTTAGGAGGAGTTTAGATCGAAGGTGGGAGTGAAATTTCCTTTTTGCTGTTGCGTCCAGAGTTACACGGCCCAGTTGCAACCATGGTCGTGATGGGACAACGAGAAAACTGCTGGTATTGGAACGTAAATACCTGTCCGATAGTGAAGTGCGAGACTGTGCGAACGCCATAATTGGATGGGAACAACTGAGCAGACACATTAGGACGGGAAACAGTCGGGACGGAATCAAGACACCTTATGGCGGGATGGTAGACGATGAGAAAAGAAACCAGCGACGGGAACAACCGAAAAATCTCGCTGGGGAAGGAACCATCACGCGGTTTCCCGTTCCCGTCCCGTCCCGTTTCCATGCCGATTATACTTTCCGGTCCCGACGTTTACCGCTCGTGCCCTTGGCGGAGACAAGAAAAAGAAAACAGCTTGGGGTTTCCATGGACCCGCTTGGCCTTTAGCTAGATGGAAGGCCTCCCCGCGATTACTGGGAGAATTCCGCAACTTTAAACGCTCAAGGCACCCGCTACAGAGCCCGACCGGGCCCAACGTTGCAGCAAGGTGTACGTGCGAGCCCCCTGCTTATCCCCCAGCCAACTATGAGAGGAAAGACCCGTGGCCAAGGTCGAAAGATGCAAGCATTCCGGGAAAAAAAAACTTGAATAGATAAACGTAGATGTGGGGCGGGTTGGGTGCAGGTAATGAAATAATTACTTGAGTTGTTACGGAACTTCATACTTAGTACAACCTCCCACGATATCCGTGGATAGACTGACCCAGCCAGCAAACGATATCCCAAATTAAGCATACCGCGGTTCCAAGTAGATCGCCGTAACAACAATACAGGACGTGACCGCCGACCTATGGCAATTGAAGAAAAACAGTGTGAATAAGATAAACTTCTCTCTTTGGAAGAAAAAAGGTAGAATTGTTTACTGAGGAATGTCGCCAAATATTTTGGAATACAGATGAGATGAAGAGAACGGCAAATCCCACTACGAGGTGGTGCTCCCCTTTATTTATGTATTTTTAAAAAATTATTTTTTATTTCTATCCGTAAAACTCGACAAGAACGGAACAAATCGAAACAACGATTCGCGGACCTGGATATTTGATTATGAAACCGTCGGATGGGTATTGCTGTCTAACTCGCTAAATTGAACGAGTGTTTCTGTACGGCATTCCGCTTGAAGTGTAGCCAGATCATCGGCCGTAGGTGTCGTTTTTCTATGAATGAAAACAAACCCAGAACCCATCGCATGTGCAACGTATTGCATTCGTACCAGTTTTCTTAGACATATCGGCCGGGTAAACACAATGCAATGGTTGATGCTTTGTCATGCTTGCCTCTTCCGGCCACGCAAGATGATCGCGATAAATGTCGTTTAGGAGAACTGGGTGATGAAAAAAGTTATTTTGTTGGTGCCAGCGGTGTCAAGCCGCAGCTTTCGCTCCGTCCGGTGTCGACCACCCAAGTAAGTAATGTTTCAACGTGTCATAGCGCGAGTTAGTTAGTGTCGTGTGGTCAGCCGTGGGACATGCAACGAGGTGGAGGAACAGTTATGGTCCACGTTGCAGAACGAGGCACTCAATGCCCGCTTCGAGTGTTGTACCGACGTTCGTAACGTACAAGGGCATGAACGTTTGCCGGAGTGTTTTAGTGGTTCCAGTGTTCCGAGAAGTGTGTCGATAGGTCAACTTGAGTCAGGTGTGGTTTGTGGCGCGTGCCCAATGGCTCCGTGACCTACGTTTGCGAGCGAAGAAAGTATTACAGCTGACGGGTTCCATTTTGCGCCGATAAGTCCTGTCAACATATAACACCCCAGCGAAGCCGTGTTAGATCCGATGGAAGAGTGCGCGGCGGAAGACAGTGCGCCAGAGTCGAAGATGTGTCAGTAGATCCGGCGACCGCTCCGCACCGTTTTGGGTCAACGTTGTGGCAACGAAGCGACGTCGAATGGACCACCGCTCAGTAAGAAGATCCTCTCGCCAACGCCACCATTACGTATGTGGAGATTGAGAGTTCGGATGCCGCGCCAGCGTTAGTACTTACAGTAAGGAAGCCATTCAGTTCAGTATTCATAGCGTCTTAAAATTAGCTAGCAAAGGTACCACATTCAACCTAGCAGCCGGATCGTCTTTATTAGTTAAACGTGACGCGACAAAGTCCGCGCAGCGCCCCGGGCGAGTAAGTGGTAAATTCGAGCGTCTGCTTTGTGAATAAACTATACGCGTATACGGTCCGTTATTATTGCGTCCTTCGGTTTGTGGTTATGTCCGGGGCAAAATGATTGGAATAAGGATTTGATACAAGCAGTGTGTGCCCATAACAACCACATTAGCAGCGCCACGGGATTGGCTTCGTTCCACATTGGTAGATAACCACGACCTCGTCTGACTATGATATGTTTCCAAAGACAGATTAAAAGATGGAAGAGTTGAATAAAGACGAGCTAGACTACTTACAGCTGATGAAAGATAGGCAGCAAGCAGCCTACCGCTTGGGAGTTGAAAGCGAAAGGTTAACCAAAGAAGCACGAGTTAAGTTATAGCAAAATTGACGACGCCGTTCACGAACGCCCAACGTACGAGTTTGGTCAATGGGTTTGGATAAACGACGTCAAACACACGTTAGCGACTGCAACCGGACACAAATCATTGGACAAGGAAACCATAGAAATACGCATTAAGGCAAAATTATCGCAATAAGTGGACAGGCCCTTTCAAGCTTTTAGGAGTAGGGCCTGTAAAATGGGTGAAATGATAGGAGGGCCAAAGCTGAAAAATGTAAACATGCTGTATGACAAACTAACTAACCCCCGAGCATATGCTCTTCGTTGTAAGCGTTGTTTCTAGCCAGACGAGGAGGGGAACGAACGTTTAGTTTCATACCTTGGGAACTACGTTCGTACGTCTTCGATATATTTTCCGAGTTAGCTCCGCCGTTTTACCTGACGGCGGAAGATGTAGACATCGATTTGGATTCGCAACGCGCACGACCGCCGAAACTCAAAGCTCATCATTTAAATCGAGGACCGGGGGAAACACTGAGCGTTCACCGAAACGATTTGGAAAGGACACGAATTGTCAACTTGGGAACATGCGACTAGTATGAGCCAATACGATAGAGATATTTGTCGGGGTGTATGGGTGTAGCGTTGGTATCTGCCAGGTAGCAGGAGCCGATAATCGGCGCTTCCGAACGTATCAACGCCTCTCCGTAAGGCGGGAGAACCATCGTTTGCAAGGCAATGTTTTCTGTCGGCTAGGTTACGCCTTATCCGGTAGCATCATGAACGGACCGGAGTTGTCGGCGAGAGACATGATTGGCACGCGCACCTACTTCAAAGTGGCAAGGGAAGGATGACAACTTGAGGTCCTTCAAGAGGTCTAATCGGAGGAAGACACCAGAAGCGTTTTAATTTTTCTTCGAGGAAGGAAAATTACACCGTATATTTCAAGACTGGACCGTCGTCGTGGTGTTACCAGGTGTTCGTGAGAACGAAGAGCGAACACCGGAGGATGGTTCAGCCGAAACCTGTTCGGGAGACACGTCGTAGTTCATCAGAAAGACGAGCCTGCATCTGGATAGGCCGACAGAGGGTATTCAATCGCCAAGACGATGAAATGCTTTCGGGTTGGGCCGGTCGCTGGATGATGATGATGTTTCAACGAGGATTACAATTGTAACTTTAACACCACAAGAACTGTTGGGCTGCCGTTCATGGGAGGTTAGGACAATGAAACAGTAACTTCGACACCACAAAATTTTGTTGAGGTTGCCGTTCGGGGAAGACTTCGAGCGTTGAACAGCAGCTTCAACAACGCTATAATTGGTTAAAGTTGTTATTCCGGAAGGGCTTTCAAGATTGGAACCATTACACTCAACACCGACAGATTTTGATGAGGTGACGTTCGGGGATGAGTTGTTTTTTAACACAACTAGCTTCGACACCGCCAGTGTTTGTAGGACCTGCTGTTTGGGTTAATGTGTTTGGTTTAGAGTTTTCGTTGGGGTTTGGGTATCACATTAGATGAATGACACTGTTCAAGTCTCGAACCATATTTCAGGCAGTCTTTTCACGCTATTCCCTTGAGGTTTGATATATTAAGGCATGGGTATATTTGCGCATGGGTTGTCGTTTTGAGAACGACACTTTTCTGCTGTTTAATCAGCGGTACAGTTGAGTAATTTAGGAACAATAAAAGAGGACATGATATGAAAGGGGCGCATCAAATTTCAAAGCAGTATGAGTTGGCGAAAGTGATAGGAGATTGAACTGTTAGAAATGGGTTTACTTTCTTGTCCAACATGAGAGGAAGGGGTATCAGGGCATGAGGTTCCGCGTTTTTGTTAAACAGAAACCAGGAGAAGGATTAAGTTTGTTTTGGACCCAGGGGATACATGATTTGTTTTGAGCTTTGCACAATTTCGACTATCTTCGGTTGACATCGTGGGGTTACTGTTACAACATCTTTATTTTTCGGTTATTGTTTTTTATTTTGTTCACTTCTGCTGTTAAGCAGATCAAGGAATCCAGAAGCGTGTGTGATTGGTCGGTTCGAGTTTGAGATGGAACCTTAGATGAACCCAGGGAATTGCTGAGAAACATATCAGATCTTTAGTCGTCAATACTCAGGAAACGAGTAGGTTTAGCAATCTGGGAGAAGGGATCTTTAGGGGTGTTTTGACTTGAAAATTGCGTGGCGCGGTCTGCACTTCGGAATCGTCGTCTGCAATTGAGAAATTTCCAGGTGCGACGCGTTTATGGCCAGTTTTGGCCCGTTTTGGCTGCGGTTTGGGGTCAGGGTTAGGGTTAGGGTTAGAGTCAGGGGTTGGGTTGGGTCTTCGCCCGTACCTTGATTCCAACAGGAACTAAAATACCTGAACAGCCTACCAACCTAAAGATCTCTTCTCCCAGATTGCTAGGGGACTTCGATTTTAGTGATCGGAGATGTTATCCCGAGCTTGAATTGCGGGATATGTGGGTTCCAGGTTCTCGACCAGACCGTCGCATGGGTATTGTCCCGCGGAGGTCCCACCATTCGCCGAGGTCGTAGGTATCCGTATATCTTATTGTACGACTGTGGTCTTCCATATTCCATGACTATTTGTTGTCGTCAGCAGAGATATCGTCAACAGTGACATTGTCCCGTGACAAGTAGTCACTGCGGATTGGAATGCAAGGCCCGTGCCTCGCACACACTCTCTCTTCCTCTTCCATCATCGTTGATGGTTGTTCGTGAGATCGTCCGTACCGATCCTATACCAAAACCTGGCGTGTCCTACACGCTACACCCTCTAAGAAAGGGAAGTGCCACAGATGTCGAGTCGAACCTGGGGGTCCTCCCCACATTTGGCGTCGACGAAGGCTCGCGCCTGTGCCAGTTCTTGTTTTCTCGTGAAAACACACAAGAGGTTCGGTATTTTTCTCCACATCGTACGAAGAAAAACAAGAAAGAAAAAACCAAAGAGGACACGAGTCAGTGTTTCGTAGACTGAGTAAACTACCCCTTTCATCGTTGCGATCTATGGCAGGCGCCCTTCGCCACGCTCATCGTTGACAAGCGAAGAACGCTCTCCAATCGCTATGGGCCGTGGTTCTACCCGTCTTCTGGTATACGATATGCTCAAGCCGCGTTGGTAAGCCTTCGGTGGCGAGTAGATCTATCGTACCTACCGTCGTTTGTTTCTTCCGCTGTACGTATCAGTGAAACAGACACGTTCGTTATGTCTACCTGCGAGTAGATATTTTCGTTTTGTCGATTTCAGGTAGGTGTTTGTCTGCAGAGTCTTCTGTGAACCCACCTGGAGCGCTAACGCTACGTAGCATAAGCGCTGGTTCTTCGTATAACCACCGACGAAACACCGTCCTAGTTTCATCCACCAATAACCGCGCTCTGCCCTCGTTAGGCAGGTACATACCATTGGTTCGTTGGACTGGTAAAATCTCTTCTGTTCCTTCTTGTTGTTCTGTTGTGGTAATTTCGTAATTTTCCACTTATTGTATGCATCATACAAGGGAACACAACACACAAGACTTTGAAGCACAGGTAGAGTTAGTACAATCGTCACATATCATTGCTTTGCGTGCTGTCGCTGGGCCGCAGCAGCGCAGTGGTTGTATTCGTCACCCTGAGTACAACTGCCGACGTGCTCTCTCCCCTTCGTACGGGGGGGGCAGCACGGGTAATCGCCACTTCTTTGGTAGATCTGCGTGGGGTGTCTAGCTGTTTGTACCCTTTTCTATCCCATGCAGAGGTCATATTTCGTACGTTGACCTGTCTGGCCAAAGTTGAGCAAACAACTCTTATTCTGCTAGTTGGAGAGTTCGTGGTTGTTGCACACATAAACGACTAAAATAATTCAAATAAAACGGAATGCCGCGAAGAGGAGCTTGTCGCGTATGCGCGACCGAGCGTACAAGGTCAGTACGAAATATCAGGCAGCCGTCTTGCTTGATAAATGGTATTCGTGTGTACCATTCAGCTCGACTCGGTCCCCATGCAACAGCATGATGTGATAGGCACATTCCGTACTCGGCACCATCGCTATTAATTGACTCTCGTTCAGGTACTCGTACGTACTCGTGTACGCGTGGTACTCATACAGTCAGTCTGCCTGGTGGTCGATTTATGTTTTTATTTTTTCCGTTTCGTCTCGTATTTTTCCGATTTTCTTTGGTCTTTGGAAAATAATTGCGCCATTCAATTGCATATCGCATAAATATGTTCGCGGATTTCCGTCCTGTTCGATTTGGTCGACAGAAAGAGCAAAGAAACCCTCATACAGTAGTCCAAAAAGCAGTACCGCAGAACGATATTGTATGTCGCAATCTCACCGCATTTTGGCAATCGTATTGTCACTACAGAGTACTACTGCTGTATGGATTGAGGGACCACTACCACTAGTTCGACAGTGAGTTAATACAGCAGTATAAAACTCGTCGTTGGCCGAATATAGGAGGTAGTCTATCAGACTGACTCACAGTCATATTTACCTGTACAACAGTACTCGTACGTACAAGTAAGTAGCTTGTGGCGGTACACGTTGGATGCGTGACATAAAGGCTCCGTGGCCCACCAATGTGCACTTCGTTGCGTGCCGTAAATCGTTGGACGCTTGAAGTCGTGGCATATTATGTCACTATCCGTTACATTAGGCGATATTCCTCGCCGTACAGCACCAGTCGTCTCACTTTCAGCAGCGCATGGAAACACGTGCTGAAGTATGTACAGCATGCCGAAAGTTTGCGAAATTATGATGATTTGTGGCGCAGCCATCGTTGGCACGTTTCATATATATGTAAAACCGTTACAAGTATCATGATGCAGTCATTTCAACTGTGAGTGCTCTCAGAAAATGAGATGTTTTGCGAAGAGCGAGCTATCGTAACTCGCACCGTTTTCACATGGCTAGCAATAATTGTAGATGGTTTGGTTGCTATATCAATAGCTAATCCATCTTCCGACTATCTTACCCTGTACAAACGTGTATAGGTGCAGAGATTGTCAAATTCGTCGTCAAGTGTTTCGGTAGCGTCTCCAGCTCAACTGCACGTGCAGACTGTCAAAGCAGCAGAATCACCATAACACCGACCGGAATAATTGCAGCTGTGTGTGCTGAAATCGTAGCACCGTTGTCTAAAGTACTTGTTGACTCCACGTTCTTGGTGATCAATAGTCAGCAATTAACTTAAGATATCTGCGCAAATATTATCTCGGTTTTCTTTTCGTTGTCTCGAGCGGAGTTTGGCAAGTTTGTCACGGCCGCAATAGTATTCCCCTCCCCCCGTTTTCTCGAGTACAACATTGCCATGGTCGGCGGTGCCCAGCTCCATCAGCGCGACTGTTGTATAGAGCGCTTACTTGCACGTTGTCGTTCCCCCAGATCACAGCTATTCTACCACATCTTTGTGGCAAGCACTCTACTACTACACATTTGCACCGTGTGGTTTCGTAGTAATGAATGATCTGTGAGTCTTCACAAAATGGCACAAATATCGTTGAGTCATGTTGTCGAGGTGCTAATTGTCGTGGGCAACTCCCGTATTTGTCCACAACTCGAAAGTTTCAATCTTTGACGACCGTGTTCGTAGCTCGGCAAACAACTGGTAGCCGTCGAGATTAGCAGATGGTCCTAAATCGGTTGTATATTTAGGCCACGTAAATTCTGCTCGATGAGTATACCAGTTGGGGGAATCGTGGCAAGAACTCGAAAAGCTGTCCAACCCCATTTGCACCAAAGATTGTCGTTTTGTTTTTATGCGTGGTAAATGTCTTACATCGGCTCGTTGTCAAAGTTCGTCGAAGTAACCGCACCGCTCGCTGAACTCGCCGGTACATAAGGATGTTGCTGCCCGGACACATATTACAAAGCCTGGACAACGCGCAAAATACGCGTTTGCCCACATCAAGCGTTTATTGATGGTGGCTTCCGTGTTCAAGATCCTTATTATTACTAGAGTCAGGTATCGTACATACATGTAGTGATATGAAACCGTTGTCGCACTCGCTTATTATTAATGGCGAGCGTACTCTATTGAGAAGGACGTTACGATGATTGTTGATCATCAACCTCCTGACCCATCCATATCACAATTAGACATGTATATTTTTAGTATGCTAAATCGTTGGAGTATCGTTCTTCAGACTTCCAATTTTACCGTTCAGCATATAAAAGGGAATCTTGTTTTTTTTGTTTCCCTGTACATAATTTCGAGCGTTTGACGTAGTGGAGAATTTACGTTTGCTCGGAGTGGTGGCCGTAAGTTATATTCCCGCAGCGTATGAGGGAAAGACTACCGTTTGGCTAGCCACGCACCATTCAGGGCTCCTCTCAATCCTCGTAGAGCGAAATATTCGCTGATACAGCGTCGTGGCTGCTTCTCAAACAGTGTTGTCGCTGTTCTTCCTACAGCATCGTTGCTGTTCCTCAAACAGCGTTGTCGCTGTTAATCTTACAGCATCGTTGCTGTTCCTCCAACAGAGTTGCCGCTGTTCATCATACAGCGTTGTCGCTGTTACGTATTCAGCGTTGTCGCTGTTTCCGTGGTTTCAAATACAGCGTTGTCGCTGTTACGCATTCAGCGTTGTCGCTGTTTCCGTGTTTTCGTTGATGAACCCAGAAAATTTCTGGAAGAACAATGTGTTGAGTTCGATCCGTACTTCGAATAGGTGAAAACAGTTGTTACCGTCCTTTTCCAACGATTAAATCTAGTACTCGATGAGCCACAAACCGTTTGAACGAAACCGCACTATTCCAATCGTTATATGCGTATATATCTGCAAGAGAGCAGTTCGTTCGGTGACCAAATCGTGCACCCACCACTGTCCGGGAATGACTCGTACCGTGATCTACCAGCGTTTGGTGGTCATCTAGCTTCGAAAGCTACGCTCATTAAACCCGAGACCGTGGTTCAGTGGCTGTCTATGTACAAAGATGAAACCACGCAATTCGATGCTATTTTTCGAACCAACATTGCAAGACGTATTACTGTCCTCTGACGTACATGCTGAGCATCGTCTTTTTTCCGTCCGTTTCATGTGTACACCCTGGCCTGGTCGAGTAAAATCGTCGTCGAATTACTCGAAGTACATCATGTCCGTGACTGACCATATGACTCATTTTCTCGTGATGGTCGCGATTAGTGACTAATCAACCGCCACAATCGCCCGAGTTCTTCGAGAACACGTGTTCTCCGTTGTCTCTGCTCCGGAAACTTTGCATTCGGACCAAGGTAGCGAGTTTGAGAATGAACTTGTCAAGGACTTGCAAGCCGTATACAGGTATGGGTTCAAAAAGACGCGCACGTCAGCGTACCGCCCACAGAGCAACCCCGTCTTAGAGCGTGTGCGTAGTACCTTGCACAACATGTTGGCGATGTACGTAAACGTTAAATACGACAATTGGGCAGAATTGCTACCGTTTATTCAGCTCGCGCACAACACAGCCTATAACAAAACGCTCGAAGACACCCCACATTTTTTAATGTTCGGCCGTAGAGCTTTGTTAACCGTTGACATTATTCTCGGCGTCCCGTGTACGTCTGGTTCTGGAACACGTTGGAATACTCCCGTCGTACCATTGACAACCTGCAACTCGCTTACGAAATTACTCGTTGCAATTTACAGGAACGTACCGATAAGCGGACAGAAACTAACGAGAAATTGTCCTTTCCGCAATATCAGCAGGGAGATCAGGTGTTCGCACACCGCCCCTATACCGTTGCTGATGGACCGAACCCCAAACTTACTAGTCCCTGGCGTGGTCCATTTACTGTTCGTTCCCAACTATCACCCGTAATTTATCGTGTTGCGAGAGATGGCGAACTTGCGGAAACATCAGTTCATTTTGGTCGTATGAACGCATACCATAATGACGCGTCTAACTCAGTACCGGATTTTACAGCACTGGACCAGTCCCTTGTGAGAACAACGTTGCCGCTACCTGACTTAGACGGCTCTGTGCTCACCGTGCACATCGGCCCGTATGCTATTGAAGCTATTGAAAGTCATAAGCGTGGCCTTGGTAAAGCCTCGCCGACTAATTTCCAATACCACTTTCTCGTGAAAGATAAACCGTCTAGTTTTGGTATTGGGAGACGTGGCAACATCGTGCCACAAGATGATCAGAGCGTATCGTACGAGGATCCTAGCTGAAGATCCGCATGCATTTGATCGTCCCAAACGTAAGCGAGACGTCGTCGCCTCGTAACCCTGACACAAGCCCCAGTATCGTTCGTTGTCGACGTCGCTATAGCCCTGGGAGTACTTGTAGTCAGCACCGTCGCACCACACCCCACTACCATATAAATATCTGGCCAGATATCGTTTGTTCCTTAGTGGGTCGTTTAACACGTGATTCGCAACCTCACGTGCAGTTGTCTTGTGGATGCTTGGGAGATATCGTTTGTGGAGTAGTGCCCACGAACCAAGTCATGGTCAGACACCTAAATGCTGAACCCCAACAGCCAGTGTCCCGGTATATCGTTGAGATACCAGTGTGGATTGTGTTTTGTTACTTCGTGTGAATGTGCCCCGCGCGAAACGATAGCATTTTAATCGTGGTAATTTGCTATAGAGTTTGAGACGTACAAGTGGGAATAAAGCGTTCAACTAGAAGTTATGCAGGGGTGTGCATATACCAAGAGTATACACTTGTGCGTTATTATTGGGTTATTTGACTACAATAGCCGCGCACAGTGCTCATATACTTTAAAGTATGCACGTGTGTGTGGTTATTCAATCAAGTAATGAACGTTTTCTTAATCGTTTTAGGTGGAAGAGACACGGTGTTCTTTCCATCAGTCTCTTTGTGCGAGACACTAGGGATTCCTGGATACATGGATAATGTATTCTCTAGTGTCGGAATCGTTCCGTTGGATTTGACCGAGGAGAGGCAACCGTGCGCGTGAGTTGCACAATTCAAAGTCATATATCCTCGGGCACATTATGAGTCCCCGCTTGTTTTACTGCATTTGCGTGAGTGCTCTGTCCGCAGTCAATCGTCAATGACTGTCCGAATGTATCTTGTACAGATCGTCAACTGTATAGATAGTTCGTGCTATCAACTCGTTATAAGTCGATTCCAGTGTTTTCACTGAATCACAAACATGTACTTGCTCAAAAAGTCGATGATGCCTTGTCTGACTGAGGAGACATATTGTCGTCGTATCGTTCACCATGCACCTCCAGTCCGTTATACTGCACCGTTATTGTCACAACCACACCGTTGTCAAGACATGCAGGTTTTATTGCATATATTTTTTAATCGTTTTAAAAAATTGGTTGATCAACCTGAACGTTCGTATCGTTTGTTGCGCACCCTGCATGCAAAGCCCTCTGACAAAATTGTCATTCAGTACATTTAATTTTCTTCAGTTTGTGTGTACCAAAGCTTGCAAGCAATCGTTCCATATACACACTGTGAAACGTCGAGAAAAGCTGGAATGTCGTCAAAGGCACATATCATTGTTCGATATGAATGGTTTCGTATACCATTGAAAAGGCACCATACCATCGTTGGGTATGAACGGTTTTGTATACCGTTGTTAGTGATGCAAGATTATATACAATGGTTAAGTATACCATCAATCATTCAAAATACATGGTTTCGTATACCGTTGTATAGATGGTTCCGTATATACCATCATTATGTTTTCATGGTTTCGTACACCATACAACATACATCCAGAAAATAGAATGATTGAGTTCGTATATCATCACTACGTACACATGGTTCCGTATACCATAACACACATTAACACACATACATGGGTCAGTATACCACGGTATGAATGGTTTCGTATACCATATCATGAATGGTTTTGTATATCATTACGTATACATGGTTCCGTACACCATAGTATACACGGTTTTGAGTACCATTTTAGGTACACATGGTTCCGTACACCATAGTATACATGGTTTTGTATACCATCATTAATATACATGGTTCCGTACACCATAGTATACATGGTTTTTTATACCATCGTAAGTGTACATGGTTCCGTACACCATAGTGCACATGGTTTTGTATACTATCGTAAGTATACGTGGTTCCGTGCACCATAGTACACATGGTTTTGTATACCATCGTAAGTATACATGATTCCGTACATCATAGTGTACATGGTTTTGTATACCATCACTTGTTATACATGGTTTCGTATACCATGGTATTATTCATGGTTTTGTATACCATAACTCACTCGTCATACGTGGTTTCGCATACCATTGTATACCTGATACATGAATTTGTATCCCATCGTTCGTTACACGTGGTTTCGTATGCCATCGTGCGTTATACAAGGTTTAATTTTCGTTGTGTATGTTAATCCTGAACCATGCAAGCGCGCATGCGAAGGACATAAACATATCCCACTAGTAGTTGATATTTCGTAGTATATGACTGACACACTAGCAAGTCAAATCATGATCATACAAGCCCGTGGTTTTTACTACGCAAGGGGTGACATGACTAGATGAAAAAGTGCAAAGCTTATACATCAACTACTGCTGTACAATGCCTTGAATGGTAGAAAGCCACAAACCTGTCACTCTTCATAAACGTTCAAAAGCGGTACTGGGTTCTCCAGTATTACGCGTTCAAACATTGGGGGGCGATGTGGGTTCCAGGTTCTCGACCAGACCGTCGCATGGGTATTGTCCCGCGGAGGTCCCACCATTCGCCGAGGTCGTAGATATCCGTATATCTTATTGTACAACTGTGGTCTTCCATATTCCATGACTATTTGTTGTCGTCAGCAGAGATATCGTCAGCAGTGACATTGTCCCGTGACAAGTAGTCACTGCGGATTGGAATGCAAGGCCCGTGCCTCGCACACACTCTCTCTTCCTCTTCCATCATCGTTGATGGTTGTTCGTGAGATCGTCCGTACCGATCCTATACCAAAACCTGGCGTGTCCTACACGCTACACCCTCTAAGAAAGGGAAGTGCCACAGATGTCGAGTCGAACCTGGGGGTCCTCCCCACAGATATGAAAATTGATACTTGAGGATTGGTATTTCTGAGAATGGGCAAATGGTAGGAAATTGATGGAGAAAAGCGTTCATGGAAATATCAATGCCGGCCGATTCATAAAAGGAAAGTCGGTTATGTTTGTAGTTGATAGCAGAATCGGGTTTCGTGCACGAGATTGAGGGGGATAAACAGTTCGATAGATTTAGCTTAAAATTAATCCATCGGGGGACAGGCTGTCAAAGTACAGCAGAACGTCAGTATTTTTAACGCGCTCAAGAATAAACAGGAAGGTTTGATTAGACAGCAGAAAAAAGTAATGAAGAAAGTTTTTTAAGTCGGAAGGCATCGGAGAATGCCCCGCGTCGCCTTGACAGCCTCCGAGGTCAAAACGTGTCGGATTCTGGTCTGCTTTCTGCCTACAGCAACAGTGGGCAGCATCGTCAAGCAGCTACGAAAATATCCGGGCATAGGAGTCGTCGCGAATAGTGGAGATAGTGCTAGAAGTCTCGCAGCAGCGGAGCGAGGACTAATAGTTGTGTTACGGGGATAAGGCAAGGGTGTGTCGAGTTGAGTGTGTGCTTGGTTGAGAAGGCAGAAAGGTAGAAGACAGCCGATAATCAAAACAGCTTTCTGATATTTGACGTGATACTAAGCCGGCCTTTGCCATCTAACAACAAGGAGAACCTGCAGAAACGTTTGTGCTCTTTTGTGTAGACAGCTAGGTGTAGGTCAAGAGTACCAACTAGCGAGGGCTACACCGACCGTAAGGAGTATCTATTAATAGTGTACTACTCAAACGAAGAGGCGTATACAGTCATTAATTCGTTAACAGAAAGCTGGGATCCGTGTGCTCGAATATTATCAACAATTTCTAAGGACAGCAGCTGGACCCTAAGACAAATCAAGATCGGCCAGTCAGGATATTAAAACCAGACCTGAACCCTAGTTCCACGTTATATCACAGTAGTGTGAATAAATTAATTCCTCTGGAAAGAAAGACACGACATATCCAGAGGTCAGAATATTAAATCCTTAAGTACGTGGAGTGCTGGAAATAAATTGATGGCAAATTTGCGGTGGGATCCCGTCGGACCGCCCATCGGGTTCCGCGGGATTTCATGGGTGTATCATGCAACCCTACGGGGCGCGGCGGGATCCAACGGGATACCGCGGGATCTCACCGGATGACACAAGATACTACCAAGCGAACCGCCCAATAGACAATACAACGAAGTACGAAGCTTTCCACAAAAAGTCGTAAACACTAGTACAACGCCGTCGCCGTAGAAAAAACATCGTCGCCGCCCTTCCAAGCTCAATTTATCGACAGCAGACAGAGACCGTAAACGGTGAGCGATATGTGTGGCAATGAAACGATCCCCAATGGAAGCTTTCAGTAGCCATCACTTCCGCTTCGTGGACTACCTTTGATGCAGAGAAAAAATATTGAAATGCGTCCCAAGGGGTGCACGATCCCCACCTCGTAGTGCTCGTACTAGTAGCACCGTCAAGGGACTGGACGGAATCTCGAATGCTGTCGTACTCGTTCTGGATCGACATTAGACCGGCACCCGGGAGGACGTACAGGGTGATCGCGGATTGGGATAAAGTGCGCTTGGAAGCCGTTGTTGAGCTGATTTCTGAAACTAGGTGCTGTACGAGTGTGCCGAGCGCTGCGAAACGTCGTGCGATCAGGTGGTGAATCGAACAGACTGGCAGGGGGGGGGGGGACCGATATTGAGTTCGTGCCATTTGTAGCAACCATCAATAAAAAGACAATCTGCGGGTGGTCTTAATACTAGCACGTTGTCGCCTTAAGTGTTCCTCGCCAATCACAACAGAGCGATGTGCCTATATACGATGTTGCAAAAAACACCCTGAAACCAACCCCCGATCAAAAGCCAACAGCCTCTCCAATTATAAATTCAAGACAGCCAGCACGAATGGCTGTGAAGACAACCAGCCCGAATGGCTGTGCACAGCATATCAAGAGATCCATTGCACGCCCGGTGACCTCAGCGCTGTCGAACCAATTCGACAGTGGGTGGTCATAATACGGTGAATTCTTGCATTTGCATGAAGCCCGTAACTAGTTGTAGGTTTCCCGCAGAAAGTAGACACCAGCCAAATGAAAAACACCAGGCCACATTCGACAGTAGTAGTAGTCAGGCCACATTCGACAGTAGTAGTAGTAGTAGTAGTAGTAGTAGTAGTAGTAGTAGTAGTAGTAGTAGTAGTAGTAGTAGTAGTAGTAGTAGTAGTAGTAGTAGTAGTAGTAGTAGTAGTAGTAGTAGTAGTAGTAGTAGTAGTAGTAGTAGTAGTAGTAGTAGTAGTAGTAGTAGTAGTAGTAGTAGTAGTAGTAGTAGTAGTAGTAGTAGTAGTAGTAGTAGTAGTAGTAGTAGTAGTAGTAGTAGTAGTAGTAGTAGTAGTAGTAGTAGTAGTAGTAGTAGTAGTAGTAGTAGTAGTAGTAGTAGGTGATTGATCACCGTCTTTCTATCACGCGTATTTGTCAGCATGGTCAATGACAGTATACTATTAATAGACACATTTGGGACTGCGAGTATGTCCGTTTTGGGGGGAGATGATAGATAAAACAACCATTAATAATAGCTTATTAAAATTGCCAAATATGTGCCTATTCTGGACCTAACGACCACAACGTGACATATTATTTTGATCAAAATGGGTACTTGGGCACTTTTTTTGCCTTGTGCCAGGGACGCCCGCAGACGGGAATATCATACACCGAACCCCGCCCCCTTCCGCCAGAGGGACCGTCTTTTTTTCTCTTCATTTTGTTTTGTTTTCTGTATAATTTGTGTGGCAGTACTGAGATACTAAACTGCCGTGTTTACTTGTGCTCGTGTAAAGGCCTCCAGATATATGATACCAGGTATAGGTACATGCGATATATTTATTATTCCTGATCTTGGTAGTGCTCTGCTTTGCAACTCAACTGTCCACTGCGTCCTCGTGTGGTTTAACGGGCATACATAGCTGACATGTACGTGTAATTCAGCGTAGTAATCGTTCCGTTCTACGGCCAAGCTAGACGTGCGGTCATGTAATTTGGGAGTGGCCAGGTGATACTTTCTCGGGTTTTCCGAAAGCGACGTACAGAAGGAATACAGACGCAGGTAGGCGGGCGAGGTGTCATTGACACCAGGCGCGGTCAGCGGTTCGTTTGGCCGATGGATTGTCGTTGGTGAGGTATACACGGGTGCGGAAGATCCCTCGTATCTGCCGCTCTATCCAGATATATGTATACGTATAAGATGCACTTTGTATTTCTTTGCCATGCTGCTCTCGGGGCGGCGAGGGGTATTTCTCGCACCTTCGGCTGCGGGGCAAGGAAGGGGGCCGTGGGTACATTACGACGCATGTCTGGATTCCGGTTGAGCACCGTGGCGTTACTAGGGGCATGGAACGTCGCTGAGCTTGCTCTAAAAAACAAGGGATTGCTTCCGTCCTCACCGAGCCGAGTAGGTGACATGGACAACCCCCCTTTTTCCGTATTACTAAATGGCCCGCCACCCTCGAACACTTTGTTGAGCCCACTCCTCTGTACATCTGTTTTCAACCTCAGCACAAGAAGTAGCAGCAGCAGCAACAGCAGCACACATCTGCCGGCCGTCGTATCTGTTGCACCAAGCCCTTGGACGGGTGGTGTAAATCTAACACCGAGCACGTTCGTGACGACAGAACTGCCTCCATCCGTCCACCTATACCTGGGAGACGTTGATACCAGGTATCTAGGTGTTGGTGTCATACCTAGCTAGTTGTCCAGTCGCACGCTCTCAGCAGCAGGGAATCGCAACGGACACTGGGTTGGACTGATGTAGTTGGGTATATAGAACGGTATGGCACACACATAAAGGAAGTACGTACCCCTACGACTCATATCCGTGGGGTCTCCATACATTCTACATCCAGTAGTGTTATAAAAAGGTTTTTACATCCGTACGATCGCACATTATTCATGCTGACTGCAAAGTATGTTGCTTTCATTCATATTCTATAATATACAGCAAGCAGCATCTTCAGCATACCGAGCGGTATCACACAGCCTAAGTTTACTCTTGGCAGATACCCCGTATAATTCTGTCCACTACGGCGAGGAAGTGAGCAATGAGATAATTACTGCTGTGCATGAGCTTCGTACGATACTATTAATGTTGTACTTCTCCGTCCATGGCCAAAAATTCGACTGAAGCATTATTATCTGCTGTAGATTACGTTAATAATGTCCGCACAGACACACAAAGATTATACCATGGTATTTATTAGGGTTCGACCTTATATATACATACGTATACCCGATCTGGGTCGTGCCCTGAAAGAGTTTCGTTGGTTTTGATATGGTTGGCCTATTCTTTTCATCTCTAGGCCCGCGTGGTCTAGAGTATCGCTTCTGTTGTTAGCGTTGAACCATGGAGCTCGAATCTCAAGATGGATGAGGCGGGGATTCACGCAATATATACAACAAAAAGGTGTGGAATCAACTGCTGAGATCGCCTAACGAGTGTAGGCGCAACGAAGAACTGAAGTATTTCCACAATAAAACCCAAGGCACAGACCACATCGGGGAGAGGAATAAAGAGCTTGCTGTGTGACACCGGATGTCTATACGTAGGAGGGATAGAGAAAAAAGGGCGAAGATAACAAATAGGATGGAAATCAATGATATATCTGTATCGTACGTACATAACTACGTAACGAAAAAAAATGTAAGGTACCTGGTGTGAAAAATCAGCAAACGCGTACGAAGAAATACTGCATGGTCGGTGGGCGTAGAGGGGTTTCAAGATCGGTTTGTTTTTGAAGAATACACTGCCTGTTGTTAGGTCCACCCCTTGCGTAAGTATCATCTGAAGATTGGGTTGTCCGAGAACGAATCTGACCAGCAGGTAAACGCTGTAACTCCAAGAATGTGGGGTGGTCAAATACATACTATTGTAGTACGCATTTCGTGTGATGTTGTCACACAATAACAAGAGTAGCTCAAACTCCTGAAATCCCACCGGTGGTCACAGAACAGGCTGTAAAACTAAAATACATCGCGACTGGAGCAAACAAACAAGTACGAAATAGTGCCGTACCGGTAGGTGAGAGAAACGGTATTAACGAGCTGTTCGATATGGTGCATACCATCCTGTACCAATCGCAAATGAATGACACCATGAACGTGTCCATGCTGTTACATTTACACCCTATTAATAGAGCTAAAAACAAAAAGACAAAGAAAGAATAGTCTGTGCATGAACTAGAGCAGAGTGTGAGCGTGGCATGTACACCCAGCATAGAGCGGGCTAGAACTTTGGAAAAGAATATTAACCTTGATGTGAAAACTGGTCTTTGTTACATCGTGCCGAAAGGACCCCGGAGCGTTGGCTCCGATCATGAGTGCTTTGCCTGCAGGAATTGCGACTGCTCTCCGAGAACTGATACATGCATCCTAAGCGGTGGATTCGAGATACACTATGCAAACCAAACTGGGCAGAGAAAACCTGGCATTTTCCGATAGTAAAAACCCTCCCCAGGACGCATATACTCGTTCGCTGCTTGACTGCTGCTCTCCAGGTGACTATCTTTGATCGCCACGATGGCACAACAACAGTGACAGTCGAATAAGAGGCAAGTCGACACAAAACCCCAGCTAAGAGAGTGGTATAGCTGGATACAGCCAAGCATCTATTAGGACCGACCAGGCTCCTTAACCCAATATCAGGGGGATACAGACCATCAGTGTTTTGCTATACGTTTTCGTGATAATACCTAGGCTTTGGGGTTGTTCACACATATTCAGTTTATATACAGGTACTCGACGTCACGCGCACAGGAGGTACATGAGAAGGCGCATACCAGATATCATAACAATTGGATACACACGTGTAGGAAGGAACGAGTGCATGTGCAAGTCGCCACACCACGCACAGGTACACATTTGTGAGACGCTAAACCGAGATGGAACGTGACGACCTTTGGTATGATCTGCGCAACCTAACAGGTTGCTATTTGTCGCTCCAAGCATAGTGGTCGAGGGTTGAAGGAACGAATCGACAGGTGTGATTGGAATGCCGGTAGGTGGTGGGCAGTTTCTGTTCTGGGGGGGTGTTTGTCTCCACCTTGCTGCAACTACTTCCACAAAAAGCATACGAGGCGTACGATTTGGAAGTAGGTCTGCATGAATGCCGTTTTAAGACGCGTGATTGATTTTAGCACGAACAAGTTTCACGAGTGGACAGTGTCCGTGCTGGGGGGGTGGCGTAAACGTCAGTACCCTCAAACACGTTTTAACTCGGAATCAAATATTTACCTTGGCTAGCGCCAGCAAGTCGATGTGGAGTACCTTCAAACGACCTAGGTCACTCGAATAGAGGTGGCGCAAACGCCAGTAGCTTCAAACACTTACTTAACTCGGAATCAAATATTTACCTTGGCTAGTGCCAGCAAGTCGATGTGGCGTGAACGTCAGTACCTTGAAACGACCTAAGTCACTCGAATAATATTTTTGGCCCGGAGTAGAAAGAACTCATGAACTTCCTACAGCCCGTGATGGATGTATACATAAAACGACCTCCACATTCGCAAGGAATACCTACTCTCAATGCAGAGAAGTTTGAGATCATCACTAAAAGAAAGACCTATATAATATATAAAACGCGTGATACGCGCGACCGAAGTATCACACACAGCTTGCAAAGGACTAGCGTGGAAGCTGGCAAAGATGAGCTGGGAAGAAATCCTCGATCTCTTAGCTGTTTCTTTTGTTCTGTCAACATATCAAAATGTGGTATCCATACCAAGAAACTAGAGATATCTGAACGAACTTCAGAGTAACAGATGGATTCTAACTTACGTAGAAACATTTGTTGAAGGAAGGTACAGTGAGAAACGTCTGGCGAAGGCACGTGAATGGTGGAAGCATCGACATAGTCCACTGCGCACGCAACACCGTGACAAAGGTACGTGAAGTTTTGCCACAGCGATGCAACAAGTACGTGAGTATATTGGAATACTGATCGGTGAATCGTTATAACAGGTTTGACAAGTCAAGCCCGCAGATATATATATATAGAGAGGGGCAAAGTGGACAGCCACCGCAGCGTTTCGGTAGTGTGGCCATGTATAGCCATACGACACAGGACTGGCAGAATTATCTGCAGTCTCAGTTAAAGGTTAGGTGGTGGGGTAGGACGATGGTAGCTTTCAGTGGAATGTATGTCTGGCCAAAAGCTTAAACATGTAGGATATTGCCAAAGTGCAGACGTAGGCCTTGGAGAGGAACCCCCACCTCAGATGCAGGTGAGCCAGGAAGAAAACATGTTTTTTTCGCCGATGAGTACATGCTCCGAGCGTGTTAGACAGATGTGGCGCTGGCAGGTACAAGTGAAGACTGTACGAGGGTCAGGTCTGCCGCTCTTCTCAACACCGTCCAAGGTCAGCACCGCGGGAACAAGAGGAACTGCAACATTGGGCCGACGGTTATAGACGGGGGATGAAGGCTGAAGAACTTCTGGACGAAGGTCAGGACCGCCATTCTTCTTACCACCGTCCAAGGGCAACACCGCGGAGAGGAAGGGCGCTGCAACATCCGGCCGACGGCGATGGACGGAAGAAGAATGCTGAAGAACGTCTGGACGAAGGTCAGGACCGCCGCTCTTCTTACCACCGTCTGAGGGCAGCGCTAAGGGAAGGAGAGGAGCTGCAACATCGAGCCGACGGCAAGGTGCGGAGGTGGAAGGCGCAGGCGCTGCAGCGGTCCATGATCGTAATACCCGCTGAGCACCGTCACTCATATGCGCCGGTCTGGGGGGGTGTCCGAGGAGGAAAGCGCACACGCTGTCGCCGGGCTAGCACCGGGGCGCCGGCTTTGGGCCGACAATGGTTATGTGTCGGGCAGGGGGGGAGTTACAGTGGGTGGCGCCAGGGAGGGAGGTTCATAGCGCAGTGACTGTCGTGGCCAGCGCTATGGGGAGGATAATACGGCGCGAGACCACTGTCCTGATCAGGGTCACGCGTCGGGTCTATTCGATAGGCAGAGGGCAAGCTTTGGTTAGCATCCTCTGGGCGGATTTTATAGGGGCAGGGAGGGTCGCCGGTGTGGGAACGCCTTCGGTCTCGGGTACAAAGCCAGTAACGAGGTTCCGGGACCACCCGGTGTTTACTAAACACCACCAAGAGTCAAGAAAGAAAGTCAAAGCCAAGTGATCTGTGATACCTGTCCTATCGACCCCCAGCCCCTTGGGTCCTGCCGTGCCCGTCGTGCCCGTCATCGTGTCTGTGGTGCTTCGTTGAGTGTTCACGCTGACTGCTTGCATTTACCGCATTGCATCGATCCACATTCTGCGTGACCCGATCATTACTGCTTGAAGGCACTTCCTCGAACTCCCAAACAAGAGGTTAGCCGGCCTCAGAGATCTAACGAGCGCAGGTCCTTTTTACGGTCTGAGAGCTGTACCCTGCTGTAACACAAAACACCAAGTACATGGACACGGGAAGTCCGGCCAGACACATTGGTCGAGGTTTCGGCGCGATCCGTGTACTCTGGAGCGCGTGGCGGGCGCTCATTTATTTTTTCCTGACGGGAGTGGATAACACGATTTTTTTCTGGTTTCAGAGAGGCCTTACTTTGTACGTACGTACCGATATAATCATGTTGTCTGATTTCTCCCCTAGGCTCTCACGAGCTGTGAGCACACAGTCCGGACATATACCAAGCACACAGCAGACAACATGCACAGATCTCATCGTTACAAAGCTACCGCCCACACGCCGTGCGTTTGCGACACAGCCCTATGCGCAGTATTGCTGTGGCTGGTTGTGTTCACCGGAGTCTCCTGTCCGTATTCCACCGTCTGCCATAACAAGAGCCATAATTTGTTTGATACGTACATATCGTACCCAGTCTGACGTACCTACTTGTATCATCATCACCTCTTTTCCTGCTGTTTCTTCCGAGTATTGCTGTGTGTGATCCAACATAGCCACTGCTCCGGTTGTGCTCAGCACAGTGCGCCAACAGCAGGAGCAGGCAGCGTACTATGCGCATGTGGAAGATCCGCGCAGTACTCTTGTACTCAGTAGTGTTTGTTGTTGTCGCGGCATTGGTCTACGCACGTACCTGTTGCAGTGTGTGACAGGCATGTTTTGCTCCGTGCCGATCATCCCCGCATCCTGTTCATTCGTTAAGTCCAGTACAACAAATCGTTCGTACGCAAGCATCGTGCACTCAAAAATATACTTACGATAGTTCTTAGGGACTGTTGTGTGTCCCCCACTGCTCGCCCATAGATCCTATAGAGCCGGCTGAAAGGGCAGCAGTACACCTTCCTTTGTCTCAACACACGTATCTTCTGCTGTCCTACCATATCACATGGCATTTTACGGCGGCACTGCTATTATACATGGACTTGTACCAGTACAAGCTTCTCTACACGTTCCTTTGTCGCTGTACGGGACCTCGGGTACCTTCTGCTGTCGTATCACATAATATTATATATGGCATTTTATAACAACAATGAGTTAGCTACAATCGATGAAAATCGACGAGCGTGGGAACGCTGAACCCTATGGGCGACAAAAAAACTAAAGGCTCGAACCTGGGGGGAGAAGGGACGACACCTGTGACCACGGCTGCTAAGCCTTATTGAAGGAGTCGTGTGGCGTGGGTGGATGACGAGCCTGCTGTGCTTGTTTCGTATTGTCTGACGCCGAGGGGCTGGGCATAGGTGACGAACGCTGGATGGAGGCGGCAGAAAGGGTAGCAAGGTACCAGTCGCACTAGCAGGGGGACCCTGGCTGTGCTACTCGTACCATCATAAACTCCTTCCGCTACCTGGAGGATGCTTTGTGCTTTGGTTGGTCTGTTATTTTCCCTTGGTTCTTAGTCTTACTCAGTTGACGACTAGTGATGCTTTTTTTCTTTTTCCTTCATTTTTTCCAGCTCGTTCTTTTCAAGTGTCTGCCAGATGGTTATTTTCATATTTTTTTGTCTTGTTTCTTTTTCTATTTCGAATTGTGTTCTTTGTTTTCGTTTTTTTTCTCTTTGTGTCGTTTCGTTTCTCGATGTCATGCAATGTCACCACAAACCTTTGAACACGAAATCGCTTAAAAGCGATTCCACGATCATCGACATCTTGCTACCACGACCGCTTACACTGTCGCTCGAAGATGAACCATCCATGGACGAGATGACGGAAGCACTTAAGGGGATGTCAAACTGGAAAGCTGTCGGGCCAGATGGTCTCCCGGCCGATTTCCTGAAAATCGACCACCCCGCATTCGCCCTGTGCTTTCACAACATCCTTGTCAATGTTTGGGTAACAGGAGAAGTCCCCCAGCAATGGAAAGATGCGATCATCAAGGTCCTTCACAAAACGAGGGACCGAACTGACTGCAACAACTACAGAGGGATTTCGCTTGTTGCCCACGCAGGCAAAGTCTTGTTGAAAATGGTCGCGTCCCGCCTCAGCAACTACTGCGAGACCGAGTAAGTACTCCCGGAGGAACAGTGCGGCTTCCGCCCCGCACGATCAACGATTGATATGTTGTTCGTCGTGCGTCGGTTGCATGACCTTGGAATACAGAGGAAAATAACCCTGTACTTGTGCTTCATCGATCTGCAGAAAGGGTACGACTCTGGCAACCGAGAGCTGTTATGGGAAGTACTCACACGTTTTGGCGTACCAACCAAGGTGCTGAGAATTATCCGTAATTTCCACGATGGCATGCGGGCTCGCGTGCGAACGGATGACGGCGAGCACTCGGAATGGTTTGATGTCACGCAGGGGCTTCGGCAAGGCTGTGTGCTGTCACCGTTACTGTTAGGGGTGCGCCTGAGGTCCTTTTTATAGCCGGTACCAGCAATATCAGTGTCCATTGACCGTTGTGCGCAGAGATGAATTTCGTTTTTTTTTTTTACCAATCACAACGAAGAAAATTGACAGCAGCCGTCATCATTTCTTTTCAGTAGAGACCAAAGCCCAAAAGCATGGAGCCTTTCTGGAGATCAAGAATTATTAGAAAATAGCAGTCATGTGTAAGCCAGGGTCAGCAGCAGCAGCAACAGGCAGCGCAGCAGCGGGAGAAAGAGGGGATGGAAGGTGGCGATTCAGCGCGATCCGTTGCCGTTCTCGCGGAAGAAATCATATTTGCGTTCCGCATTGGGTGCTTCTTGCATGCCCTCCACCTGGCCGTCAACGTGGGGATGGAGAACGTATTCTTCATGGGTCCCTTGGGTTCGGGTTCTTGGCATGAAACGTCGAAGCTGTTGATAAGTCCCAGGCGAAGAAAGATGATGTTTCAGGTTTTAGTATTATTCTCCCGGCAGAGTAGATACAGATGGAAGTGGCCCTGGTGCGTATCACGTACACCCACAGAAGTAACCACCAAATAATCTCATAATAAGCCAATATACCGAATAGTCATGAAACCGTCAAATACTGAACAAGCACATCCGAACACACTCCCTGCTTTTTCAGCAAAACAACAATGACAATTCAAGAGAACAGAAAAAAACTCATCTCCATGATCAAAAACCAACTAAAATATTTCAAGAGGAAACCTGTACCTTACAAGCAAAAACCTCTTCCTCCCGTATTAAACTATTTCAGATCTCCTTTGCAACAGCTCAATGCCGTAAAAACAAAACAATCATAGAGATAGCTAAATGATAGAACTCGCGAGGAACCCCATTCCCCGAGACACACGTCTCCCTGTGCCCCCTACTCCCGCCACAAATTATCAGATCGTAGCTAACGCGAGATACCAAATATCTTTCCCTATAGAGTTTGCCCGGCGCTTACTATTCCCGAAACAATATCCGTTTTGTGTCAGAACCAAAAAGAAAAACACTCCCTGTTTCTGGTTCAGTTCACTAGCTATCCCTGTTCCCTGAAATACTTCACCTTCCCACTCGGGAACCGAGATTTTCATCACCCTTAATCATGAATAATCATATCCACAATTTTTCATCTTCCAACTCGCGAACAAGATTTCAATCACCCATCAAGTTCGGAAATACAATATTGGTGGTAGAACAACCCATCAAGAATAAGCATACCCTCCCTTGTTCTGCAACCAATAGACCGCAGTACAAAGACAAATCCCTGCCAAACTCAATGAAATCAGTATCTACCAATACCGCTGCATCTGCAATACACCTCTCAAGGTGCACCACGTACTCTTAATTCGCCAATCCGTCAACTAATAAATATCCATCCCACCAGTCACCTTCTGGTCCTGTCTATACCACAAAGACTGTTTGATTTGAACATGAAAATATATTTATTTCAAAACTCCAGGCAAAACAAAAGGCTACGTATACCGTTGAGTAGGCGATAGTATACCTCCGTACCATTTGCGACTTTCCCGGGATAAAAAAATATATTCCGTAACATTCAGAGATCCCTCATCAGTGGTAAACAATACATATCCCACATATCATCCACCACGTACCCGACGGGAAGAACGATGACTACCACATAATGTTATCCCTATCACGTCGCAAATGGTTTTTATCATATACGACTTAATAACCGGAACGAATCCACACCCAGTCGAAGATGACACATCTCCATTTGACGAACCTATAGTAGACGATACTATACCTTCTTCGTACAATTCACGACTTTCCCGGGACACAAAATATAACGCACACCATTCAGATCTCCGTAACCAGTACTAAACGATACATATCCTATATATCATCCAGCACTTACCCGGAAAGAACGATAACTACCATATAATGTAGTATTCCCCAACACGTCGTAAACGGTATGTATCGACTTTCCTTTATCCGGAACGAATCCAAATCCGGTCGAAAAAGACATATCTCTATTTGTACGATCAAAAACGTATTTCGACCGACAGGTGTATCCAATCGCAAGAGAAAACTATTCCTCCGAATACCCACCAGAAGTACTAGACGTAACCTCCCGCCCGCTAAGTAGCCGAATTACTAAAAAGCTCCAGCTGGCGAGATACCTGTCTGTCCACTTCACGACCTTCCCGCAACATAAATACACACTTGCCCACAGGCTCCCTCCAAACCTTTGAAATATGCGATATTAATGTATGGTATTTGTCCAGTTGCTCTTCTGGGCCTGCCCACATCGAACACGGAGCGCATCGAAGCGCAGTGGATGTCGTATTCGGCACTATCATTTCTAACCAAAACACGAAAATACGACTTTTCAACTACCAGGTGGGGGACGGGCGGGTACTCATCACGTATATCTTGCAGAAAAAGAAGTCCAAACAATGCTTCCGTACGTACGTATCATCTAGTATTATCGCACATTTCATACGTACTCGTACGTACTACGAATCAATTCACGAAATTTCTACCCTCGTCGTGAAAAGAAACAAACTTCACAAGGTAATAGTGGATCGAATACCTACCATTACGAGTGCAGACGCTATCCCCTCGCCCCGCGTGTTGCTGGACCTATAAAAGGATCCAGCGGACGATCCAACCACGCCTGCCCCATCCACGACCTCCCGCTGCTGCTGCTGCTGCTGACCTTCCGCGGCTGCTGCTGCTGCTGTTCCTGACCTCCCGCTGCTGCTGCTCCTGCTGCTGCTGCTGTCGTCGTATGCATGCGACTGCTGTGTCACGCGACTTGTTGCCGATGCAGACGTGCCCTCCTTCGTTACTAGTACTGCTGCAGCAGCACCCGATTCCCCCCACGTCCGCTCCCTCGACCACTACCACACCGTAGTCGAGTGCGCGTATCACGTACGCGGCTTTCCCGACCATGCCACATGGGTGGCCGGGTGCACACGGCCTGGCTCACCTTGCGACTTCACGCGAAAATGTGCAGATATGTCTCCCATCCCCACAGCTCCCAGCCCCACCACAATCTCCCTGGGTGAGGTGCGCACGTAAAGTTTCGCACGACCTGTTATCCTCCGTGCCACTCCCCACGGAGGCGCCTACGGTTTTGTTGCTCCCACCGCAGGGCTTTTTCTTCTCCATTTAGCACGCCGTCGTATCTCCGGCCCACTCCAAGAGCACCAACACAGCTTCCGCTCCCTTTTCCACCGAGGTGGCCATCTTCCGCGGAAACGCGTTTACCCTCCCGGCTCCCGTTACCAACGTCGGAGTGTTCCGACGCTGGCGTTGAAACATCTCTCCCTGCTCCAACTGCAGTAGATAGCTGTTGCTGTCTACCGGACCCCATCTGTGCCATCATCTCGAGGATCTCGGCGTGATTGGCCTTTCGACGCTCCTCTGCGTCGGCGGCCGCCCGCTGCAGCCCCTCGAGGGCGAGGCCCTGCTCTAATACAATACCCCGAAGATCTTCTACTTCGTCACCCATGAGCCTAGGTTGCCAACGTTGAAAAACTCTAGAGTGTTGATAAGTCCCAGGCGAAAAGAAAGATGATGTTTCAGGTTTAAGTATTATTCTCCCGGCAGAGTAGATACAGATGGAAGTGGCCCTGGTGGGTATCACGTACACCCACAGAAGTAACCACCAAATAATCTCATAATAAGCCAATATACCGAATAGTAATGAAACCGTCAAATACTGAACAAGCACATTCGAACAGAAGCAACACCTCGTCGAGCTGCACGCCGGCGCCCGCGTACAGAGCTTTCATGATAATGGGGCCGACGTGCTTGAGCGGGGTCCCGATCTCAATGATGTCCTGACATAGACGCGCCGACGTCATACCGTACGCGCGTCTCTTGCCTTTTCCCCCGCCCCCCTGCTCGTCGTCCTCCCCCGCAGTCTGGCCATACGGGCGCAGATTGTCCAAAATCCTATTCTCGAAAATCTGTCCCATGTCTTGCTGCTGGGGCGGCCTTGTCTGGACAGGGACAGGTGTGCGCCTGCTGCCGGTCCCACCGGCCTTAGCTGCTGCAGCTGCTTCCGAGGCCTCGATCGTTTTGCGTTGGCGTCTATTCTGTTGTCGTCAAAACCAGGAGGGTCGAGGCATGACACACACGGCATTGGCAACAACAAAGTGGCAGCTATTAATAATAAGTGCTCCGTATTGGTTGTATATCAACTTTGTTTTTGTGATGCCTCAAATAACAAGTAATACAAATATACGTTAATCACAACGACAAAAATCAGTAAAAAAACAAGTGACATAAATAATATACTATTACGTTAATCACAACAACAAAAATAAGTGGAAAAAACAAGTGACGAAAACAAATACCGGTACACCATTACGTTAATCACAACAAAAATCAGTAAAAGAACAAGTGATTATAAATAATACCTGGTATACTATCAATTAAGTAGTGTTTCCTGCAGCAGATGCATCATGTTGAAAGAAAATATAGCACAACGCCAAATTCGGTCGAGGCTACCCCAAGCCGAGCATACCATGAACAGCAAAACGACTGCTTGCGCTGCTGCTCACCTCTTCCTCGAATTGGCGTTGATCACTAGCTGCTGCCTCCGAGTTTTAGCGTTCTCCACCTCCCTTTCCATCTGCTTGAGCTTGAGCTTCTCGAAGCCGAGCCGCTCTCGAAGGTGCATCCCGGGCTGACTCCTGCTGCGCCAAAGACTGACCTCCAAAACTGTAAAAAATCACCGACACGAGCTGGTTCCTCCCTTCGATGACACCACCGGTGACCAACGACAGGCGATCCATCTCCGAAAGCCTCGCCACCCTCGCCACCTCTGCCCGCCTCCGCCCCCCCTCGGCTGCCTGCACGCGTTCCTGCCTCCGCGTGCAGCCGCTGTTGACGCTCCGTGGACAATTTTTCTGCTGTGTCAAGTCGCAGCCGCTCCTCGATTTCCATTGTCTTTTTTTCGGTCCTCGGCTAGACTCTCGGCCGATTGGCGAGCTGCGCTCTCAGCAGCATGTTTGGCGACAGCCTCGTCGCGTGCGCGGGCAGCACCGTCATGGCGTCGCTCGAACGCACGACAGTCGCGGCGCTCCGCTATGTTCTTTGCGCGCTTCTCTCTTCCCGCTTCTCCGTTTTCCTCGTGCGGGCTGTAGCCAAAAGATACCAAGCCGTGGAGGTTTCAGTGTAATCGCATGTGTGAGTGGAGCAGTGGCCGGGGATCCTGTGTGATGTCCCCTAGCCACCTGGCTCGTGGTCCGATGAGGATCACTCCGTGATAATACAAGCTCTAAGAACAAGACTTACTGAGTGCGAGGCCAGCGAGACTGGTGGAGTCCCTCGCTGGAAGCCCTCTTGCTGATATCATCTGGCAGAGGCCATAATATCTAGATATTCGCGGAACTTCTGTTGGAGGAGTTTTCGGCTGCGGAGTATTGGGTCACAGCTGGGAAGGCAGTTGGCCCGTTGGACGGATCGAAACGGCTTGAAGCGCACAGCAGGGGAGGACGCTCCGGGAGCTGGAGGACGCACAGGTCAGGCGGCAGTTTCTCCGTTATTACAGTAGAGTCCAGGTGGACTGCTGTGGATTATGGCGCACACGGCAAGCACGCCGCTGGTGGTAGGGGAGTCTCTGACTCCACCGAAATACGGAGAGGTGTGGACCGAGCAGGCCTCTCGTGTTTTTTACGCAGCGTACCTCGATTATGAGGAACGGCTGCAGCTCGCCAACGCTCAGGGGGTGGTTCAGCACTCCAAAGTGAGCATGGGCCAGCTTATCCCCAATTACATTCATCGGTGTTTTGAGGGATTTTACAAGCATCAGACTACGATGACCGCCTCGGAGTTGTTGGACGCTGTTAGGCAGCACGCTGGTTACACAACCACCAGCAACAGATTTGACACCTCGCGGGCGGCAGCGGACTTGCGTCGCGTTCTCTCAATGAGGCGCGATGAAAAGCAGGGCGGTGAAACATCCGTCAAAGACCGCGCGATGATGGTAAACTCCGCTATGGAAAAGTATTTTGCGGAGAATCACGCGGTGCATGCCATGTACCGCGCGCAGGACCGTTCGTGGTTGCCCGGACCGGCGGAATTTGTGAGCATGGCGTTGGTGGATGGCTTATGGCCGTCCGAGTTCAAAAAGTACGTAAAAGGTCAGCTAACGTACGCTGCAGGGTGGAAGAAGGACCCGGCATTGGTCATGGACCAAATTTTTTCTGCTGCAGAACAGTGGAAATTCATCGAGGCGTATGGTCGGAAAGATGCTGCAGGGGCAGCTGAACCGCGACGCCAACAGCAGCAGAAACCGAAACAGCAGCAGTCCGCGAAAAAGTCGTTTGTTCGCGTCTGTTTCGAGTGTGGTGATCCCAACCATTATGTTTCTGATTGCCCAAAAGCTCGCGGTGGCGGCACAGCTCCCAGCAGTGGTGGGCGCGGGTCGTCAGGGGATCGCGGGGGCCGCAATGGCGGCCGGGGCAGATTCAACCATGGACGCGGGCGCGGTGGCCGTGGTGGCAATCAATTGACAGCGGGCGGTGGAACTTCTGCTGTTGCTTCTTCAACTTCTGGTGCGCCAGCGGCAGGAGCCGCTGGGTCGGGATCTGGTTCGTCTGTTGCCGGCCGAGCTGTATACGTTGGAGGAGCTGGAACATCGGTGGGTGCTGCTGGAGCGAGAACTTCGCCATCCACCGAGCGGGCGGAGTCAGTGTCTGGTGCTGCTGCAGGGGCGGTAGCGCCGGAACCGTCTGTATATTCGACGTCTTGGTCGGGGTGGACCGCCGATTCTATTTCTTCGGCGCCGGCTGTAGGAGGGCAGCCATGGCGTCAGGTGACTCTTGGTACCGACCAGAGTTCAACGGCAGGTGAAGTGCCTGTCGATCGCAGCGCTGAGTGTTTACGCGCTGATCTCTCTTTGCCAGGGTCGGTTGGTTCGCTGATGGCGCGTGTGATCCTTGATTCGGGGTCGGCGCTCACGTCCATCGGTGTCGGCTTACTTCAGCAGCTGTCTTCGCATTTCGGCGGCGCCGATCTGCAAATTCCGTTCGAAAATGGCCCGCAGCAGGCGAAAAAACCGCTACGGGTGTTTCAGTGATGGTCACGCACAAAACGGTGCCGATTGCCGTGAGTGTACGGACGCCGTGGGGAGCGGTGAAATTGGAGCCCATCACTTTCGCGGTCATGCCTGGTACAGATAACGTCGTTCTGTTTGGCATGGCTACCATGAAAGCTCTTGGCATCGACGTCTACCGTGAAGCTCTGGAGAAGCTTCGCCCTCGCGCAGTGCCGGTATCGACCGGTGTGGAGACTCCGAGTTACCTTGCGGCGCGCAGAGTGACGGTTTCCGTGCGTGCTTTTCAGACCGAGGCTACGGTGGATGCTCCGGAGGACAAGGCGGTGGAACATTTGGTCGACCGGGGGCCAGACATGTTCATGGATCCGGAGGCGGAGCGGACGGCCCGAGAACGGGCGTTGGAGGACAGCGTGCAGCAGGCAGAGCAGAGTGGATTAAGCGTCGGCGGAGCAACCCGTTTGCGCGAAATTTTGGCTCGTCGCGTGGGTGCTTTTCGCCGTGCGCTGTGTGGTGATCCGCCAGCGCAAGTGGAGCCGATGCGAGTGCAGCTGAAGCAACAGGCGAAGCCTGTCAAGGCAACGCCACGTCGGTACGAACCGACGAAAAGGGACTGGCTCTCGAAGTGCATTGCTGCTTTGGTGTTTTTTGGCTTTGTCTACCACAACATCCAGGCGGTGTGGGCGAGTCCGGCGATGGCGGTGCCCAAGAAGGACTCTTTCCGTTTGGTGAGCGACTACTCGGCGGTGAACGCACAGGTGGAGAAGTCCCCGGGCGTCATGCCCAACCATGAAGACATGGGAGATCTGCTGGGGGCGCGTTTCTTCGGCAAGCTGGACCTACTTCAAGGGTACTGGCAGATGCCTTTGGCTCCGGAGGCGCAAGACGTCTTCACCATGGCGACAAGCGACGGTTTGTTCACGCCTACCCGTGTTCCCCAAGGTGTTTTGAATGCGACTTCTTATTTCCAAGGTGTCATGACTGAAGTGTTGCGTGGTTTGGATTGCAAAGTTTGGGTCGATGACGTTTTCTTTTTCGCAGACACCGAAGAAGCTCTTCTGCAGCTGCTTGATGACATTCTTGAACGCCTGGAGAATGTTGGACTGTTTGTCGCCGCCCACAAGTGTACCTTCTTCTCTCGTGAACTGGTCTGGTGTGGTAAGGTGTATTCCAATGGTGTCGTGTCCCATGACCCCGCTCGAGTGCAAGGTTTAAGTGAAATGCGTCGTCCCGAAAACGCTGGAGAACTAATGCAATTCTTGCAGGCTGTCAACTGGTTGCGTACATCGTTACCACGTTTAGCGGAAACGGTAGCACCGTTACGTGATTTTTTGGAGGAGCTCCTTGTTGGGGCTACACGTCGGACTAAGCGAGTGGCGCGCAATCGTGTCATCAAGGATACCGCGTGGACGGAGGATCGGGTGCGGGCGTGGAATGCCGCACGGGGTTTGGTGGCGCAAGCAGTGCCGCTTCATCATCCTCGTCCCGGGTGCGTTGTTTTGATGTTTCCTGACGCTTCTGATTTCCATTGGGGTAGTTTTCTCACCCAAGTGCCTGAACACGAATTTCGCAGTGGATTGGCGTTGGAAAGCATGTCTCACGAGCCTCTCGGATTTCTGAGTGGTTCGTTCACAGGTTCGCAGTTGCGCTGGGCGACTGTCGACAAAGAAGGTTTTGCGATCGTTAATACGTTCCGGAGGCTCGAATACCTGCTTTGGGGTGGTGTTCATATCTTTACTGATCATCGAAACTTGCAGTACATTTTCAATCCGGAGAAGTGTGTCACGACGGTCACAAAGACCATGGCACAACGCCTAGAGAATTGGAAGGGTGTTTTAGGACAATACCGCTATGCAATCGAACACATCCCTGGCGATCGAAACTGTTGGGGGGATCTGTTGTCTCGTTGGGTCAAAGTTCCTACGGTGCCTGTTCGTTCGGTTGCCGTGCACAGCCCATGTAATGCTGACGATTCGCTTCCCGCATTGGATGTGATTCGTGCCTCGCAACAAAGGTCTGTCGCTCGTATCGGCGTTGGTGTTCATGAATTTTCGACAACCTTCGGTCAAGCTACCTTGGCCGATGATGGTTTGTTTCGTGTGCGTGTTGGGGTGCGTGACGTCTTGTGGATTCCGCCGGATGATCTTGCTCTTCAAACTCGTTTGATGGTGTGCGCGCACATGCGCTCGGCTGGTCACCGTGGTGTGGCGCCGACTTTGTTTCGCCTGAAGGAATATTGTGTTTGGCCTCACATGGATTCTCAGGTTCGCGAATTCGTTCGCCAGTGTTTGCACTGTGTAGACACGCGTGCAGGTGCACTCATTCCTCGTCCCTACGGAGACACGGTGCATGGTACCGCTCCGGGAGAAGTGGTGCACTTTGATTTTTTGTATGTTGGCCACAGCGGGCCCGAAGGTAGCGATGGCCTGCCTGATGAGGATGGTTTCCGATATGTTTTGGTCATCATGGATGATTTGTCCAACTACGTGGCGTTGGAACCGGCCGAGGCTTGTACAGCCGAGGTCACAGCGAAGCATTTGCTAGCCTGGTGTAAGACTTTGGGGGTGCCGCGTGTGTGGGTGAGTGATACCGCCACGCATTTCAAGAACAGGGTGCTTGCTTTGTTGAGCGACGCGTTGCACATCGAACATCGTTTTGCTGTCGCTTACACGCCGTGGTCGAACGGTACGTGTGAACGCATGGTAAAAGAGGTGGTACGTGCTCTGCGTTCCATTCTGTCAGAACAGCGTCGTCAGGTTTCGGAGTGGGTTGATGTTTTGCCGGCCGCTCAGTGGGCCTTGAACACTTCGTTTCGTGAACGTTACCGAAGCACTCCGTACAGCGTGATGTTTGGGCGTTTACGATTTTATGCGGATGCGACGTTGAACGTCACCGCTGATCTGAAGGATGTTTTCCAACATTCCTTTGCGCAGGGTGAATGCCGCATGAATGCTTTGGTGCATGTGGCCGAAGATGATGCCAACGAGGTGATTGTCTTGGTCGATTGGGATGGTTTCGAAGCAGAGGAGCGCACGTGGGAGTCTTTGCGGTCGATTTATTCTGCTGCGCCTGAATTCGTCGTGAAGGAATTGCGCAAATTACGGATGACCCGTGCGCTCAAGATTAAAATTGCTTCAGAGTTCAGCATTGATTTGTGATTTGCCGCATGCGATTTCGTCTTGGTTTTTTGGTTTTGTCAAGCTCGTTCGTGTCGAGTGAACTCGCTTTGGGGGTGCTGTAGCCAAAAGATACCAAGCCGTGGAGGTTTCAGTGTAATCGCATGTGTGAGTGGAGCAGTGGCCGGGGATCCTGTGTGATGTCCCCTAGCCACCTGGCTCGTGGTCCGATGAGGATCACTCCGTGATAATACAAGCTCTAAGAACAAGACTTACTGAGTGCGAGGCCAGCGAGACTGGTGGAGTCCCTCGCTGGAAGCCCTCTTGCTGATATCATCTGGCAGAGGCCATAGGGCTAAAACCTCCTAGTTTATTTTTCAAGGCCTGCTGATATTTCTTCTTGTTATTTTTAATGTGTCGTATCGTGTTTCTCATTGTATGATGCATATAAAAAACTACCACTCTGACCCGAAATATAGGGACCATTGAAATATAATTATTTAATACAAACGATCCTTATATTTTGGATCAGAAAAGTACTCTTTTTGACGGGGTGATACTTCTTACTCAGACATACGATTAGGGTGATTTTTGTTCGTCCGTGTGCGGCATACTACGAACTTTTTTTTTTTTTTTTTTTTTTTTTATCCATCACTTTTACTTCCCAGCCAACTCGTAGGAGGTTTTACCCTCGACGATCTTCTGGACAAGCCGTGGTCACAGGTGTCGTCCCTTCTCCCCCCCGTACGCAATGGGTTCAGCATTCCCACTGCTCGTCGATTTTCATCGAATGTAGCCAACTCACGCTTTCGCGCTTTCCGCTTATCAATTTTTTATGCAAGAAAAAGTCCCAATGAGCATGCACTCGGTGGGGCTTGAACCCACGAAATTGATCTTGACAGGCACGCGGACCACCTACCAAGCCACCGGGGACTAGGTTTCTGTAGCCTCGATTTTTTATATCAGTCGACGCGCTCTGCCGCCAGGTAAATAATGCCGAAATATGCTTAAAATGACACCTATTAGCTGTTTTTGAGATCAGCATCAAACGGAAAAACATTCCAGTTGCTAAATATGTCTAGAATACAAGGCTTTCCTTCGGAGTGGGTATTCCGTCGTTTCGTGTACATAAATCTGCAATTAATTGGCGACAACTCTACTCATATCACAATAGCCCAAAGCCAACCAAACTAAATGTATTTGTGTAAGAAACGGTGAAGGATGTAATAATCGCGTTTATTTTATTAATGTAATGTGAAACGTAAGATCAGGTGACGCAAGAGTAAGAATGACATTCGTCTAATAATAAGAATAACATCTTTCATCAGTGTGGGGAGAGAGTGGAGTAGTAGTGCTTGGCATGTGGATGATATACAACATACATGCTGTTGTTTAAAGGAAGGTTTGGGACAGGAGAGAAAGCAGCAGTGCCGGCAACGACAACGGTTATGGAAATGTTGTACCTGGTATAGTTGCTGAGCGGCCGTGATTTCGATGTAACCAGCATAGGAGTTTGGATGAGACATGATATGTAAAGTCTTCCAGGATGCTGTAGTAACGAGGCGGGATGCCCAGAAAGTGGATCTGTTCGCTGTTGAACCCGTTGGATATGTGTAGGAAGAAATAATCGTGATTTTGGGAAATGTGGGAAACAATTTGTTTCCTTTCGTTCGTCCTGGATGGCGACAGTCTGCTTGGCGTACTGCTTCGGAATTCCGCGAAGCCCTGGAGCAGGCGAAATGGAAGGGAGTCTTTTTGCGGTTGATGATGATGTCTCCGTCTTTGATGGTGGAGTCTGTTAGGCGGCAGTTGTAGCACTTGCCAAGGACCTGGTCGAAGTAAACATATAGGGTGCGCGGGGCGGGAGTGGCGTGCAGGGAATGGCGGGGGAGGGGGAAGGGGGGGGGGGGGGGGGGGTTCATTATTTGTACTACTCTTACAGCGGCACAACAGCAGTACGTAATCGCTTGCAATACGACGGCAGCAGCAGCAGCAGAAGCAGCAAGTACGTAATTTCATTGACGATACAGAAATATGTAGACGCACAAGTGTAGTACAGTACACACACAAATCACGTCCAGCATGATGTACGGCAACAACGCAGCAGCACCACAAAAAAAATCATTGACGATACAGAAATATGTACACACGCACAAGTTTAAGTGTAATAGACACACAAATCATGTCCAGCATGATGTACGGCAACAACGCAGCAGCGCCACAAAACGACCAGGAAACACAATTATCCGAGTACATACAAACATTCAGTGAATATTGCGGCAGCACTAAAAGCAGAGCAGCAGCAGCAGCAGAAGCAGCAACGGATCGCCACAGCGTTGGCAGCAGCAGCGTAGCAACGAACGATATGAAAAGAAGGGAGAAAAAAAAGTGTGTACCCCGAGGCCGTCCGAAAAGTATTTTAAGGTACCTCACTGTAGACCCACCTCCGCATGCTGTACGGCAACAACGCAGCAGCATAGCAACAAAACGAATTACGAGAAAACGTAGTACGTACGCAAAATGCAGGAGCAAAACGACCAAAATATTTTTTTTACGTATCAAAAAAGCCATTTGGGTACAAAAATGGCCAATAAAAACAATAATCCGCGTTGGCAGCAGCAGCATAGCAACGACATGAAAATAAGGAAGAAAAAAAAAGTATGTACCCTGGTATGCCGCAATCGCAAAACCTACGGAATTTCATTGACGATACCGAAATATGTACACACACAAGTGCAGCATGATGTACGGCAACAACGCAGCAGCACCACAGCAGCAGCATAGCAACGATATAGATGAAAATAACCAAGCCAAAAACGAGAAATTGCAGTACGTACGCAAAATGCAGGAGCAAAACGACAAAAAATATTTTTTCACGTATCAAAAGGAACCATTTGGGTACAAAAACGACCAAGTAAAACAGTAATCCGAGTACATACGAACGTTCAGTGGATATTGCGGCAGCATTTGCAGCAGCAGCAGCAGAAGCAGCTACGTACAGCATTAGCAGCAGCAGAAGCTGCAACGAATCGCCGCAGCGTTGGCAGCAGCAGCAGCAGCAACAGCAGCAGCAGCAGCAGCAGCAGCAGCATAGCAACGATATGAAAATAAGGAAGAAAAAAAGCATGTACCCTGGTATGCCGCCATCGCAAAACCTACGGAATTGACGATCCGAAAATATGTACGCTTCCAGCATGATGCACGGCAACAAAGCAGCAGCACTACATACGGCAGCAGCAAGTGCACAGGAGCAGCAGGTGCACAGCACGGCAACAACGCACCAGCACTACGGCAGCAGCGAGTGCACCGGATAAGCAGGTGCACAGCAGCAGCAGCACTCATGGCGTGGCGCTGACAGCAGCAGCAGCAGCAGCGGCAGCCGAAAACGAGCAAAATGAGTACGTGGGGTCACCAAAACATGTACACACAGAAATCGTGTGCTTCACGTCCCGCAAACAGTTGTGCATGTGCGCGTTCGCGTGCACTGTGTGTAAGAGGAGCCGACCCAACGCACGAAGGGGAAAGAACGAGGATGGATGAGTCAAAAAAAAAAAAAAAAAAAAAAACGCTTTGACGTAGGTTTGTATGCCAAAAGGCAATTGAAAACTCTTAAAAGACGTGGCAACATACAGCATGCACAATAGACGTAAGACACTCACCACTGTCAGCAGTCTCGAGGGAGTACGAGACAGTCCCTTCCTTGATCGGGCGAGCACAGAACTCGCAGTCGGTTGCCCTGTCAGGATGATCCCGCCACCACGTACGTGGGATCCTAGCAGGTGGCGAAGGCCACGTTTTTGCCACCAGGCGCGGAGTTCTTGACCAAGTGCTGGTCCGTGCACTGGTCGCAAACAACAGCCGGCACCAGGTCGGTCGTTGTCGTTGCCGCTCTCTTGCCAGAGGGCGAGGACCACGCGCCTCTCGACGAGGGGGAGGTGAGCTTAGGGGGCGTGGAGAAGGGAGAGGCGGGGGTTGCAGCACCAGCAGGTTCGCCACCGACAGCAGCAGCTTGGCCGCCGACAGCTGCACCTATCTATGCCGTTCGTCGAAGGCGAGACGCCTCTTTTAGGCGCCGTGCGAAGAGCTGTCTATTGGTTGGCAGTTTGCGGAAGAAGAAAGAAGAAAAGGTTGTTTGGCTGTTTGGCGAAGAAGAAAGAAGAAAGGTTGTTTGGCTGTTCGGCTGTTTCAAAGAAGGAAGAAAGGTTGTTTGGCTGTTCGGCTGTTTCAAAGAAGAAGGGCTGTTTGCGAAGAGCTGTCTATCAGTCGGTCTGTCTGCCAAGAGCTAGCAAGTGACAACGACCTCAAAAATCGTAATTATAGTTGTATCTATATGCTTTTATACGTCTGGGCACACTATGGACAGCCAATTCGTGACGTATCAGGAGATAAACGCGATGCAAGGATGACCTTCCGATATACTATATTCAAGTTATTATGGAGCGCCATGACAGTTCAGAATTGTTCTTTTTGTCCAGTCTGTTGGTGGTGACTTTTGGGGAAGTATTCGTCGAAATTCACATGCCACTTTTTTTTTTGGTCGGTACGGACCTCAGGCGCACAGCTTCAACGTATTTTCCGCTGCTGCGTTTCACGTCGTACTAGTACGCTTTAGCCATGACGAAGCCATCGTAAGGGATTTGGTCCAACTCAGTGATGCTGGAGTAGTCGGAACGGAGGAGCAGGAGCCGTTGGCGTGCGTACGAAGGGCTGTATGGGGCATGTTGTACGCCAATGACGCAGGGATTGTCTCTCGGTCGGCTGAAGAGCTCGCGAAAATGATGAGTCATTGTGACTGTCTTCGAAGCAGCAGGCCTTACGGTGTCGGAAAAGAAGACAGAGACTATGCTTCTACAAACGCCAGACCAGGAAGCCCTTGCACCACCGCTCGTTATCGAAGCATCAGGTCAGAGGTACAAGCAGTCGGCCCAGTTCTTGTACCTAGGAGGCATTATCCACGAAAACGCCGATCTCTTGCTCGAAATCGACCGACGGATTCGTCTCATGCGAGCATGCCTCAAACGGTTCGGCCTGGAGCTGTATGATAGGACGACCGCCCCCCTTAGCCTGAAAGTCCGAATGCTGAAGGCCGAGGTGATTGAGACCCTGCTGTACGGGTGTGTGACATGGACCCTCAGAGCGGAACACTTTGCCAAGCTTCGAACGGCTCACCACCAAGTCCTGTTGGGAGTCATTGGCTTCCAGCGCCGACTTCGTACTGACCATGCCACCCTCTCGTACGCGAAGGCCCTCAAGATGACACGTTGCGAGAGCATCGAAACGACCATCCGCAAACCGCGTCTCTTCTTCACGGGGGGGGTGGCACGGCAAAGCAAGGATCGATTACACAGTCGGGTAATGTTCGGGACGATTGCTGGTGGGGAGAATCCGAGACCTGGCGGACAGGTTGAGACTTGGCATAGATGCATAGTCGAAGATCTTAGGGAGTTCCGAGCCACCGAAGGGTCAACGGAACTTGCTCCCTTGGTGTTTGGAGTTGAGACCGCACTGTGGCCCACTGCTGCTAAAAAGGCGGGGAAGTGGTACCGGGGGGATCCTGGAAGCAGCCGAACGGTTCATGGTGAGGTGGGGTGGCCAAGGCTGAGGCTGAGCTGAGTAGGCAGCGCCGCGCATCCGCTGTGGGTGGTGTCCAAGGGAATAGGGGGAGAAGGGGCAACAAGAGGAGTAGCAGAAAACCCGACCAAGGGAATGCCGAGAGGGGGGGGAAGAGGAGTAGAAGGGAAACTGCAGTGGACGAAAGTAGGAAGGAGATGGCAGATAGGGTAGCCAGGTACCGGGCAGACTAAGAAGTAGAACATGCCTATACTACTCGTACCACCAACTGGTGCAGCTGGTCCGAACGTTGTCTTCCTTTGTCTTCCAGTTGTTTTTGTTTATTTTTGTTGCATTTTATGTTCTTCTTTGACCCTATGTGATTTTCCGTATATTTTCTTTCTCTTCCTTTCTCCGATTGATAAACCTTGTTGAAGGAGTCGTGTGGCGTGGGTGAATGACGAGCCTGCTTTGCTTGTTTCGTATTATCTGACGCCGAGGGGCCGGGCATAGTTGACGAACGCTGGACGATGGTGGCAGACAGGGTAGCAAGGTACCAGGCGGGCCAGCAGGGAGACCCTGGCTGTGCTACGTACTCGTAGCATAAACCGCTGCCGCTACCTGGAGCATGCCTTGTGCTTTGTTTGGTTTGCCTGTTATTTTTCCCTCGGTTCTTAGTCTTACCCTTTTGACGACTAGTGGTGCTTTTTTTTTCTGGTTCCTTCTTTTCAAGTGTCTGCCAGATCCCCTGCGGGGGGGGGGGGGTACGATGGTTTGTTGCTATATATACATATACCAGGTATCGTACATATTGGTTTCTTTTTTCTTGTTCCTTTTTCTCTTCCGAATTGTCTTTCTTTTTGTTTTTTTTTCTCTTTGGTTCGTTTTAGTCTCTCTAGGTCATGTAATGGGTATATGTTGTCACTGTCGTACGCAGTTGTATGATGACATGACATTGCATTGCATACGTGGCAACGTAGTATCTCTATATCTGTGGCGTAGCATCGTGGCCACAGAACTTTCATATCTAGGATTGAAGAATCGGCACGGACACTGTGGTTGTGCTGGATGTCGACGGGTAGAAAGAACAGTTCAATGTGAAGAAAACAACAACGGCTGGATCATAAGATCGCTGAGGATAAAACCTCCAACGAATTAGGCTGCAAGGTGAAAGTGATTGAAAAACAATAAGAAAAAAGAAAAAGTACTGCTGCTGTATATGCAGTTGTACCTGTGTACAAGCCACCCTAAGAGATCCTGCAATGTGTTTCAATTTTGGTAAAAATACACATTGCGCCAGTTGTATGAGTACCTCTGTAGCGTAGATGACAAACTGCTCTTCTTGATAATGTAATATTTTCGTTCCCGTGGTTCGACTCGCACGATCCTCGTTTTTATTTTTTTCAACTCTTGACTTTTTGTGTCTCTCGTTAGTGAGGGGAGGGCCAAGCGTCGACGCATCGGCGCCGGCCCCAAGCCAGGCAGTAGTCACTCACCATCGAACGCCTTCTAGTGCGCCGGCACAGCGGTCTTCTCGTTCGTTGTGTATCGTTAGTGAGGGACGGGCCAAGGGCCGACGCATTGGCGCCGGCCACGAGGCCTGCGCCGGCACATAGTCCCTCACCATCGGCCGCCTTTGAGTGCAGCGGCACAGCGTCGTTGGAACATCAGGAGTACATTGTGTCTCGCAACTCGCAACGTGTATGATATGTATTGTTAGTGAGATACGGGCCACAGGCCGACGCGTTGGCGCCGGCCCCGAGACCTGCACCGGCATATCTTCTCTCACCATCGACCGCGTTTTAGTGCACCGGCACAGCGTTGTTGGTACGTACAGCAGTACATTGTGTCTCACGACGTGAATGATATATATCGCTATACTCGACGCGACGCGTATGAGAATAATCGCTATTGAGGGGCAAGGCCAAGGGTCGACGCGTCGGCGCCGGCCCCGTGCCGTGTATCGGCACGTAGTCCCTCATCATCGACCGCCTTTTAGTGCGCCGGCACAGCGGTGTTGTTACATACATCGTTCGTTGTGTACCGCTACCTTCATTATATGTGTCGCTAGTGAGGAAAAGCCAAGGGCCGACGCGATGGCACCGGCCATAAGGCCTGCGCCGGCACATAGTCCCTCAGCATCGACCGCCTTCTAGTGCATCGGCACGGCGTCGTTGGAATATACAGCAATACATTGTGTCTCGCAACGTGTATGATATGTATCGTTAATGAGGGACGGGCCACAGGCCGACGCGTTGGTGCCGGCCACGAGACCTGCACCGGCATATATTCCCTCACTATCGACCGCCTTTTAGTGCACCGGCACAGCGTTGTTGGTACGTACAGCAGTACATTGTGTCTCACGACGTGTATGATATATGTCGCTACAGTCGTCGCGACGCGTAGCACAAGTATCGTTAGTGAGGGGCAGGACCGAGGGTCGACGCATCGGCGCCGGCCCCCAAGCGTACACCGGCACATACAGTAGTCCTTCACCATCGACCGCCTTCTAGTGCGCCGGCACAGCGGTGTTGTTACATACATCGTTCGTCGTGTACCGCGACGTTTATTATATGTATCGTTCGTCAGGGACGGGCCAACGGCCGACGCGTTGGCGCTGGCCACGAGGCCTACGCCGGCAACATGGTTCCTCGCCATCGACCGCTTTTTAGTGCTCCGGCACGGCGTCTTAGGAACATACAGCAATACATTGTGTCCCGCAACGTGTACGGTATGTATCGTTAGTTAGAGGCGGGCCACAGGCCGACGCGTTGGCGCCGGCCACGAGACCTGCACCGGCATATCTTCCCTCACCATCGACAGCCATTTTAGTGCACCGGCACAGCGTTGTTGGGGCGTACAGCAGTACATTATGTCTCACGACGTGTATGACATAGATCGCCACCAGGTATATATTTATCGCGACGCGTATGATAGGTATCGTTAGTGAGGGGCAGGGCCGAGGGTCGACGCATCGGCGCCGCCCCCATGCCGTGCACCGGCACATAGTCCCTGACCGTCGACCGCCTTCTAGTGCGCCGGCACAGCGGTGTTTTACATACATCGTTCGTTGTGTACCGCGACGTTTATTATATGTATCGTTAGTGAGGGACGGGCCTAGGGCCGACGCGTTGGCGCCGGTCGCGAGGCCTGCACCGGCATATCGTCCTTCACCATCGACCGCTTTTTTGTGCACCGGCACAGCGTCGTAGGAACATACAGCAATACATTGTGTCTCGCAACGTGTATGATGGTATCGTTAGTGAGGGACGGGCCGCAGGTCGACGCGTTAGCGCCGGCCACGAGACCTGCACCGGCATATAGTCCCTCACCATCGACCGCCTTTTAGTGCACCCGCCCAGCGGTGTTGGTACGTAAAGTCGTGCATTGTGCCTCACGACGTGTATGATATCGCTATTCATAGTGAGGGACGGGCCGAGGGCCGACGCATTGGCGCCGGCCACGCGACCTGCACCGGCCCAAAGTCCCTCACCATCGACAGCCTTTAAGCGCACCGGCACAGTATTGTTGGTACATACAGCAGTACGTTGTGTCCCGCGACGCGTACGTATGATCTGTATCGTTAGTGACGGACAAGGCCAAGGGCCGACGGCACTGGCAAAGTAGCGTCGTTCATACATATCAGCGAAATAACAACGTCAGCTGTGAGATCGAGGATACCCGGTATACGTCAAGTATATGTCGGTACGTGCGAGTATGTATCCCCATTCCTGGGTGCGGCACGTCTGCGAGGAGAAAAAGAAACCTGGTACGTGCTCGTACAGCACAGTGCTCGTACAGCACATATGCGTTCCGTTCAGGTGCCATCAGTATTCCCTATTAAAGCCAAATACTCTGTGTGCGGGTAGCTATCTCCATTCTGGGCATGGATATATCATGATATCTGGTACAGACTTTGTGCTCTTTGCCCCGTTGCAGCGGTGGTGCGTCTCGATCGAATGTCCCTACTGATGTACGAGTCCTGTCTACGCTGTTGCGAATATCATCAGTTGTTCCCTCCTGTGAACGGCCGATTCGCGAATTCGCGGATTTAGGAAGGACACCCAAAGTTTATACGAGTGTCTGCCCGTATTACCCTTCATGCGTGTGCAAGCAACTCTTACCCAACCAAGACACACCGGAGCGAACCGGCCAAGAAAAAAGAAACCTCGTGGGAAAAATCATGGCTGGCGGCCCCAAGCGATCGAGGTAACGATGCTTACAGGCGCATCAGGCACGCTCGTGAGTCATTGTGCATCAGAGTAGACAGCCCCACGCCTAATTAATTATTGCGCTCGAGTTCAAGGTCTAAATAAGAGCCCAGAACATTCCCGGACCCTCGCTTCTTTCGCACGCCTCTCGCACACGTACCGGGAAAGCGTGCGTCGCCCCTGCTCATCCTCCTCCCTTTCCATGATGCTGCAGCTCGCCAACCGCCGCTGCTGCTGCTGCCTGTTGCTGACGTGAAGAGGAACCGCAACAGAGAAACCACCACAGAAACCACAACAGTAGGCCAAGCCTCTAGGCCTATCAATCGGCAGCGAGCAGTGCCGTGCTCTACTCGTGCCCCTATCACGAGAAGCTAGGAGGGGGCACGCGGCGAGTATGGTTGTTCTTCTGTCCTCTCTGCCTCTGAACAAATTAAGCCATTTAGTTTCCGTCGGTAGAGCCCATGACTATAAATAATGAATTCCGTCGGTTGTGAACAAAACATGCATCTCACGTGAACTTAGAGATACTACGCTTCCCGTGGTTCGACTCGCACGATCCTCGTTTTTATTTTTTTTCAACTCTTGACTTTTTTTTGTACCAGTACATCCACGTTCCTTTTATGACCTACTATTTAATATTTATACGTATGATTCAATACCTGGTACAACTTATGTCATCCTTTTGTGGCTTTCTCTTCCTTTCTTAGACTGATAGGTCTTATTGAAGGACTCGTGTGGCGTGGGTGGATTACGAGCCTGCTTTACTTGTTTCGTAATGTCTGGCGCCGAGGGGCCGGGCATATTTGACGAACGCAGGACTGAGGCGGCAGACAGGGTAGCAAGGTACCAGGCGGACTAACAGGGAGAACCTGGCTATGATACTCGTACCACAAACAGTTTAACTGTTGCCGCTACCTGGAGGATGCTCTGTGCGTTGGTTTGCCTGTCATTCCTCCTTAGTTCTTAGTAATACTCTGTTTACGACGAGTAGTGGTGTTTTTCACTGGGAAGCAAGATATCTGTTGGAACTCTACGTCGTCGTCATTGTTCGGTCGTATGGAATACGTCACAACACCCAACGAGGCACGTTACCTTTTCTCTGTTGGATGTTTGATACTTACTCGAGACGGGCGCTGTCAATACATTTCGAGATCCCGACCTCCGTCTAGCTCGCACAAATATTTGCATACCTGGTACAGAGGAACTCTGCAAAAAGCACGAATCCTGCTGCAGGCACTTGTGGGTAGTGCCCACCGCAGAGAAAGTGTCGTCGTCCTGCGCCAGCGTTGCACCCAACCAATTGCACCTTTTTCTCGAGGTTATGTATGTGTTCGTTCCTACGTCCCAGGTCGACAGGAATCACGGCCCACAAACACACAAAGAAAATGCGCTATGCGTGGCCGTCAACAAAAGGGAAAGCTTGATGAACGACTGTTGCTGTGCCGAGGCTTCCTCTGTAGAGAACTCGAGGGACGATGTCTGATCAGACATGACACCGCAGCAGGCGGCAGCTAACAAAAATATCTTTGAACTTGCCGGGCCTTCGTTATCTTGCTTGGCTCTAACAGGTAGGAATGACTCGCCGTAGTTATTTGCCGGAATTCTCGACTTCAGAGGCCCATAGCACGCGCCACAGACTTGGTGTTACAGCAGGGTACCGCTCTCAGACCGTAAAAAGGACCTGCGCTCGTTAGACCTCTGAGGCCGGCTAACCTCTTGTTTGGGAGTTCGAGGAAGTGCCTTCAAGCAGTAATGATCGGGTCACGCAGAATGTGGATCGATGCAATGCGGTAAATGCAAGCAGTCAGCGTGAAAACTCAATGTAGCACCACAGACACGATGACGGGCACGACGGGCAAGGCAGGACCCAAGGGGCTGGGGGTCGATAGGACAGGTATCACAGATCACTTGGCTTTGACTTTCTTTCTTCACTCTTGATGGTGTTTTGTAAAAACACCGGGTGGTCCCGGAACCTCGTCACTGGCTCTGTACCCGAGATCGAAGGCGTTCCCACACCGGGGATCCTCCCTGTCCATAGAAGATTCGCCCAGAGGATGCTAACCAAAGCTTGCCCTCTGCCTATCGAATAGACCCGACGAGTGACCCTGATCAGGACAGTGGTCTCGCACCGTATTATCCTCCCCATAGCGCTGGTCACGACAGTCACTGCGCTATGAACATCCCTCCCTGGCGCCACCCGCTGTAACACCCCCCCTGCCCGACACATAACCATTGTCGGCCCAAAGCCGGCGCCCCGGTGCTAGCCCGGCGACAGCGTGTGCGCTTTTCTCCTCGGACACCCCGCCAGACCGGCGCATATGAGCGACGGTGCCCAGCGGGTATTACGATCATGGACCGCTGCAGCGCATGCGCCTTCCACCTCCGCACCTTGCCGGCGGCTCGATGTTGCAGCTCCTCTCCTTCCCTTAGGGCTGCCCTCTGACGGTGGTAACAAGAGCGGCGGTCCTGACCGTCCTGACGTTCTTCAGCATTCCTCTTCCATCCATCGCCGTCGGCCCGATGTTGCAGTGCCCTTCCTTTCCGCGGTGTTAGCCTTGGACGGTGGTAAGAAGAACGGCGGTCCTGACCATAGTCCAGATGTTCTTCAGCTTTCCTCCTCCATCCATCGCTGTCCGCCGGATGTTGCAGCGCCCTTTTCCTTTCCGCGGTGTTGCCCTTGGACGGTGGTGAGAAGAACGGCGGTCCTGACCTTCGTCCAGATATTCTTCAGCCTTCCTCCCCCGTCTATCGCCGTCGGCCCAATGTTGCAGCGCCTCTTGTTCCCGCGGTGCTGACCTTGGACGGCGCTGAGAAGAGCGGCGGACCTGACCCTCGTACAGTCTTCACTTGCAACTGCCTGCGCCACATCTGTCTAACACGCTCGGAGCATGTACTTATCTGCGAAAAAAAACATGTTTTCTTCCTGGCTTACCTGCATCTGAGGTGGGGGTTCCTCTCCAAGGCCTACGTCTGCACTTTGACAATAAGCTACACGTTTAAGCTGTTGGCCAGACGTAGATTCCACTGAAAGCTACCATCGTCCTACCCCACCACCTAACCTTTAACTGAGACTTCAGATAATTCTGCCAGTCTTTTGTCGTACGGCTATACGTGGCCACACTACCGAGACGCTGCGGTGGCTGTCCACCTTGCCCCTCTATATATATATCTCTGCGGGCTTGACTTGTCAAACCTGTTGCAACGGTTCACCGATCAGTATTAGAATATACTCACGTACTTGTTTGTATCGATGCGGCAAAACTTCACGTTTCCTTGCGAATGTGGAGGTCGTTTTATGTATACGTTCATCACGGGCTGTAGGAAGTTCATGAGTTCTTTCTACTCCGGGCCAAGATTATTATTCGAGTGACTTAGGTCGTTTCAAGGTACTGACGTTCACGCCACATCGACTTGCTGGCACTAGCCAAGATACATATTTGATTCCGAGTTAAGTAAGTGTTTGAAGCTACTGGCGTTTGCGCCACCTTTATTCGAGTGACCTAGGTCGTTTCAAGGTACTCCACATCGACTTACTGGCGCTAGCCAAGGTAAATATTTGATTCCGAGTTAAAAAGTGTTTGAAGGTACTGACGTTTACGCCACCCCCCCAGCACGGACACTGTCCACTCGTGCAACTTGTTCGTGCTAAAATCAATCACGCGTCTTAAAACGGCATTCGTCCAGACCTACTTCCAAATCGTACCCCTCGCATAACGCTTTTTGTGGAAGTAGTTGCAGCAATGTGGAGACAAACACCCCCCCAGAACAGAAACTGCCTACCACCTACTGGCATTCCAATCACACCTGTCGATTCGTTCCTTCAACCCTCGACCACTATGCTTGGAGCGACAAATAGTATCCTGTTAGGTTGCGCAGATCATACCAAAGCTCGTCACGTTCCATCTCGGTTTAGCGTCTCACAAATGTGTACCTGTGCGTGGTGTGGCGACTTGCACATGCACTCGTTCCTTCCTACATGTGGGTTTCCAAACGTTATGATACCTGGTATATACCTTCCCGTCGCGACCATTATAATAACTTGTCTTGTGTACCCCGGCCCTCACGTGTCGATCTGCTGTTTCAGTGCGCGAAATGGTACAGGCCGAAATCAATTGGAAATCGAACCAGCTGTAAGTATTGTCGTCTCGTCGACCCTGGTGGCATCCAGGGGAGTCACTGGTCAGTCGTCAATCGCGAGGGGAATAATGGAAAATGCGCGAACGGTTCACGCAGCTTGCAAAGTTGAGTATCGACCGATATGCTGATCGGTTGAAGGCACAGCTGACGTGCGTTCTTTGCGTTTTTTATAAAACTCACAACTACCGTTTTGCAGAGGGAACCCATGTTTCTGCTCCATCAATCACCAATCACAGCACTAAAAGCAACTCCCAATAGCACGTACCGGCACATTACCCTGGTGGGTGATATTGGGAGTGCACATGTACGTATTCTGCTCCGTAATTGACTAAAGGATGTTCTCGTAGGACCAGTAGCACGCGTAGCAGAGATGGGTTTAACTCTGGCTCGAACGGTTTCCCACATGGCTTCATCTTGTGGCTTGTTCGAGGTTCCCTTCCTTGGCGAGCCCATGCAATAAAGGTTGTTCCTGTTGCTCTGGACCACCACCTCATCGCAGATAAACCACATGTCAATTCTCTCGCCAAGGTTCAGTCAGTCATCTGTGTCCGAACGTTCGCCATAGTACGCCCCATAGTTGTACCATTAGGACATGCCAGGTGCGATGTACTCTCACCAGCCGACACTCACCGTCGGTGGTGCCACGGGCACAAGGACCGCCGCTGCAATGGTAACACACCCTGGACAATAGCCCATTTAATATGCCTAATGGTATGTCGATAGATTGGGGCATTGCATGTCAATACCTATTGTCCCCTGCAATACGGAGGTGAAAGTGTCTATCGATAGCTGTCCTCTTGATCGATCTGTTCAGAGCAATTTATAAAATAGGATGTTGCTCTTAGGATAGGTATATGGCTTTGTCTATCTATACCTAAATATTCTACCAATAGGTTCAGAGCAATAGATACAATAAGCTATTGTTCTTAAGATAGGTATATTGAATTGTCTATCGATAGTCGTTGATCTCTAATATGTTCAGAGAAGAATTGATCGATAGCAAGTACCTATCTATCCATTTGCTCAATACGATCAGAAACTTCTGAGCAATGATCTGTTGTTCTCAGAATTGGTGTGAGGTTTACATTTTGTCGAGATGTTCGTTTCGGTAACACGCGTTACTCTATATTATATTTACTACAAACAACTAGTTTAACATTTTAACTTCATGACTACTAGGTACTTTCTAACAATATATTTCACTACACGAAATCCTATCCCACTCCCTGAATAAATACCACAAGCCATGCCTATGGAGGGTGCCTCCGTTGGTGGTGTCGGCCTTGTCTTCGTCTTGGACGGGGTTGGTGGAGGCCTTGACGTGCACTTTTGTTTCGTGATATGTGACAAGGAGGTGCCTCTACAAGCCTCCCTCGCGTCTCGCAAGGAGAGAACTTGTAGAAAGTGTGAGAGTGCGGGTCCTTCTCCGAATAAACCTACCGTTTTCGGACTTCATGGCCCGAAATACAACTATTATGAAGGTCCATCGGTGATGGCGGATCTTTTAGACCGGACGTTGGTTAACGTATGTTCATTGTTGGCATTTGTGATCAGGGATTGACGGTATCTACGTACCCTGTCCTCCACATACCATGCTGTATTGTTATATGCAATGCCTCAGCTTGCCTCACGTGGCCCTCCCGCCGTGGGGGCGGGAGGGCCGCTAATTACCTAGTAGTACTGTATGTGGCGCGGCCGCAAACCCGCCAAACACAGGGAGGTGCAAGAGGCGTTGCGACGGCGGCCAGAAAAAAAAGCGCATAGGTCGTGCGGCCATAGGGGAAGCCGAGCTCGAGGAGATTGGCACCGGTAACTATGGGTCTGATGACGAAGGTATTGGAGGCGGGGTTGATGACTTGGCGACCAAGCGTACGCAGCATTCTCGGTACCGTAGCGGAAATGACTGGAGACAGCGAGCCAGAGTGCTGAGGAGGACTACCGGCAGGCGTACATTGACGTGTTCGAGCTCAAGAAGAAAGCGAAGGTACTCTAGCGAAGCCACGAGTGTCCTGTGATCGGCACTCCTGGTGTGCTGTTATAGCGTTTCATAGTGTTGTTGTATGCACAATCCGAGTTTTGCAGGGTGAGTTGTATTGCCCTTCCGCGTGCGCACGTACAAGCCAGAAAAAAATGATGTAGGCACCAATCACATACTAAAAACAAATCGATTAGATGCTTATATTCCCGGGCAGAATTACATTTTTTGACAGGTACAGCGTGCTGGTAGGTAACACGATCAGGCTGTGATAGCATTTTTGTCGGCAGTGCAGATGTAGAACCGGTTTTCTGTGCTGCTGTACCGTCTGCTAACCTTCTTACATTGTATCTGCCGTGTGTTTCGTAGGGCCGTGCTTACCTGGCAGTCAAGACGAGTAGGAATGTACCGTGGGACGTACAAACCTGAAATAATATGGCCGAGATATAAAAACCAAGTAGACACTAATAAAACATTGGTGAGGTCCTTACTTCACCGGGCGGAATTGCATCTCGTTCTGACGTACATTGTTTGTTATATTATCATCACTTTTACTTTCCAGCCTAACTCGTAGGAGGTTTTACTCTCAGCGATCTTCGGGAGAAGCCGTGGTCACAGGTGTCGTCCCTTCTCCCCCCGGCACGTGCCTTTATTCTTTGTCGCGCATAGGGTTCGGCATTCCCACTGCTCATCGAATGTAGCTAACTCACGCTCTCGCGCTTTGCGCTAATCATTTTTTTATGCAAGAAAAAGTCCCTACGAGCATGCACTCGGTGGGACTTGAACCCACGAAATTGATTTTAATAAGCACGCGGACCACCGACCAAGCCACCGGGGACTGTAGATGAACGGTCAGTCTGAGAAGGTATGTTTCTCGGCACTGCTGCTGTAGAAACGGCATTTCTGTACTGCTGTATTATGCCCGGTGCCTGGTATGGTATTACATTTACCAGGTAGATAGCTGTGAATGTGTGCTGCTTTCATGAACAGTTCGAAGTGCCCTTCGTTTGAGTAATTCACGGGCCTAACAGTGCACCGAATACTAAAGGTGGAAACACGTAGGGATAAACTGGCCACGGGCAAAAACATCTGTGAAACGTTCTGCTTGTAGCTTGACGAATACCTCCACCCTTTTATTGCTGTGGACGTGCGCTCTTCAGACGACTGAACAGTCCGACCCAGCACTGCCATATGTCGAGGAGAAGGAAGAGTAGGACGAAGAGGACGATGGGGCAAAGGACGGGGTTTGGACAAGTTCGCCATTGCCGCGAGACCAGAACAAGGAGGCGAGCAATCGCAGGACTAAGCACCAAGGCGGAGAAAGTTTTTGATGTCGGAGCACCTTCGTCAAAAATAAAATTGAACGCTGCGATGCCGTTTAGCAGACCCGTACCGAACCGCACACCGCCGTGATAAGAAACTTGCCGTGAAAAGCCCTGTAGCCTTTCCGGGATGTTGTGTACCAAAAATTAACCTTCTCTGTTTCACGACATACAGACGGTGTAAAAATACACCAAACCTGACGCCGCTCGCTCCTTTGTAGTTATTTGATGTTGTACGATGAAGGCAGATATTATGGGTTGTGTTATGTTAGAACGATCGCAATTTTTGTCTGCTGAACAGAAGTACGTAGGATTGTATACCACGGTAATGCTTGGTATGTTCGTATGCTACTATGGCCATTGATTAGAGGCTGTGCAATGTCCCTGGGTAGTCTTGCTGGTACCTCTTATGCGTTCGTGATGGGCGCGGAGTATTGCCAGTTGACGAAGGTGTGTGCGTTCGGAAATGGCTGAAGCGAGTTGCGTTGCATGTGCAAAAACAAAAAACAGTCGAACAGCAACGTGATCTTCGTGATCAAACACAAAAAAAATCACAAATCGCAGCAACGAGATATCACCGGAGTTCCGCCTTGAGCGACGGCAGAGACACTACGGTGATAATAGTAATCGACAGAATGATCGCGTTCGGTGATACTCTCGGTAGTCTGGGAGTGGATACATCATCATATTTCCAGTATTATGGCACAATACCTATAGATACGAGAGGTCTTGAGCGCGGATACTTGTAGATAGTCAACTGCAAGGGCAGAGATTGCGTCTTGTTGGGTGCAAGCGTGTGGCAGAATCCACAGGGTGCGGCAGGGCAACAATGACTTACAACGAGAAAAATAATTACCTAAATAAATAAATAAATAAGTGCGGCTGGATATAGTGAACAGCAGTATATTCTTGCTGGTCACGTACCTCTCGCGCTTTCGGGACCAAGCATACGTTCACGTTGACCCTATCTGAACAGCTCCGTAAAAAGGCCCACGTCAGAACATGTGATCAGTCAATCAGTGAAACTGCTGGTCACAGTTGTAGTCTAAAAGGCATACGTCAGAAAATGTGATCAGTCAATCCGTGAAACTTCAGTCTGTATAGCAGCGGAGCAGGTACATGCATATATGTGATCTTGAAGTCGCGGCAAGACGATGATGAGATACAGCGGTACGTTTGCGTTTCACGAGATATGATCAAGTTGTGTCAGCAATTCTGAATGCGTTCACATTGCCCATAACTGAAAAACAACGTGGTAAAGGCATACGTCAGAAAATATGAATAAGTGAAACTTCAGTCTGAAAGGCATACGTCAGAAAATGTGATCAGTCAATAAGTGAAACTTCAGTCTGTATAGCAGCGGAGCAGGTATATTGCATATAGATATAATATGTGATCTTGACGTCGCGGCAAGACAACGATGAGATACAGCCGTATCAAAGCAATCACAGCGCAAGGTGGTTGGTGTGTCAACTGAATATTGTTGCTGTGGTATATATACCCGTCGCGTCCACGATGGGGGCGCACGCAACATTATATGTGCAATTGATCACAAGCGTCGTTTCACATTGCTGCTGCACGGTGAATCGTGATATCACACACCTGTTATTTCTGCGATTGGGTTCACACGTTGCGGCATGGTGACGGAAAACAAAAAAATAAAATGTACGGGTAAGATGCCGCTCATGCAAACCAATCGAAGAGTCTTGCCAGTACCTATCGGGATTCTCGGTGTGCCGGACACTAAAAATTCATGTTGACGTGGACATGCATGACATAGCAATGTGGCATAGTGAACGAGTGATCCCCCACGCTGATTGCTGGGTGTGAGAGAAACTCTTCACAGCCAAATGATCGACTCGAAGGGACATGTCGCGCTGCGCGGTGGGTCGCAGAATAAAATCCATACTTGGTATTGACGTGGATATGCACGACATAACAATGTGGCCTAGTGAACGAGTGGTTCCCCACGCGAACTGCTGGGTGAAAGAGAGTCTTCACAGCCAAATGATCGACTCGATGGGGACACATAGCGCTTCGCGGTGGGGCGCAGATTAACTTCATATTGACGTGTTGTGTACATGCACGATATAAGAATGTGGCATAGAACGAGTGAGTCCATAAGCGGACTGCTGGGTGACAGATAATCTTCACAATCGACTCTAAGGGTCTTGAGCGCAAGTACAGGTAAGTAATAGGGCACAATGAATGAATGCGTCCCCGCACGCATTGTTTGGTTAGAGATAATATTCACAACCAAACGCTAGAGAGTCCTGAGCGCAGATACTTGTAGATAGTCGACCACAAGGCCAGAAACTGCGTCTTGTCGGGTGAAAGTGGGCGGCACAATCAATATGTTGCGGCAGGGTGAAAATGATACCATAACGCAAACATGTGGCTGGCTATAGTGCACTGTATGTTCTGGCTGGTTACCTCTCGTGCGGTCGCGATGGAGCACAAAAATGTTTGAGAAAAGCATAATTTTTCCTGCTGCACAGCAGTACGTGTAATTTCATCTAAAAAAAAAGCTGCGCAGCGTCACTGAATTTGCTGGTACCTCTCACGCGGCCGTGATGGGGCGCAGATTATTACTATGTGTACATTGCAGCATGAAAAAAAAATGTCATCCGTCAGAAAATGTGACCAGGCACATCGTGAATTCCGCCTGCTGCATATGACCGGACAGGCACATGCATACATGTGATCTCGACGTCGCGGTAAGACGACGATGAGATAGAGCAGTACTATTGCCGTTTCCCGAAATGTTTGAGCTGAGTCAGCAATTCTGTGAATACGTTGAATAACAAGCATTCTTGCGGATATCCCTGGCGTGGTCACAATGGGAGCTATGTATATATATATATATATATTAGATTTTAGAAACCCCATCGTGAACAAGGCAGTGTTAGCAATCCAGCAATTCGACGGCTTTTCAAAGGAGTACATACACGACTATGATGTGCGTGGGTGCCCATGTTGGCTGGTTTAGCGGAATTACCCAAGAACGCCTTCCTTTCCGCGTATACAGCGCTGGTGATCCCCCCATTGGTCCCACATGCGAAGTTATGCCACTATGAATTTTTGTTTAGCATCATGTCCCGTTAGATTCAACTGGCACGAGCCACCGGAGATTAACGATTTGCCAGGAACGGTGCTTCCCACCTGGGCGAAGGTTGGAGTCTAAATTGGCGCCGCTAGGCTGGCGCACCGCCCAGTTTCCGTGATTCGGATGGGCCTCACATCAAGGAGGCTCTGTAATATAATTCAATTTTCATCTGGTCGACGTCTGTATCGAGCTGTCGATTCAGTCCCCGTTGATCAAGAGTGTATTGCAAGGTGTCTCGCGATCGCTTAAACTTCCGACAACGCGCCCACGGGTTTGGCTACCTATTCCGTGGGATGTGTTGAACTCATATCTTCCTGGGGTGTGTGGGTAGAGTGCTTTGGCTATGATTGAGGCATGAGGTATTTTGTTTCTTCGCCAGGTGTGGTGCACCCAGCACATTGTTTCCCGTGAAGTGGTGTTGTTTTGATTTCCTGGCATCAGTCAGTCAAGGCGTCTTCACAATGGAGTGGTGGTGACCATGGTACGCTGCGATTCTGTGGCCATAAAAGCGACTAGACACATCTTGGTAGCGGCGTTGTACGTACAGGGAGCGAGGTTCGGGCCCCGTGTTCCGAACCGGGTGAGGATGGCGGAGCGGTTGTTCTTACGGTAGCACTACTGCTATGCCATGCAGCGCTACCTGAACACGCGCCGCTTGCCTCATACCCTCCACGGGAGCAAGTAAGAACGTGGGCATAAGGTCGGCGTCGAGAGTGCTGAGAGAGGAAGGTATAAAGTCGGGCGTAACCCCAAGCGTACGCCCTCCACTCGCTTGAAGATAGGAAGTGCTCGACGCTTGCGGCTGGAGGTGAACTGTCGTAAAGGAAATCCGATGAAAATAAGATGTACACCTGGGATAATGCGGGGAATGTGTCTCGTAAACTATTAATAGTACGGGGGTTCATAGTTAATGGGACCAAAATTTGTTAGTAAAAACATGTAAATATATAGGTTTTGATGTGTACCATAGGTCCTATTAACTATGGACCCCCGTAATAGTAACTGGAAGTTCACAACGACAGCCAGGTCAAGATACTGTATGGGGTAAACTGTAGCAGTCTCGGAAAAATCTCGGTTGATGAGGGAGTACAATGGTGTTGGACCATTGGGTGTATCACGTCCAATATTTCCCACAGCGTAACCCAGACAGTGATGGGAGGGAGATGCGTTTATGAGGCAATACATGTGGGTATGACACCGAGTTGGATAATGCGGCGGTAAACATATTAGGCAGCTGCTTTCCCTTCCAAGTCACAGAGAATGAAAATAAACAACGCAATTCGAAAGATATATACAACAAAGCGTAATATTATTGGGGATCGGGAACCGATCTGCTAATAATCTGCAGTTTGTTGTTGTACATAGAGAATTAGGCGCTACGGTTCATATTCTTTGACTGGGTACATATCAGTAGTACGTACTGTAGTCACTTCGACAGCGGAAGCGGGCACTGTTTGATTGATCGCGCTTGTGGGAGTACCAAGTGGATACCGCACGGAACGGTGCTGGCAGACTGGTAGAACACGCAAACAGACAGGGGCCGTGGCTTGCACCTGGACAGCGGTCGCTCGCTGGGCCAGGGATTCGTGAATTCTCCTGCCCACCCACCCTTCTTTCTACCCGTCGACATCAAACATGCCCAGTGTCCGTGCCGATTCTTCAATCCTAGATAGACACAGGTTTTGCGGTCACAAAACTACGCCACAAGGATACTATATTGTTACGCATGAAGTAAGCACAGTAGACTGTGTAATGTCATGTGATCATACTGGATATGACAGGCACGACATACATATTCTATGAACGAGAGAAAACGAAATAGAGCAAACAAAAACAAAAAACATATGAAACAAGACTGTCGTGCCTCCCCGCAAGGGATGTGGCAAACACTTGCAAAACAAGCGCGGTAGAAAGAAAAAAACAAGCAATATAAAACACCACTCTACTTACAAACAAAGTGATGCTAAGAACCAAGGGAAAATAACAGGCAGGAAAACCGAAGCGCAAAGTACGCTCCAGGTAGCGTCAGCAATTTGTGGTATGAGTAACATAGCCAGGTTCTCCCTGCTAGTCCGCCTGATACCTTGCTACCCAGTCTGCCGTCTTCTTCCTGCGTTCGTCACCTGTGCCCCGCCCCTCGGCGTCAGACAATAAGAAACAAGCAAAGCAGGCTTGTCATCCACCCACGCCACACGACTCATTTGTTAGGGCTTATCAGCACTGTAGAAAGAAGAGAAAGATATAAAACGAAAATCGCAGAGGATCAAACACGAAAAAATATGTAATAATAATAAATGAAGACCAAGGAAGACCACGCTCGTACCAGCTGCACCACCAGTTGGCGGCACGCGTAGCATACGCATGTTCTACTTCCTTGTCTGCCATCTCCTTCCTACTTTCGTCCACCGCGGTCTCCCTTCTATTCCTTCTATTTCCTCCCCTCCCCGCATTCCCTTGGACTCGTGGGCCGGTGACTTGGGGAGTGAAATCCATGAAGAACTGGTACGGCTACAACGCCCAACGCCTTAAAGTCTCATATATTGCCCTCGCCGGCCTTAGTCGGTGGGCCACCTTTGTGCAGTCATTCTGTGAAGTCGGCCACAAGAGCCAGAAGGCTGTTGCGATTCTGCGTTCGTCACATGACTTGCGCATGATCTTGGGAACGACCCTTGTCAGCATTATGCGCTCGCGAGTCGAGGCACAACTCGAGCGGTAGAGTTGCTCGATCCTCTGCAGCCTGATACCTAAACTTTATGAAAATCATTTAAAAAATCAAGGCGTCATTCTTCGGGGTTGGAGGGGTTCGGGTTTTCCCGCAACAATTTCTGGAAAATACCAAAATTCAGGAAAATACTTTGAAAAACTGAAAAACTCTCTTTGGCTTGATCCACCTTTACAAGTAGATGGCCTGCACCTTTCGACAAACCGCCCGGGAAGACGCCACTAACTTCGTAGTGTGTTGTTTAGTTTGATACGTCTTTTTTTCACTACATCTCCGCGACTCGTCGCTCTGACAGCACCCCAGACAGCAGGCGTGTTACTCTCTTTTTATCGGGACTACCGTGCGTTTCGTACTGTGCACGCATAGCTACCGAGAACAACCACTTCAGTCAATAGTCACAATTGGGTTAGGTGTGGGACTAAATTGAACTCTATGCTGTAGTTGAGTTGTTGGTGTTGTTGTTGCCGGTTTTGTTGTTCTCTCATTGACTCATCGCCACAATACAATGCAGTCCGTGGTCGCAGGACAGGCTCCAATAACTCTTGAGTGAAAGAATACCTAGGGATCCACTGAAAAAACAAACAAAAAACAGTATTGACAATACACATTATAACTGAAGCACATCAGACCCTCAGACAAAAATGAAAAGTATGGTCCACGCACGTACGTATGAGGTACATGCGGTACGCTGTACAGGTCGACACAGCAACAGAGACGATATAACGTGGTTGCAAAAAATATAGACTGCATAAAATAAACAGGACTTTTCGCGGGTCATGTCAAAGCTCACGGATCGAGCCGGGTCAGCTGATGTGTTAACTGGACCCGACCCGACCCAACACCTTCCGCTTGACCCACAAGACACGGGTTTCATGCGGGCCGGGTCAACGTTACCCGCGAGATAATTTATCGTGACACGCGGGTTGGACCCACCGATCCGGTGGGTGCGTCGACACTTCAAAAATATATAAATACGCATTTTCTTTTCCCCTCAGCGATATATGTCCAGGTCGTAGTGAGTATCGATGGATGCGAGCATGCCTGTATTGCTACGAGATAAGCCTTTGGGTAAGACAGCGTGAATTGTTATGAAATATGTTATTCCGTATGCTGTACGTACGGCCGATGAATTGGACTTACACTTGATGCATGCAGTCCTTCCTAAGGCCCTCCCTTGGGTTCTAAGACGTGTTGTGTTCAAAACCTGATTCGAATTTGCAGCAAACATAACGGTAAATATTGGATGCGGGCTATCCCCTAGCATGCCGATCACCTTGAGGACACGTTGCATCGTTTTCGTCAAGAAGTGAATACGTCGCTCTCGACAACCGTACCACGGTATTATCTTTATCTGAACCCTTGTACGACCTCGTGTTAGTTCCCCGCCATCTAATATATACGCATTACGCATGTTTCAGGATGATTTGAGCAAGACCGTCGATGTAGTTCCCAAGGTCACCGACAGCTCGACTCCGATTATGGGCGGGGGGTCTCTCGGCGAGTCTAATCGAGGCTTGTTGCAACCAGGGGAAGGTGCCTGACGATGAGGTGAGATTCACACCCTAAGCAAACCACCAGGCTTGTTAGTATGAGTGAAGCGACCTACTCATTGGCCTGTCTCTCTGTGGCGAATTCGCGACAGGTTGATTGAGTACTAGAGTCACCGACGATATCGCCCATGTAGTCGGTTGTTTTTAATTTCCTTGCATTCTCTCGGGTCACATAAATCAAATCTGACGTAATTCGTTCTGATTGAATAGTGACTTCCCAGGACTGGGAGATCGTAACAACACGCACATGCGTGGGGATGGAGAGCGATTGGTTTATGCATAGCTGCAACACGTACGGCTAACAAACCGTGAACCGTGGGTCCACCCCTCACCTACACGAGCCCTGTAACATCCCCAAGCCTCATCATACTCCCGAGGCGTGACCAAGCGCACGATGTTGCCCAGGCCATACCCGCCATGGAAAAAAAAGCAGCGAACATAGATTCTTTCCTTCGTGTGTGAAGACGGCGGTTGCCTTTTGTGCCCGAGTGCGAGGGCCGAGACGCACTGCTGGCGCGTCCTGGCCGGCAGTAAGGACCCCCCGTGCGCCTTGTTCCGACGGGACGAGGCACGGCCATAGATGCATAACCAGCCCCTCCGCGTCGTTGGCAATCGTGTCGCAGGGAAAACCGTGTAAGCTGGTCGTTGTCATATTCGACCACTCCGGCGCGTTTCGGTTTTCGTGCCAAGCAAGTTTCTGCGGATGGTTAATATACGTCGACGACTTGCACGGCCCTGACGGGCCCCCGACACTCTACGGTGACTTCAACCCAATGGCCGGGGGGAGCTGCCGCGGGGCAGTCAAGGTTGGGAAAAAAAAACCCGACGAAGCGGTGAGTACACCAACACGTCACGAACAGATTTAGTCTTGCATTCATCAGAATAGGACAGGTACGACATGTTAGACATAGGTGCAATAAATCGATGTTAGTCAACAAAGTTTGTTTTTTCCGACCGCGGTGGTGTTTAAATGAAAGCCGATTTGTATTTGCTTCGATAGGAAAAGGAAAATTCGGGGTGTTCAAGACGGGCATAATAAGACATGATTATTGATTGAAAGTAGACACAAATGAGATCGACACTATAATCCCCGTACGCGCACATGTTGATGGAGAAATTTGACGCACTCGTGGCCGATGCATCGTATCCAACGAGCGTCCTAGCTGATCGAAGAGGAGTTCAGGAAAACAGGTAGATGGGAACCCCTTAATAGCCGACGGGGACCCAGCAATCCATGCATGAAAACACTTTTAACTACCCGACCGCGTCCACGAACAGGAAGATGATGGCGACAAGACAGGCGAAATTTCCGGCACAGTTAGCTTTGCTCCTGAGATGAAGGCAAGAGAGAGGTTCAACGTGGGAACAATGTTTTCGAGGCGTTCTCGACAACTAACACATGTCCTTCGAATACCCCAGTTGTTTTCATTCAGGCTATCAATACCATGGACTCGACTTATTTATCGTGCTGATATAGTAAATACCCTTGACGATCTTCTGCCTGACTGATCTGAAATGCTTTTGGTCGGCGGATCTCTCCCGCCTCTCACCGTTTTTCAGTGCGTTTTCTTCGACGGGGCGTGCCTCGTCCATGCCTGAAATGCCCGGCGTAGGAGTGTCTGCTCTCTCAGCGCCGTAGCACCCGCGCGAAGCCGTGACGTTGACATCTACAAAGGAATGTCCGAAAATCCCTACCCTATCAGTGTTTTCGCCCTTGGTCTCTAGGCAGTGTATGCATTCGCGTGGTGCTGTCCGACACGTCCTGCCCGACCTCCGACCCGTGGGGAGTGTCAACTACCCGGCCGGCGTAGCAAATGTGGGAGCTTGCGCGGGTGTTTGTAACCTGGGACATCGATTGGAACGTTCCGATGTTTGACACTCAGGCTTGGCTGAGAACTGACATCCCAAAACAGAGTTACCAGAGGTATACGAGCGAGATAGCGCATGTCATCTACCAATCCATTCGCTTTATGATGGCCAGCGACACTTCTGGTGTCTACGCTATGGTACAGCTGCAGTGGAGCTGTACTAACCCTAACCCTAAGCGGATATGTACCGCAGCAGCAAATCTGCTACAGCAGCTGCTGTGGCGACACTTTTGTAGAAAGCTGGGCTGTCGTCACAGTAGCTGCTGTAGATGTTATTTCAGCAGTTACACAGTCTTCTAGGACTACTGCGCTTTTCAGTTAGCCGGCAAGCAATCGTCAGCATTCGATCGCCATTTATGTTCTTAATCAGGTAAGAGTGTGAAGACATGCAATATAAAAATCACGTCGCTTCTCCGAGTGGAGTGCGATACGCGCGCTCTCAATCTCTTGGCATCGAGTCTAAGCCTCCTTTAACTACTCTACTTTATACTACATTCATGCGAGTCTGGTGCCGGCGACCGTCCAGCCCGCCTGCTTATACCCTTTATAATCCATACTATAATCTGGTTAACCTAATAGGCGTTTGCCGATCTGGAGAGTTCCTTGGACAAGGCCGGCTATATTGATCGTGGAATCGAGAATCCCGGCATGGAACACTACCTGGCGGGATTTTGGTTGGGGTATGTCGTAGATGATTTCTTCCGGTGGAACTCGGAATCGGCCATGCCTGTCGCGGAACGCAGGTGACGATGATCCATACGAGGGGGATGTTACGATGCCTAGTTGATCGGGATTCATCGTCTTAACACTCCTACTTGACTGTACACTTGCATATGTTAAGCATTTAACGGCGCACTTCTCTTAAACACGCGTCGTATTGTTTACTTCGTACGGTTCGGAGACGTAGGATGTCCGCACACCGCAACCAGCGGCGGCACCACCAGTGGTGTAGCACTGGAAATAGTATCAGCGATAGTTTCAACAGGTCAGGTAGATCACGTGCCACTGTTGATAGGCAATCATATCTGACGTATTCGCTTGTGCAGCACATAGACACGCGAACCATTCTTCATGTGTTAAGCGTTTCTTACGTTAATTGAGTAAAACCTCTTCGGACCGTCCGACAGGCCTTGCGTTACAGCAAACCCAAGGACATGGGAAAACCTCCATGAAACTCTGCAACGTTATCCTCAATCGAATTTTTTCGCTTGGGCGATTATTGTCTTTCATTTTCTTCCTCGCCATTCCCGCCTGACCTAGCCGCTTCCATTATTGTTGCAGCTGGGTTAAATCGTCGCTCTAGTTTGTATTTTCCTCCCCCTTCTGTGCGTCTCCTTTAAAACCCAACACACTTATTATCGTGTATTACATCCCGACCTAGGGGCTGCCCTGTGGACATCCTCCGAGGGCGCTTCGACCGCCACGCCTCGATCTAAATAATGGAAGAAAACGTCTATATAGTCTGCACCAGGAATATGCTATCTGGATGAAGGCGGACGCAGCAAGGACGCGGGGTAACACTTTGAAGTAACCTTGACGTTTATATCTGTAATGATACAATTTTATGCATTGGTAGCATCTCTGCGTTGCCTATCGTTCCTCCTTCCCCCTTTCGCGATCTTGCATTTCGCGAGGGTAGTGCTGCTTGAAGTATGTACTACATGAGGTAACAGCGCGTTCAGGCGCACCCAGGCTTGTAACGATCGGTAGTCACCTTCGAGCAGTCTGTCTCGCTTGAATTGGGCCCTCGGTATCCGCAAGATGGTAATGCTGCCTGTTATTTGGGCACCAGGTTTAGCGGTCTGGCTTTATGCGGGAGAAGATTTAGTCATCTGCGAGGTACAAGGTGACGCGAAGTAGCTGCTTGCGCGTAAGCCTAGTGGTGTCATATTCCGTGCCACCAGACGAGGTGGCGGATTACATGTCTTGGGTGATAGACCTCGCTCGGTATCCCCGTGTTGTCTCTTTGATTATGTAGTGGTAAAACGCTATATGCCTAAACCTGCCTCCGTTTCGCGTCCTTTCGATCGCTCAATCACCCTCCCTCTGCATTTACACCATAGTAGCCCTCGTGGTGATTGTGCTAGAGGATCTAGTGCAGGCGGAACCATACTCGTAGCAGATGGAACATATATTTGGGGCACGTCTGTGTTCTTTGTAAAGAGAGAGGAGGGCTATCATCTGAGAGAACTCGACCATTTGGTGAAGTGCTTGTGGACTACTGTAGATACGGCGATCCAGCACATGGCAGGCGTCATCGAGGGCGGTGAGGGGGGCGGTTGTTTCGGTGGTCGGGGAGACAGGGAAGGGGGCGAGGAATTTGCGGTAGTACTGTACATAAACAGGTAGCAGAGGTCGGGGGAGCGTGAGGGTATTTCAACGTGCGTATCATGCTGGTTTTTATTGCAGCACTGCCTGAAATTTTCCCTGTTTAGCCAGGGGAGCGGGTGGGTTTTTGCTGCCGTGTTTGGGAAGACACGGAAGGGAGCAATGAGTGGCGGAGGTACTGTACATGCGCAGCGAGTAGGGGTGGGTTACTCCAACCGAAACATTCTGCGGGGTTCTCAATGCAACGTTCCGCAAAATTATAAATGTTCAGGAAGGGTATTGAGCGGGTTTGGTTTACCGGTGGACAGGCGGACAGTCGCGAGGGAGAATGGATTACAAGGTTCTGGATACGGGCAACTTGTAGGGGTCAGGCGAGGGCGGGATAGTCCAACCGACAAATTATGCGGGGTTTTCATTGCAGCAATCCCTCACAATTGGCACTACTAATCAAGAGGCATTACTAATGAAGAAGAATGGGCGGGTTTGTTGTTCTGGTGGTCGGGGAGACAGGCGCAGGGAGCAATGACGGATGTACTGGATACGGGCAGCGCGTAGGGGTCGGCCGTGGGAGGGGTGTTCAAACTTGATATTATGGTCGGTTCTCATTGCAGCATCCAGCAAAAAAAACATTGCTCTGGAATGGGAGTGGGCGGGTTCGTTTCACCTGTGGTCGGGAGGACAGACGCAAGGCCCAATGGGTTGCGGATGGGTTGGACACGGGCAACTTGTAGGGATCGGGGGAGGGCGATGCATTCCAACTTACATATGATGCTGGGTTTTCATTGCAGCAATCCCCTAAATTAGCATTCTCCAGGAACGGGACTGGGCGGGTTGGTTGTTCCAGTGGTCGGAGAGACAGGCGCAGGGAGCAATGGCAGGTTTACTGGCCACGATCAGCGCGTAGGGGTTGGGATAGGATGGGGTGTTCCAACCTAGATATTATTATGGGTTTCTCTAGCAGCGTTCGGTACATTTAGCATTGTACAGGAAGGGGAGTGGGCGGGCTTGTTTCACCTGTGATAGGTTGGGCAGGCGCAGTGAGCAGTGAATTGCGGAGGTTTTGGACACGAGCAACTTGTAGGGGTCGGGCGAGGGCGTGGTGTTTCAACCTACATATCATGCTGGGTTTTCAATTCATCAATCCCCTTAATTGGCATTTCAGGAATGGGAGTGGGTGGGTTGGTTGTTCTTGCGGTCGGGGAGGCAGGCACAGGGAGCAGTGACTGATGTACTGGAACGCGGGCAGCGCGCAGGGGTCGGGCGTGAGTGAGGTGTTCCAGCCTACACATTCTGCGAGGTTCTCATTGCAGCATTCCGCAAAATTAGCATTGTTCAGGAAGGGGAGTGAGCGGGATGAATCTTCCTGTGGTCGAGAGGACAGGCGCAGGTAGCAATGACGCGGGGAGGATTTAGACAGGGGAAGCTGGTAGGGGTCGGACGAGGGCGGGGGCGGGGCATTTCAAACTACTTATTATCCTGGGTTTTCATTGATAAAAATCCCCGAAATTTGCATTGTTTAGGAGGGGGAGCGCGTGGATTTTGTTGATTCTGTGGTCGGGGAGACAGGGACAGGAGCAATGAATAGCGGAGGTACGGTACACGGGCAGCTCGTTAGGGAACCTCCTCCCGGTTTAACTCGCGTCCCCCACCACGCGATTTGCGTCCGCCAGCAACCCCTAACATTAACATTTTTGAGGAAGGGGAGCGGGTGGGTTGGTTGTTCCTGTTGTCGGGGAGACACGGAAGGAAGCAATAAGTGGCAGAGGTACTGTAAACGGACAACTCGTTTGGGGACCTCCTCCCGCCTTGACTTGCTTCCCCCAACTGACAACTAGTTGTTTTACATACCAACAACCAGGTATATGTTATTCAGCATGAAATTAGGGTCCCTGTCCCTATTACAATGAGGGGATCCTATTTGTCTTGCAGGATCCCCAACAGGCTGTTGACGAGAGTTAGGGGATCTCTTTGTGTTACGAGATCCCCATTTGCCTTAGAGGATCCCTCATAAGAACTAAATTGTACTCAGCATGAAATTGGGGTCCCCGTCCTTGTTACAACGAGGGGATCATATCTGCCTTGCGGTATCCCAAACAGGCTTAAGGGATACCCCATCTCGCCTTACGTTTGTAGCAATTTAACAACGTGGATTAACAACATGATATACAATATCACATTTGGGTGACATTGGAATATCACCCAAATGGTGTTGGGGGATCCCCCAATTCTCACGATAATTCAAAGAAGAAATGAAATAGAGGCGCCATATCACATACTATTCCTACACGTTGGGTGCACATACGATACGCACATGGTGGGGGTTCCCTAAGGCCGTTGGGGATCCCCCGAGGTGAGTGGGGGCCTCTTAAGGGGAGAGGGGATCCCCTAACGTGAGTGGGGATCCCCTACCGTGAGTGCCCTCTGCCTAAGGGGAGAGGGGATCCCAAACGATTAGAGGAGATCCCCTAAGGCAAAAAGGATCTCCTAACGAGAGGGACCCCCAAACTCGCAACAGCGTACTCTAGTTTTTTTTGTTATGCCGCTGCACGAAAAGCATCGCCGTCATCACACTATTTTGAAAAACATGTCGACAAATGGACATTTGTCGTGTACGTTATATAGCCGTGGCGGGCACAGTATAGTAATACTAAAAGCGGTGAAGTGCGAAAGGACACCCGGCTGTGAAGCACCGGGCATGGAGGGCACTGTGCAAACCTCGGCTTTTATCCCGCCTGGTTACATTTCCGGTCAATTCGTCTTCTTGCCATGGGGTTGATGGCTGTGTTTGATGGTTGCATATACAAGGTGGCGCCCTTGTTGCGGTGGGCGCATAATTTTCTTTGTCACGTACAATTTCATGTTCGCTGCGTCATCTTCTTCGTTCTGAGGAACAGTACGCGGCATGTGCAAGGAATTTGGGAGTTAAGAAATTCAGGGTGATTTTGTTTTGCCTTTTGTTTAGGAGTATACAACTACAGTAAGCATTTCAGGTCCGCGTGGAACTCCACTCTATATCCTACTGCTATCACAATGAGCCGCGAGCTTTAGGTGAAAATAAGAGATTATTAACTGCTGTGCGTACTGTATGGCGTTTCCGATACCCAGGCCATACATTGTATTTGTTTGACAAAAATTTTGATTATCGCATGCATGCTTCGAAGTACCGAAACATATCTGAGGCAGGCCGGTCGCCCCGGTGGTCTAGTGGTAACCCTCGAATGCTACTAGAGGTCGCAAGGATGAGCAGGAATCAAGGGGAAAAAAGGGACAACGTGGAACAAAACGCTCTCTTGAGTTTTTTGTGGTATTCTGACTCGATGTCCTGGATCATTTGATGTAAGTATTGGAGTTTTTGGATGAGGCCTCCTGCGCGGCAGGGGTTCTCGTCCGGTATTTCGCCCCGTGCTGAGTGGACGAGCGCATCGCCTGCTCTGCGCGGGGATAGTACGTGCGAATGATCTGGGAATTCAAGCCTATGAATGCTCATTCTACTGACGGGTGGGTGGGAGGTCTCAAAAAATATTTCGTGTCCCCTTCCGCTCACGAGGTTTTGGGAACGAAATGACGAGTGATCGTAGGCGACCACTCCACAATACAGATTCAAGACATTTTCGATGGCACCCTGAGTTGCATGATTTGTGCCAATTCATTACCTCTGTTGTCATCGCCAATTTTACTGTAGTATTCTGACTCGATGTCTTGGATCATTCAATATTGGAATTTTTGGATGAGGCCTCCTGCGTCGACCCGTGGTCTCGCCCATACTTCGTTGCGTCGTCCGATAGTATTTTGTTGTGTGTCCTCTTATTAGACCACTGGTCCGATACGCACTTGTCTCACCCAAAATTCTTTACGCTTGCCTCAACCCTGTCTCGCACATGCTGCGAAATCCCTCTCAAGATCGGGCGACAGGGGAAGCCGGCTAGCGTCCGCGTAGCGCTGGCCACTTTTTCTCTTGCCACCTTGGACCCGGCCACTAGAAGTAGCGCCGATGTAGTGCTTTTCTATTGCCTCCGTCTTCCAATCACCTATTTTCATGATCTCGTCTACCGCCGTCTCGGCCAGGGATCTGGTGAGGGAGCCTCCCACTCCAAAGGAATGCATCGCGAAATGGTTCGGCAGGCCTGCCTTCCCGCAAATGAACCTGCAGGGAAGCGGTCATTCGGGCTGCGGAGAGGGGTGGAGAACCCCGGCCGCCCTCTGTCGTACTCATGGGGCAAATATGCCCGGCGGTTAAATCCCACCCAATCCGCTGCGCGGAGGATATGTACGCCGTACCCGCCCGGCTCGCTCAGGTCTCCTGGCAGACCCGATTTGCCAACACTACTGCCGCCTCGCTAGAAGCACAAAAGGTCTTACCAAACTGAAAAAAAAAAATATATATATATATACCTGGTAAATGTAAATCAAGCCTCTAGACGCTGAGAGCCTCAGAATTTGCGACGCCTGAGTAAAGGAGAGGCCGTACTCCCTGCGCATCGAGAAAAACGCCAGCGTATACAGGGCAATATCTCTTGTCAGAGAGATACGCCCCGCCAGCGAACTGCCTACCTGCGCCCGCGACCTCATGTCGCTCAGCAGATCCTTTAGTGTGTGCTCCAACATTGGAGCCGACTGATTTTTTCCGGGATCCCGACCTGCGTTTGCCCCTTGGACACAAATGTGAGGTACGAATCTACCAACGGACTCGCGCAAGGGTGGCCTACTCGGCGGGCAGGGTCCCACTCTTCCCCTTTCCCGTGTTCGTTCGTGACCATTTAAAGCTTAGAGACAATCCCTTTTCGGATTTACTCAGCCGCGTCCCGTCTTGCGCATGAGGACCCCGCCAGATACGCGTCGTCGCCCGCACGGCCTACGCCTGGGCAAGACGTCGCATGCACCAGACGTCGCATGCACCAACTTGGTGTCTTTTCCCTGAGTGTCAAGGAAGCAGAGGAAATCGAAGACATCATCCGGCGTTGCCGTTGTCCAACCACGGGATCCGGCCGAAATGACAAGGACGAAAGCGTCAAACTCATCGGCTACCTTACTTTTCCGTACCTGCCCGGGGCGCCCTTCTCTCGCCGCCAATACGTTGCGACGCCGTCCCTGGAGCTTCTGGACATCCACGACGACTGGCCACCGCTGTGGGAAGCGCGGGGCCGGCACAACCCGAACCGGCTGTACGCCGCACTTTTGACAGAAATAAAATTGCGCAAGGTTTTCTCCGTGACATGTGTAACAAAACGCGAACCGCACCAAGTTCCTGGTCGTCGCGAACCCTCCGCGGGCGGCAGCGCCCTGAACGGGTCTCCCTCGGGCGCGCTGTGTACAGTCAAACAACAGAACGGACCCCGACACCCAGTGGACGTGCGGAAGCGTTAGAGCACGCCGCCGTAAGATGGTCCCCGACCGAGGGGGGGGGGTTGTTAGCCAGCCCGCATCATCATAAATACGTAGCGTTTATTTACGTACTTTATTATTTTGGGGCAATACAAACCAAAACTGCGGAAGTCTACCTCGTACGCTATCATCCTCCAGCGAGGGTACGGCCATTTCCTGAGACCACCGTCCGCACTGGGTCACTGAAAACGTCCATCCGCCGCCGCCGGGGCCACCTCGATAGACCTCGCCGAGGCGAGCTGCAAAAAGGGGAACCATTACGCCTTCACATCTGGTAAGAAGGCAACCGCGTGAGCTTTGTATTCCGCCATGTGTTGGACAATGTGTCCTGCCATGATAGGGGGAGGCAAACAAAATCCAAAAGCCGGGCCTCCCGTACCCGGCACGATAGAAACGTCCTGCGCAAACACGTCGGTCCCTGCAGAACCCACACCGTTGTATTGGGAGAAAAACGAGAAGTGCCTCCCCTGCTAAGAGGGATTGCAAGGCCGACGCCGTACATGCCATAGGGTCCACATCGAACGGACCCATCTCCGCCCATAACCCTTTAAACGCTGCAGGCGCTATGCGAATAATGGCCTCTTGTGACGGCCGCGAGATTGCAGCCGCGACTCCGTTTTCAGCCGTCGGGATCCACTTCAACGACAACATGAAACAGTATTCTACCCGGAGCTCGGACAACTGGACCAGCAACGCGTGAGTCTCGCGGTTCCTAGCACGACCGCGGTTAAACGCGGCCACTACCGACTGGTTATCCACGTCGATGAGCACTTACGCTCGCCTCAACACGTCCGGGTGTTGGGTACAAAATTGCCGTAGGAGGTGGTATAGAGCCTACATCTCCTTCTGGTTGATGTGTGTTTTTCAACCAGTCTGGTGGGAACATTCCCCCCGCGGGAAGGTGCCCCCGGCCGTCTTCACCACGCCCTCCCATGCGCCCGAGGACGCAACCGACGATCTGCTCGACAAGGTCGTCGAGAAATGCTGTGCCCGTTGCCATGGCCCCTCTTGCGAGGTGGCCGCGATGCCCAACCACTGCCTGAACTCGTCCGACAGGTCCGCCCGTGAGTCGTGCGTAAGGTCGACGGTGTACCCACCTGACTTCTCAAGTTCCACGATACCGCAAACATCGCGTGCGTCCAAAGCGATGCCGGCCGAACAGCGATCGTCGTGCTCATGCACTTGCCCGCGATGCGCTGGAGGGTACGGAAAGACAGCTGCCCCCCGTCCACGGCTGCCCGCAGCAGCAGATGGAACTCATCCAGCTTCTCTGGCGGCACTTGGAAGGTAGCAGTGTCCGAGTCACACGCTATACCGAGGTATTGCTGCTGCCTAGTCGGCCGGAAGTCACACTTACTTGCCGGCAGGAACTGACCGCACAGAAACGATACCAGCATAGCAACGTCTGTTGCCTCTCCCGCCGCCAGCCATTGCGCACGCGCCGCTGGCACATGGGAGGCCCGAAAGTTGCTGAGCCACGAGTCATCGAGGTAAGCCAACGCCGGAATCCCTTTGGAACGAAGATAGGCTGCCTTCGCCTCGCTGAGGGTATGGTAGCACCATGGACTCAGACTGAAGCCGAAAGGCAAAAACGCACCAGCAGTAATCGATGGCGCCATACGAGACACCAAAGAGTGGCCAGGAAGATGGACGCAGGAGGACTGGGTGAAAGGCGGAGGCGTCATCCGGCGAGGTCATGAAACACCCTTGTGAGGCAAAGCTAGCCACCCGCGCCACCGTATCCATCGATACCGGGATCTTCTTGCACCGCTTGTGTAACGGCCCCGCGTCGTAAATCAAGCGAGGTTTTGTCTCCGCTACCGCCAGCGCCATGACCAAACGGGGGCGTGGTGGCCCCTCGGGGCCCCGGACGTCCGCTCACTTCGCGACACACCCATGATCGACGAGGGCCTGCACCTCGGCGTCCACAAAACTTGCGAAGGCAGGCGGGATGCGGTGTTTTGAATACCCGGCCCAGGGAACGGCCTAGGCTATACGGGCGGTCGACCGACGGGCCTCTCTATTCCTTGAGGAGAAGGTCGTGGAGGCCCACCCCTTCGTGTAAGTACAACACCAGCGTGCACCGAAGCGGGTGATCCTGCAGGATGATGTCCTGCCAGAAAGCTACATGTCAGCGGACAAAACCCGGCCCGAACTGTTCCCCGTCGCCCCCTGCAACCCACGGCATACGTCGCCACGGGCCCTGCACGGGATAAAGAACGACCTCCGCCACAGATGGCAACCGCCCGTGAACGGCGGGCAGCACCCCCCGAGCGCACCTACTCACGTTCGACGGCGCCCAGTGGCGGCGCGGGCAAAATGAAGAGCCGCACGTGGGCGTGGCGCCTATCGAGGCGCTGGAGCCAAACGCCAGCCACCGCCTACGGTACCACGTAGCGAAAAAGGGGGGGTGTATGGATACACATATATACAAATATATCAATCGCTCCTGTACACTTATAGGAATATCACTGCCGATAAGGACGCTGCGATCTGTCGGGTCCCGAAAACGGGTCGACGTGCGGGCTCCGGTCACCGACTCCCACTCCACTTCGTACGCGCGCGAAATGTTTTCGTGTACCCTTCGGTGGCGTAAATCGGTTCCACGCCGCGGCGTTTTTTTTGTTTAATTTATTTATATACCTGGCACATGTTATGTATTCGTGCCAAACGTCGAAGCGATGCTGTGCATCCAAGCTTGTTGTTGTTGTTGTTGTTTGTTTGTTTGTTTTTTGTTTTTTTTTTAGAAATATATCTGTATATATTCGTGCTAAACGTCGAAGCGATGCTGTGCATCCAGGCGGGTTGTCAAGAAAACATGACAATTGCACAGACACTGGCAACGCAACTCCTGGCGAATCCACAAGTATGTTAATACAGTAAGCATGACATTGTGGATAACGAGTTGCGTTGGTGTCTTAGTACGTTTTGGTCCGTCACACAATTCTACGACGCGGACAGGGAAGCCCGGCTGTCGCGACCACACTACCCATGTGCCATACAGTTAGGCAAGATGATCGTGAATCCTTCTTGATGTGACACGGGTGAAATTCTCCGGTAAGACCTGGGCCAACTCGGCCCCTTGCCTCAACCTACCGGAGCCCCGCTGCAGCGCGGTGACTGCATGAACACAAGACAAAGCAATATAACGATTGTAAAACATAATATAGTGGTGAATCAATGTTGACCTGAGCCGGTTGCCGTGGACCCATCCTGGCCTAGGCTCGACATAACTGAACCCTCGCGTCCGCGCGGTGACTGCGTGATTATTTTGTTTTGTTTCTTTTTTTTGCTTTTTTGTTTTCACTGACGGGCGGCCCGGCGTACGCGACCACGCTACTCATGTGCCCAACCGTTAGGCAAGATGATCGTGAATCCATATTGCCGTGAGACGAATGAAATCAATTCCCGTTAAGTCCTGAGCCAACTCGGCCCCTTGCTTCAACATAATGGAGCTCCGCGGCAGCGCGTTGACTGCGTGAATAAATAACATAAATATACACCTACACTCAAACATGAACGTGCAGCAGTATTGACCAGAGACGGTGGTCCTGTCCCCCCCCTGGCCTTGTCTCGACATCACTGAGCCCCCGCGGCAGCGCAGTGACTGGGTGAAACCGATCGTTTTACGGAACAGACCAGATGAAATCCGACCCGATGACCGTTAGGCCATGTCGACGTATATCGGAGAACAAGTACCCTAGAGCTGAAATCTAAAGTCAACCCCAACCAAAAGTCACCTTCCGAATCCCGCACGAAAAACCCAACTCCATGTGCTTGTCTCGTATCTCGGAAATAAGCCTATCAGTACGGGCATGTCACCGCACGGTGTCCCACGCGCTTGCAACGGGAGCAGGCAGAGAACGCACAGTTCCGGTGATCGTGGTTGGGGTTCCTCCCGGCCACCGTAAACCTGCCGCAAGTAGGATTTTCCGGAACCGGCTGGAAGTGCTGCTGTTCCTCTTTCATCATTCCATTTAAGCGGGAGATCGCCGATAGCGCCCGGTTCGAAGGCGGTGGCGGAGGGAGGCTGCCACCCCCTCCACTACCCCGCCGCCGCCACCGCCCCCTTTGCGGAATCCCTTCCCATTCTTGGCCTTCATGGGTCCCCCCCTCCCCGGGGGAAACGGGAGCGTATTCGGCTGCGCAGCGGTGGCGGCCCGAGCGCCCCCCCCTTGCCGGCAGCGGAGCAAAGCCGGCGGGCGGCGCCCGCTGTCAAGAGCCTCGAGGGGGCGCTACGTGGCCGCGGAACGCGGGGGCGCCATGGGACCTCGCCACCCGGGTGCCGCCCGTAGAGGGCGCCGCCCCAACCTTGGTCCCCGGGCGCTGGGGCCTTTTGGATGGCACGGGCATCCTTCAGGTCCCGCTCAATCTGCTTATCGAACAGACCGCGGGTGTTCGGAAGTTTATCGGTAAACACCGAAAGGGTTGCCGCCGCACAACCGAACCGCCGGAGGATGAATTCCCCCCTGGTAAGGGTGCGCTCCAAGATGCTCTTGGCAAATCATTGGCCAGACTGGCCGCCCTGTGCACTGCGTGCTCGAAACGAAACCAATTGTAGGTCCCGTCGGATTTGGGCCAAGTTTTAGTCATGTCGACGAAACGCTGCTGGAACTGTCGCCGAACAACAACGAAAACCGCGAGGGAGGAGAGATAGGTAAGAACGTGGGCCCTGCCGTAGCAGATTCAGCATCGTACAGCAACATCGCACGCAGAGCATGCGCGGACGTCCCCGACGGACCGTACTCTTCAACGGTGTGCGCACGGGCATACAGGGGAAGCAAGCGGGCACCGGCGCACCAGACACCTCTGCTTCCACTACTCAGATACACAATGGTGTGTGCACCAAATTAGTCGCCAGAAACTTAGTCGAGAAACTAGCGGGTACCCCGGTACCAGCTACCTCAGCATCAGACACTCACGTACCCACGGCATGTGTACGAGACTTCATGAAGAAGTTCGGCATTAAATTCTTGAGCGAAAATTGGTCGAAGAATATGTGCTGGTATCCCGGTACCAGACACCTTAGCATCAGACCACTCACTAACGCACGGCGTGTGTAAACTAGCTCATGAAGTACATCTCCATGAAATTCTAGCGGAAGTAGGTCGAGAAGCAAGCGGGTAACCCGGTACCAGATGCTTCCGCATCGAACAACTCAAGTACACACGTCGTGTGTACCCTATCTCACGAAGTACTGCTCCGTTTTTTTTTTTTTTGCTTTTTTGCGAAATTTTGGTCGAGAAACGATTGGGTCAGATACCTCAGAATCGGACAACTCACGTACCCACGGTGTGTGTGCGAAATGTCATGAAGTATTTCTCCAAAAAGCTCGAGCAACATTCCATGCCTCTAATACACGACGGCGTGTGCGCCAAGGTAGACGAGAAACGAGCGGGTACCCCGGTACCACATACCTCAGCATCCGAAATTTAGTCTAGCGACGAGTGGGTACCCCGGTACCACATACCTCAGCATCAGGCACTCACGTACCCACGGCGTGAGTACGATATCTCATGAAGTACCTCTCTATACCATTCGAGCGACACTCACGTACCCACGGCGTGAGTTCTTATGAAGAACTACTCCATAAAAATAGCGTTACCGAAATTTTGACGAGAAACGAGCGGGTACTCCGGTACCAGATACCTCAGCATCAGACGCTCACGTACCCACGGCGTGAGTACGATATCTCATGAAGTGCCTCTCTATACCCTTCGAGCGACACTCACGTACCCACGCCGTGAGTTCTTATGAAGTACTACTCCATTAAAAAAATAGCGAAATTTTGACGAGAAACGAGCGGGTACCCTGGTACCAGACACCTCAGCATCCGACGCTCACATACCCACGGCGTGAGTACGTCGCCAAGAAGACGCGCTCCAGGTCCAGTACCATGCTCACCCCCAAGGCACCCGGCATGAAGCAGGGAAGATCTTCCAGCGGGGTCATCGAGTCCACCAACGTAGCAGACGCCCGGTCGGGGTTGGGGTTGGGCAAGGACAACGCCGGCGACGCCGGGACCGGTGGGCGCGCGGGCGTTGGGGTCGGTGTCGACCGCGTGGTCCTAGGCTACTCGTTTACCTCTCAAAAAATATTTCGTGTCCCCCTCTGCGCACGAGGGTTTGGGAACGAAATGACGAGTGATCGTAGGCGACCACTCCACAATACATATTCAAGACATTTTTGATGACACCCTTGATTTGTGCCAAATCATTACCTCTGTTGTCATCGCCAATTTTACCGAAAAAAATGTTTGGGTTGTTTTCGATGACGACCTGGCCGAAAAACATTCTCATCGAAAACCATTTTCTCAACTTAACTGCTTAATACAGTCATTCTCAGCATCTTTGGCGGCGCTTAACAGAGGACCTTCTTCACCCTTCGGGCCACGTTCACTAGCATCCGTTTCTATGACCCCGTGGTCGGCGCTGTGATCGTCCTATATGCTTGCTCCTGCTGTTGTTGTACGCTGCTCGTGCAAAATTGAACCCATCAGAGGGAAGAGGCTCAAGTTGTCAGTGCAGAAGATTCTTGGCGGTGGCATTGAAAACCTGCACCACGCCCCAATGAGTATATATACAAAACCAGCTGGCATAGCCTAAGCGCATCAGTGACTCGACGGCAGTGCAGAATGTCTACTAGCGGGGCAGACCAAGTAATATTTGATGGAAACAACCATTGTACGTATACTGCGCAGCCGTTACAGAGATAGGAGGTGGCTCGTGCAATGCAGCGTCCACATCACACATGGTGCCAGTATGTCACACACCCAGCAACGGTTCGCAGTGATCTACTGCTGTGGCGCTGGGAACGAATACGCCTAATCTGTACGCACCCCAGCAGCAGCACAATATGTATAAGCATACGAAGGTCAGCAGCAGGCCTGTCAGCTATGTAATATGCAGTAATTCCTCGTAGTTACTGCAGGACCGCCAGGGTAGACCGGGGCAAACTACTCGTACAAAAGTTACCGAAATATTATTTTATTGTCAGCAGTAAGAAGCGGTACCCACAGCAGTAGAACCCTCGCGTTTTTTGGCATCAGAGACCCACCTAGCGGCAACATAAACACACGAACCAACGCCTCGCAGTGTTCGCTTGCTGTAGATGCGGGAAGCGCTTCTGCTGCCGTGGTGCCGAGATTCATCTGTACGAACAAGAATGCTGCTGCAGCTCGGCGGTATGGAAAGCGAGGCAAGTGAACCATTTTACGAATATACTTCAGTATATACCAGAAACCATGGTACCTGGTATCGATACCAGATACCAGGTACCTGGTAGGTGGGATATGCCACTTATTCCGGACATTTAAGGACAATTAAATGGTAAAATTATAATTAAACGTTCTTACATTACCGGACAGAATTCGAATTTGCCAGGACCCGTACTAACGCTATGGTAGATACAGCAACCGACTGAAGGATGCTGCTGTTATAGCTGTATGATGCTCATGGCGTTCGTCATCAACACGACTCTCACGTTTGATTCCTTCGGGAGAGCTCGTGCTGTCTGACAAGTGCAGCGTCGAGAGCCAAGCTGTCGCCGAAGTCATTCTCACAAGTGTATGGCACTGTTTTGAATGAGACTGAAAGCACGGTAAATACCTGGGTTCAGGCATTGAGATCGTACTTGTAGTGCTTGGGGGGCGTATCTTACATGGAAAACCAGGGGTTTTCCCAGCGAGGCACGAGCTTGAGTCTCAGTCTCAGCTGCACGAAAGGAAGAAAGCTGCTATTCTTCTATCTCTGAGCAAACAACACACGTGAGTACCGACGAGTACCGGCTTAATAGGCAAACCTGTCCATGGATCCCGACCTTGTTATGCCTTCCCTGACGCGGGAGGTGTCTTCCCTGGTCCGTGAGGTCGAGAGCGCGGCTTCCCCTCACGCCCCTGCGGCTGCATTTGAAGCGCTGGCGGCAGCGTAAGCTGGCGACTGCTCGAGCTGCTTTCTTTGACATAGTCTCCCGCCTTCGCATGGTCTTCTCAGCAGCGGCCCCGACGGCTTCAGCCTCGGCCAAAACCCGCTCGACCACGGCTCGGTCAGAGTGGCCTTGCGCCGTTTGGTTGAGCGCTGCCGCCGTGTTCGCCTTCACGTGGTCTGGAATGTCCGACCAGTGTTTGAAGATCCCCGTCCTGGTCGGCGTGAAGAGGGAGGTCCACGCTCCAGGGAAAATACGGGCCGAGGTTTGCACACTACCAGGTTCCGCGGCCGACAGTCGTTCGTCCTCTGAGTCGGTGGAATCGAAACCCAAGGCACTGTCCGCAGTCGCGGGGTCCGGAAGGGGGAGCGTCCGCGCTCCCGAAGCGGAGCAAGGGTGTGAAGTAGAATGTGATGTCATGTTCTGAGGTGAGAAGCCGTAGGTCTTCAGCCCGCTGGTAGACCCGACCGCGCTGGATGTTTCGTCCCGTGGCATGCTGGGGCGGGGACGGGCGAAACATATCGGAGTAGGGGATGACACCGGGGCAGGGGGGGGCAGGATTTGGTGGGTCTCAGGGTAGCAAGGCGCAGAAGCTGCGGTCGTAACAGCAGCAACTGTACTTCAGCAACTTGTACAGGAGTGGTTAAGGTTTGCCGTGCTTTGCGGCTAGCGCTACGAGCGTTGGGAGTACGAGTATCGACCACAGAAAGTGTCGCGATGGAAGGGCGGTCGTCTGGCCGGTCTCCACTGTCCGCACGTGTACTAACAGCAAGTGTGGTCGGTTCGTATACGTCGCCGACACTGAAGGGCTTATTAAATGCATCGCTCCCTCTAACAGTAGTATTAAACCTGGCATCAGCACCGAGGTTCCAAGCAGAAGCTTCGTCGGTGGCTACAGCAGCAAAGAACGCAGGCGTAATACCGAAATCCAGCGTGCCATCTTGTGGACGAGACGCGAGACCAAATCACGAGCGGCATTTTCGTTTGTGGTTATCCTACAAGTGCGAGCAAGGTCGGACAGCAGTAGAACACGAGGCAGACATTCAGTCTCAAACAGTCCTTCATCTGACCGAGAAGCAAGTAAACTCGATGGCGAAGAGCCCAGGAGAGTGGTGTGGAGAACGCTTCTTCCAGGTTTGTCCGACGTCCTCGGGTCTAGAGCAAAACCAGCTGAATCCACAGACTGGTTAGCTACGTGCTCAGCAGAGCGGGGCGCCCATGTGTCTTTGACCGCAGGGGGCTCGAGTGGGGAGCCAAAAGTGCAATACCCAAGGCCTGGCTGGTCACGCGCTTCACGGAGCGGGAAAGTCCAGTTGTCTTGGACGGCAGAACTCGCTACGCCGAGCGGGAGGGCACGGAAAGTCTCGTGAAGGAGGTCCGTCGTCTGGGGGCTGCTCTGTCTTGGTTTTGGGACTCCTGTCGAGATTCTTGCTCTATTTGTTGGTCTGCTGTACAAGGCGCTCCATCCACGTCGACGAGCCTTGGGCGATGGGGCGCTGAGGGTCGTGGCCCTCAGTGGCTCGGCCACCGTGAGGGGAAGCAAACCTTCCCACCTCTTGAGTCCCCGTCGTGCGGTGTGCAGAGCAATCTTACTCCAGCAAACCAAACGGACAATAAAGAGTGACAACAACACGTACCAACAAAAAGGGGAAAAATCCTTAGCCGCAGATGGCACTTGTTATTATCCAGGTTAGGACACTTCGTATCCGTGGGCAGGGTTGCCTTTTTATCCGGTACTCGATGGTACTCACGCGTGTTATTTCTTTTCGTGCACGCGGAGACTGAGACCCAATCTCGGGCCACGGTGGGAAAACCCCTGGTTTTCTATCTAAATTACCCCTCCAAGTAATGCATACACGATGCCAATGTCTGAACCCAGGTAATAACCGGGTGTAAAGTCTGGTTCAACGCAGTACCATGACACCAACCCACGCGGTATCGACCTGTCCCTCGACCTTCTTCAGGCCGTGCTTTCCCAGCTGTAGCCTAAAAGTCAGATGTCGCCGCCTCACAGTAGTATTACAATATGAAATGATGCCCATTGCGGTGGAAGGCCTTGTCGTATACCGCCGTGTAACAGGGGGGGGCGGCTCTCTACCGCCCCCTGCTTTCAGTTTGTAAAGACATTGTCAAACGTGAAAGGAGGGGACGGTGCCAGATACCCCCCTCGTCGGAAAAACCCATATTGACCAATTCGACTTGGGGTGTCGAAAAAACAAATTGCGGGCATCCTCGCAAGTATGTTAAGGTCTTAGTACGTTGAACTACTGGTGAAAGGTTAACCAACCGCCTACCCAATAGAACAAGCCTTGTAACGCTCTCTCCTACTTCGGGACAGCGGGATATTTGGTCTTCGTATAGGGTCGTACGTGCCTAGTCTGCAATTTTTCGTTCAGGCTTTAGTCCGTTGGGCTACTAACAAAGGTAAACCATTCGCCTACCCAATATAATCCTTATTACACTGGCTCCCTCTTCAGAACAGCGGGGTCCTTGGTCTTTGTATGGGGGCGAACGTGCCTAGTCCGCAGCTCTTAACAATATCTGGGCCCCAGGAAGAGTGTTTATCTGCTTCTTGACATGAGGAAATCCACTTTCCTTTAAAAGCGTTTTCATGGTGGACGTGAAATTCGAACTCACCACCAACGACCCGTGTCTTGCCGATATACTCCATGTAAAGTATTAGACCGTTGGGCTATTGGTATACGGTCAATTATTCGTCTACCCAATCCAAATTTACAACATTTTTACAATGCAGGGGACAGTGTCGTATCATATTCTTGGCATGAGGAAGTTGACTTTTCTTAAAAAAGCGTTTCCATGGTGGACGTGAGATTCGAATTCACGACCAACCACCCATGTCGATGCCATGCAGCAGTGATTAGTTTCATGCCGCAGCAGACAGCGAAACTTTTAGCAGAGAAATTCTTGTCGTGCCCGAGGAGCTATGCCTCTTCACTATGCCCTCGTACAATGAACATCTTCTGTTGAGCCCAACAGTGCAGTTATTCCTACGCTATACGTCCAGCAAGCCACGGATGTTCCGTCATACAGCTGCTGCCAGTGATTACATGTATTCCGAGGCCGACAGCTAAAATTTTGGCAGCGCAACAGTCCTATCAGCTTTTAGTACTACTACACCGAGAAGGGGTTTTCATGTTACACGGAATACCGATCATTTTGTTGAACCGGCGGTCGAAGCGAGCAAACTTTCCGTCTGGTTCTTCGTTCGTGCCTGGCGCCTGGCCAGGCCCCCGCGTGCCGATAGCTGAGGACACCGAAAACGTTCGACTCGATGTAGACACTACGTACGAATCTGAGGTTGACCGGCTTTCGTGTTTAGCGTTTTTCCAGCGCCCAAGGGGCACGGTAGTTCTATGCTCGTCGTCATACGTACGCCTTGCATCTCACGTCATGTACCCGTGACGATTATTATTGGGTGTTTGTGCGCCTTCTCTTTCTCTCCTTTTTTTAGGCTGGGAAGCGTCGTGCTTTTCAGCCGAATTTTGATTTTAAAGCTTGTGGTTGTTCGGATCTTTGATTTAATAGGGCTCTAGCAGCTTCGTGTGGCCACCGACACCTTGATTTAAGAGTTAAGGTTAGATAAACAAAAACAACAACAATGAGCATCATGACTGGGAACTAAATCATGCAGGGAATTCCAGTGCCGACCATTTATTATTTTATTTCCGTCCTTACAAGTGCCCCCGATATTCATTGGGACGACATTTGTCAGCCAACGTTGGTCCCAATTCGAGGCGCGGTGACTTTGCAAGGGTTGACGGATTGGTTTCACCTATAATACGCGTATTTCCCTCTTGCAGCAAAGGGGCCGGCTCCTTCGGCCGTCGTTCGAATGTCCTCTGGTAAGCGAGTATCTACAACAACAGTCGACGACGAGGGAGGAGGGAGACAGAACGTCGACGAGCGGGGAAAATACGGCTTTTCAACTCACCCTGCGCGATGTTTTTGTTTTGCAGGTCAGGGACGGGGGAGAAGGGGAACCTACGAGAGAGGGGTTGCAACAAGAGCACGTGCGAAAGAGCGGACTGATTGGGCTAATACGACATGGCAGCCACGGAGAACGGCAGCAGGACCGCCCGCGGAGATCCATGACAGGCTCGCACGAAATCTCAAGAGCAGCAGTCATCGTTTCTTTCTGGTTGCGTTATTACGAGGCCGTAGTATGTACCCGATATATGCGTCACTCGACCTCCACATTTGTCAGAGACGTGGTATCATAGTTTTGTTGCTCTTCTTGTTAAACAACCCGGGAAGATACGGCGATCGTTCACAGTTGTATGGTGGTTTTCAGTTCGATTGCTCTTCCTTCACTGCATATCCGCGATTCGTCACTCTGACAGCACGCCAGACAGCAGGCGTATTACTCTCTGTGTCCATGACTACCGCGCGTGTCGTACGGTGCCGGCAGCATTCCAGACAGAAACTGCTGTAGTCAGTCAGTAGCCACGCGTTTGTGAGTTGTCGGAACGGGGGGACCCTACATTGGAGTTGAGTGGATATTTGCGGCCGTTATAGTTCAGCCTGCACATTGAGTTCATTTTGCGTGCGCCTTATTCGTTTCGTGTGTTTTCAGGTCGGAAGCGTCATGTTTCCCAGCTGAATGTTGGGCTTTCGGGCTGTGGCCAACATCAGGTACACTTGGTCGCTTGTTGGCCGAAATGTGTTACATACTAAAGCCAAGTAAGAAACGCGTGCCACAAGCGGTGTTTTGTCCATGAAAAATATTTTAACAAATACTGCGCCTGAACATATATTATAGCGTTTGGTCTCCAAACTCCGGATTGTTTTGTGTTCTATTAATTATTATAGGGTATGGGTCACAGAAAAACAACAGAGTATGCATCATAACAACTGAAGTACCCTGTGCACCAAAGATATCAGGAGACATGTCAAGCAAGGCAAAGCGTGAGCCGTGAAGGGTGTAGGGCCGACTGTTTTACACTAAAGCCCAGTAGTTTCGTATTAGTCGAGGCTTGAAGAGGCAAAGCTTCTGTCGGTCAAGGGGCGAAAATGCTGTCTCCTGACATATTTGTCGTACACCCCAAGGAAGAAAAAGGCAAATACGTACGTACAAGTACAGAGCGTGCGTATGTATGCAAAAATGCGTACGTGCGTACGTACGTACGTACGAGTACAGCGTTTACAGACAAGAAAAACTGTGCAGCAAAGGGACGGCAGACGCATATGCAGAGAAGAACAGTGATCGTGTGGCCTCTCTGATTGGTGCAGAAATGGCAAAAAGATCAGTTAAAAGCTAGACAGAGTAGACTAAGTCGGGTATACCCTGGGCAATTCGAGCCAAGGTCAGTTTTGATGTCAGTCTGGCCAATAGCAGGGGTTCTGGCGTCAACCTGCGTGTGATTTGTACTTGGTTTTAGTATTTGATTGATTTTGGCCCAAACGTGTGGCCAGGTATACCTGATTTTGGCTAAAAGCCGTGTTTTTTATGGCCTTCGGATTTTCCTATTAGTAGGGCTTCAACACCTTTGTGTAAACATGGATTCCTTGACTAGAGAGAGAATGTGAGAACACCAACAACAACCATCTGTAGTATGGCCCTAGGGACTGACTACTGCTATTAATAGCTGGTGATGCCTTTGCCTCTGCTCTGGTCACTCACACAAGGTGCTTGACGATATTAGAAGTTGTAAGCTCATGTATTAGTTGCTGCTTGCCTCGCCAGATGTCTTCTGGATAAAGGGGTAAGGCACTCATCAGAAAGCCACTGCCAGGTATGATGAAGAGACGAGTGCTTAAAAACAAACTGACTCTACAGGGAAGAGGGGACACCATAACAAGTACATATAATGTATGTGGTAGCACGGTGCTAGGCATTCTATGTTCGTATTGGGGCACATCCTAGCCAAGCGATAACCCATACGTGAACACAGAGCAGCTACATTAGAGTGTTTGCGACAGAGGTAAAAAAAACATTTTTTATTACGCTAAAAAAAGGGAGTTTCCTTCCCTTCCTGATTTCGGTGTGTTTGCGAGTGAGGTAAACCAAATCCTGCAAGCGACGCCTCCCAAAATAAGAAGGCAAGAGGGGAAGTGAGGCAACGCGGCAAACAAAAAAAGCACGAAGAACTAAAAAAACAGCGTGCGAGTAGCAACGGCAGCTCAGCAACATTTCGGTGGCAGGGTTGACCGCGGTGCAACCACTGCCATCCCATGATTGCACGCAGCAGCACAGCAAGCGAGAGCTAGCTAGCGCTATCCGCAGCTAGGGGCGGCTTGAGCAACAAAATTAAACAGCGTCAGCACCATCACCAGCAAGCACCAGTACCAGCACCAGCCAGTTTCCATTTTTGGATTGCCGCAGCTTCTGTTGCTGCTGCGCTCGGCCTACGCACGCCACAGCGCCGGCGCGCTCCGATCCGCCGCCGCCGCCGCCGCTGCTGCCGCTGCTGTTGCTGCTGCTGCTGCCGCTGCTGCTGCTGCTGCTGCTGCTGCTGCTGCTGCTAGTGCAGCCGCAGTGTGGTGAAATCGAAATGATACCTGAGCTGTCATGCTGTCGCGCTCTGTACGAGCACGAGTACGAGCACGAGTGTCCGTACGAGCCCTGTTTCGGGACGACGCATCCTCCACGTCGTTACCAAGCGGGCGAAAGCGTGTACCGTAGCGGCGGGGGCGGCCCTCTGGCACAAAATCAAACGCCGCTTGTGCGCGCTATACACAAGCTACACCTCTCGAGCTTCTGTGCTCCCAGCGGTTGTCGTGATGCGTACGGCAAGCAGCATGGTTGCAAGGAAGATGCTCGGATGCTGGGTGTTTTCATCCTTCTAGATTTGAGATGCGTTCTGCGTCGGAACAATGCTCGGTTCGTGTGGGCCAATGAAACAGAGAACCAATAAATTACCGCAACTTTTGATGAAATACTGACTTCGCTGAAGTTCGTTTTCGTCGTTTTAGCAGAAATTTACCTCAAAAAGTTACCGCGGGACAAATGTTGGAGAAGTAAAAGTACAAAAACAAAAATATCGCAAACACTCTATGTACAGTAGCTGCACTGCAGGATACAGCAGGAGCAGCGACAGCTCTGCAGCCGGAGCGAATAGATATAGCACCGCCTTATAATCCAAACCCCCAACACAAGGACCACAAGGTTTTTCATCTGGCCGTTTAGAAAAGAAATAATGAAGTATTTTTTTCTATGACATTTTGGTCTCTTCGAATTAAAAATAGAAGCAGATGCTTATGGATCTCTGCATTAGAACCTGAGTATAGTGGCAAGGGAATGGAATGCAGGTACTACCGGAACTATTTAGTAGGAAAGAAGCTTATAGTCGATTGTTCTGGGGTCTTCGTCTTGTGTTGTAATATATTTCCTCATGACGGAAGCAAGCTGTTGAGAGAGTGATTCGATATTGGCTTGATTGAAGGTATCAAGCACACACTGCTCTCCTTCTATTAACCCGTTACACGGGTAAAGACACTTGTCCGGGGAACTTTCCTCGGGCGCTTGTCTACTTTTCTCCTTTCGGCTATCATAACCATTGTTCTGCAAACGGAACTTCAGAGCCCCGGGAATACTCTTGGGGCATTCAGGGCTTTGATGATTCCGGAATCGTCGGAAAAGACCTGAAACGGAGGTCGTAATTCGGCTATTCGAAACAACGCAATGAGGCTATAGAAGTCCCCACACATCCTGGTGAGGCCTAGGCGACACGGACAGTGTTATTGTTGGAAAATCGTGCTGAAAGAGGGGGCCAAAAACAAAAACAAGAAAGCAGGAGTCCGACGACGCCAAGTGTAATATAACTCGAGTATCGTGGTAAAGGAATGAAATGCAGCTCCTATTGGGTCTGGCTAGGAAAGCAGCTTCTCTTGTTCAGGAGACTTCTTCTTGCGTTGTCGTATTATTCCTCATGATGAGAGGCGCGATCTGTTGAGACAGTGATTTCATAGAGGCTTGATTCAAGGCATCAAGCACACTCTGCTATCCCTCAATTAACCGGATAGACGGGTAAAAACACTTGACCGGGGATATTTCCTCGGGCGCTTGTCCATTCTTCTCCTATCGGCGATCATAACCATGGCACTGCAATGAAAACTTCAGAGCCCCGGGAATACGTTTATGGTATTCAGGGCTTTGATACCACGGGCTCTATTGTACCCACTTCTTTAGCCCGATACTATATCACATCACATCTCTATTAATAGGTAGATTTTTATATACTACTTTCCCATTCGAGAACCAATCTGATCTAAACCTACCCAATTCAGGATTTAAATTACCAATTTCTGTAGTTCGAAATATTGCGATATAATTCATTCAGCAGAAAAGGGAACGATATATATATCGTGTACCTCTTCCGACAGCACTATTCCATCCGCATCACTGGCGCTCAACTTATCGACCGACTCGTTTAACCCACCCCTACCCCTGTACCAGGTACAAAGTAAATGTCACATAGAAAAACTCCATCCCATACATGGCGCCACGCAAAGCGGGTGGTTCCGCCCGCTGCGCTCGCTCGCCAAAAGCAAAAGGAACGGAACGGATGGTCTGAACAATTGGGTGCAAACAGGGAGTTTGAAAACGCCAACAGTTCTATGCCCCATCCACGAAAACAACCCGGGCGCCGCATGCATGTACCTGCGTGCCAATTTTCAAATTTTGATATGTAAGAAAGAGAAAGGACAGCATGGCGACGCGCTGCAAAAACAAAATAAAAATGAAAGGAAAATTAACGCCCCCCCTCAGGTAATTTTTTTTTGCTTGGTGGGAAAGTCCTTGCGCCGGTGAAATAAAAACCAAATGAAAAAATAGCTTCCATCAGTCTCGTACGCGGTCCTCCCCTCTTGCGGCCACCTCTCTCATGATTCGTTCCGGGTAAATCTTTCCTCTCTCTTTGCAAAGTGAACCCTGTCGCGCGCGTCACATGAAGCCCGGTGCTTACCGTGACTTCCGTTCGCCTGCTCGACAATGTTTGTGCTTAAAGTGCGATTCTCTCTCTGAATTTCAGCTTGGTTGTATGAGCACCGCTTGAAAAGGTCTTTCACAACCCAAAGCAACCCTTGTAGACTTGTGCATGATGTGTTCAATCCGACACCAGGAGGCCAGACAGAGTCCATCCATGCCTCGTTCGTGTTTCAATGTACATGCAGCGCCTACCCACGAAAACGGCGTCCGCTCTTCTTCCAACCCCCCCTCTACCGCCAGCGCCCGCAAACACCCGCGAGGGCGCCGCGGTCTCCCACGTTACTGTGCTCTGGGTACACACACTCACACTGAACGAAAGACAAAAACAAAACTCGCGGACAAGTGATCGAACGAGACGCTGTCCAGGTGGGAGCTCTGAGAGGCCTTGGATGTACCAACCGAGCGAGCTCAGAGAGAAAGATTTACACAAGAAAGTCTGTACACGCGCTTTGCGCAGTAGCAGGTTCCGACAGCTATTCGAGCTTACGAGGAATGAAGGAACGAAACAGACAGTCCCTTCAATCAGGTGCAAACAGCCAACTCGCCAATGCCAAGAGCTCCATGCTCCATTTAGGAAACCAGCCCGAATGCCGCATGCATGTACGTACTTACATACCTGGTACATATTTTCTCCCTTAGACATGTGCGAAATGGGAATCACAGCACTGCACAGCACCGCAAACAGGTGCAAAAGTCAAGAACTCTATGCTCCGTCCAGGAAACAACCCGAACAACGCATGCCCTACGTGCGTACATAACCCAGATTAGGTACTTGGCTTTTCCTTTTGATATGCTGGATGTACGAAAGAGAATTCGCAGCACGGCACAGAAGCAACGCAAAAACAAAAGAAATTAAACCGAGAATTTCAGAAAGAACAAAAAAAACCCGTCCCCTGTTACGTATCTATGTTATGCTTGATTGGAACACTTTTGCATCGGTCAAACAGACAAAAAAGAACAGCAGAGCTTCTCTGTCCGCCTTGTACGGCGCCAGCCCCTCTTGCGATCACTTCGCCACCGATTCGATCCGGGTAATGTTTTCCTCCTTCTCTGCCAAAATGAGCTCCTGTTGCCTGCCTCGCGTGAAGCCCGGTAGTCACCGCGGCCCTCATTCGCCCGCTCATCAATGTTGGTGCTCGGACTGCATAGCTCTCTCTCTGTGAACTTCCGCTTGGTCACAAAAATTAGCACCGCTTGAATTATATTGTAACGGCCAAACCGATCCTGATGAACTCGCACTCAATATAACCGACGCCGTCGCAGGAGGCCAGACATAGTCGATTCATGCTTCTCTCGTGTCTCTATCGACACACGACGCCAAGCCACAAAGACGGCGACCGCGCTCTGTCCAACTCCCCCTCTACCCACCAGCACCCGCTGACACCCGCGACGGCGCCGAGCTCGCCCGCAGTGCCGTGCTGTGAGTATACGCACGTACACAAAAGCAAGTAGATAAAAAGAAAAAAAAAGCTCTCGCCGGCAAGTAATAGAAGGAGGTGGAGTCCACGTGGGAACTCTGAGAGAGTAGGATGTATCAACCTAGCACGCTCAGAGAAATATATCTGTAAGTAGGTATATATCTAACAACTTAAGGGCCCCCGCCGGTCAGCAATATGACGGCCGAAATGTACCGCAGCCCTCGGGTCTTCACTGAACTTGACAGGCTCACGAGTGTATCTATGTAGTCTGTGTGTCGAAACATCGTGCTTCGAGGCACCACGACGTACCCTCGAGGCACTAGTGTACGATATTCCGCGATCTGGCTGGACTTGAGGGTCATGGTGTGCTGAATACTGGGGCCTCCTCGCCTGATTGCTACTCAGACCAATCTTCAATATTGGGGACATGAATGTTCAAGATCCTACTATTGACTGTAGTAGAGAGGCGGCCAACTACTCGCTGCTAGACAGTATAATAGCTAATGCGCACGGCAGCAGTGAAATCCCACAGCGTTATGTAACCTGAGACAAATGGCTTGCTATTGACGTATGAGTTGTATGGTGAACGGTAAACGTCCATGTCGCGCAGCACACGTCAAGAATCCCATGTACGTACTTGAACTGAACCGCCAAACCGTCGGTTCAATGAAGAACCCCGTACGCGAATAACTTTACGGGCATACGACATATGTAGGAGTACCACTAACACGCCACTGTTGGAGTCATGAGGGTCAAAGTACAGATGTCTATTGGTTTCGTTTGTTTCGTCGAGCAGTGGTCGATCATGCAACAATTGTGTGCAGCACCTAACTATTTAAACCTTCTTTTCAGCTTTCCACTTGAGCAACAGTTCAAACAAACCGCCCTCCGGTCAACAGTACACTGTCTGATTATTGGGGTTCACCCGAGTACACCTCACACGTGTGCCTCCATCATAGAGAGCTTTTGTATCGCCTGAACATCAGCGAGTGGTGCCCCTAATGGCGCGTACACGTCAACGCGGTCCTCGCGTGTATGCTACACGCCAACAGGTTATTAAAATTGATGGTGCAAACGCTGAAGTAGCTTGAGTAAAACGTGCGTCCAGAGTGAGCTACGTCGGGCGTCACTTAACCACTGTGGCAAGGCTGTAGTTTGATCTGCCGGAACCTGATTCCCATAACAATTTCCAGCTGAGGGTATTTCGTCAAGCTGACAAAACATGTCGCGATAAAAACTCAACTTATCGCTGTACGTCCACCAAGCATATATATCCCGACCGAAGTATTCCTGAAGTTTGCAGGGATACTGAACGCAATAATCAAAGAAAATAGATCGGAAGTATCAACACCCTTGCGCGACCGTCGATGTGACGGTATGTTTAGTACGGTACGCAGCAAAGTATAGAGGGAGGTTATGCTACACAAATCCAACATTGATTTGTGTGATAAGGTCCGGTATGGCTTCAATATCGCACCGACTACTCCTGTAAGGCAAGGTACCAATTGTATACCTGTACCGGACACCTCGACAATTAAAGTATATCAATTCCACTACTCGGCTCTTCGGCATGTCCGGCACAACCTCGATACTGGCACCCGACGAACCACGTTGAGGGTAAGCCTGCACATCGAAGTAGTCAATAAGGCCTCATTAACCTCCACGTGGTTGGTGTGGGAACGCATGGTGACTTCAGGAAGCAACACGGAACTGTCTCATACCGTATCATATTCCCGAGTTGTCAGGTGATAGCTCGTGACGAAGCATGAAAGGCAACTTTCCAGCAAACTGTATTCACACTAAACGTCCCGTTTCAGGATCGCCTATGCCCCTTTTTACTACAATCCTTCATCGATATATGGACCTGCCTAGTATGATATGGAACATCTCCGTCCTATTCCTGAGGATACTAAACATCCTCCCTGGTCAATAAAGCGACCATGGCAATATCCTCACTGCTCTGTGCATGACAAGGCACCAGATCGCAGGGTTGATACATCGCCGTATTATCACCATATCATGAACAACTCATATCAAACCCAGAACTTCAAATCTTCGAAAACCAAAAAATAAAAAAATCGCAAAGTTTCTCAAATCAACACTCGAATTCTCAGGCCAAAAATCGAAATATCACACGAAAATCTCTAATTCTCGAAATGAAACACAGCAATGGCAAAGAATACTCATTTAGACGACGAGCAAACGCTCGTCGCTCGAACATATACGAAACTACTGAAATGACGAAAAGTACTGTCGTAGCCGCGCCGACAAAATAACCAATGTCACAAAATATAAACTATGACCATAAACATATATCTAGAGATCGATAAACAAACCCGTGCCCCCGGATAAAATACCCTTTATTACCTATTCTCGCCAAGATTCACAGATTGCGATGTTGATGCAGGACAGCACAGATTTCATTGTCACTTGTGATTATGTGGACCTGAAGTTATCTAAAAGCATAGTCACTCATGCGAAAACATCAAAAAGTCTCGAAAGTCATTGCCAGGAAAGACGGCATAATCCGCGGAACGAGCCAGGGAGACGGCATTATATTTGAATTTATGGCTCGAATACGGTATTACCTCTTAAATAATCACACAAAATCTTCTGTCGAAAATCTTGGTGGTGGAAAACGCCCTGTCGTTTACCGGCTTTATCAAATAGTCTACACGCTGCACCTCCGACTCTACATGGGTAACAACAAACTAGAAAAGCTCCCACGGAAAATTATGGCACGTCGATGGTCTTCGAGTTCACTGTCCGCACTTAGTTTTGAGCCAGGTGCTTCTTGTTCTGCCCCTCTGCACATTGCCATCTTCTCGGTGCTGTGAGATATCCTCCCTTTTCCTGCCCCTCGGCGCATCGCCATCGTACAGACCCGGAACATAAGAACCCAGATCCCAGGCACCACACTGTGAATGCTGTGGCTGGGGTAGACCCTGCAGCGGCGGCGGCGGAAGTGACGATGGCTGTTGCAGTGGTGGTGACGTTGATGGTTTCAGCGACGGTGATGGTGACGGCGGCGGTGGTGGTGGCGGCCGCGGTGATGACGGTGGTTGGGGTGGCAGCCGTTGGGGTGGTAGAGGTGGCTCGGGTCATACGTTGGGGCCTCTCAGACGCTCCGGCCTACCAGGTGACGGCAACGGCCCAGAGCTTTCTACTTTCGAAGGCAATAAACCCCTGAACGACTTTTGTGGGCGCCCTCAAGTAGCGTCGCGGATGTGCGACCCCCCGGCAGACACCAGCAGGAGCTTGCAACAGTCTAGTCATTGTGGTTTTTTGCCGTTGAGGAAAAAACAACCTTCCGCCTTGGGCTCCGTCATCAGGGTCTTCCTTAAGAGGTGAAATCCCGGCTTCAGGAACGAAAGAAGACGCGCAAATAGCGCTCTCCCCGTAAAACGCGCAGTATGGTGAGTGTATATCCCGCTTGTCACTGATCCGGGCTGTCAGATTAATCATATCGCTGGCGTACGCGCATTGCTTAAGCTAGAGGGGCTGCGCCGGTGGCATCCTACAGGCGGAGCGGGGAGACTCCAGATGGGACGTTTTCCCAAGCTCCAGCGGCATGGCTATCCACCGCCAACTACGTCGTCATGCCTCGGAGAACCGACGGGCGTGTACTCGCGGCGGATATCATGCTCGTCGAGCGGCGCCACGAACTCTGGCTTGGTGCACTCGTTGTCCGAAAGAAAGCACTACATGATGAACGAGACGTCCATGGCATTGATGCCGGCCAGAAAACCGTCGAAGACGTTCGGAACGTCGGTTTTCCGGCTCCAGAATTTCGTGTATCCCAACCATGAGTATCGATAGTCGTCGACGATCGTCATCAAGTACTGAGCACCGTCGGTAGACGCCGGCTTTCCCGATAGATCCGGAAATGAAGCTATAGAGGCCTGGTGGAGTCGTCTGGGTAGTCTACGGAACCGTCATCTTCCTCTCCTTTCCCTCAAAACACCCAGCACGGGAAGCCAACTCTCCAACATAAATGCCCACCTGGCGTGCCATCTCACAGTGAGTCTCAGCATGGGAGTGGGCATGGGACACGTGCAGATCGCTAATATCGATCCTTCTCACTTTGCAGAGGGCCAAACCAGCGGCAGCAAAATGGAGTCTCGAAACTCCGAGTGGCTTCTACTCTCAGACCAGCGTCTCTACGCATGAAGGACAGATGGTCACTGCGCTTGTGACCTCCGACAGCATCGAGGGTGACGAGGCTTTTCAGCATTACCGCATGAAGGGAGAACAAGTTGAAGCGCATATCGGAGAGATGCACTACGTCGAAACGTTTAACCTGAACGTCACACGCCGAACTGTGCTTCACTATCGGTATCTTCCCAGAGCGTTCAACCTTCAGCAGTCTCATGTCACCGTCGATCAAAGTACTCTATATCCGGAGCGGGACGGGTTACACTCTACTATACCGGTGAGAGTACCAGTCACATGGAAATTCGCACCAGAATCAGCCACCCAATCATTCTCTCCCACTAGGCCCAAACAGCTAATCTCAAGCCTTGTCTTGGTGCGAATACAGCGTGGTGAGAAAGTGCGGGTCGAACGTGGGTACACCTACCGTTGCTCGCCACGTCGGAGGAAGGGGAAGGACCCGAGGATGCTTGAGGCAGGGGAGTCGTGGCAAACGAATTCCCACCACTGCCGTAAGGGGCCTCCTTTAGCCAGATATTGATGTAGTACATCACAGGTGGGTGTTGCGGAGCAGCACAAGGGATTGCGACGTCTACAGCCACTGGGACAACTGAACACGTTGCGACATTGTGACTCTCCAGTTTGCACCCAAAAATCAGCGAACCTTGGGCCCTTTTGGCGCAGCATTCGGTGGGGGATCCCAGCCCGACACAGTTCTCAATGTCGGTAGGGGCATCTTCGGCACAGCCCCAGGGTCAGTAGGTACCCAACCCGTCGTGGAACCTCGCCCACCCTTCCCACTGAGGTTTGGACCAGATTAATCCTAACCGTACCTGTAGGCCGCGACGTCCCAACGCCATAACAGGCCAGTTACGTTCTCTAGCGAGCTTTAGCCCAACAGTAACAGAAATTGATTGTGACCATACAGCTGCTGCTGCTGAGGTTGCTGCTGAGTTGATGCTGCTGGTGCTACTTCTAATGTTGCTGTCGCTGCTCATCCTTGAAACCTCCTGCCTCTTCTGTTCCCTCCTTCTTCATCTGAACTTGCACCTCCACCACCGGCAGGATGCGCACCGCCCGCGTAGAAGGCATGTTGATCTGCAACTCCTTTCATTGCCAACGCCTTCGTCACCATCTCCTTCTCTATCGTATCCTTCGTGTAAGCGTCACGAATGATCTGATCGATCCCGAAACCACGGATGATAGGGCGGGAAAGAACCAAGCTGCTTTGTATCGTGTATAACGAGAAGGGTTCGTTCACAAGGTGTCTGCTTACCTCACCCACGCTCCTACCACAGGCCAACATGGCCAGCTCACCAGCTTGCTTGTCTACCCTTCCGAAAACCAATAGGAGGGTCGTCCTCCGCCAAACGGGTGATTTCAAACTCTTTCTTCAGTCTGCGGCGCGGCTAGAGGTTCCGACATGCAGTAGTTCTCTAACTCTTACCACGGGAAAGCTGGCGACTCCGCCTGCTGTATGCGAAATTCAGCGATGGCTTAACTAATCATAGACTCCATCATCAAGCCATATGACGACACGGCGCATCCTTGACGTACCTTCGGCGTGGTCCTCAACTCCAATTCCTCCTGAGACACGTTAATGTCTCGTACCATCACTGGATTTTCAGTAGGTCTGAGGACATGCAGGCAACCAATCGTTGAAATGTAAGCCTGAACTTACTGCGTCACTATCAAAGTGCGCTTCTATATTATCAATCGTTGGGGGCCTCAACTGCGTCAAAATCGGGTGGGACACAGAAATTTGCGACGTGCCTGACTGGGCTCCTTGCCAAGGTTTCGACACAGTCACCGTTGCTGTTTGCTTCACAACTGTTTCTGCTCTCCCCCCCCCAGCCGGCTCATCCTTCCACCTCAGCGAGCAGAGCGTCCCTTTCGGGCGGCATGTTCTGCTCCTCCACCTTCTATTTCAGGATCTCGAACTCCTCTCTCATCCCGTTCATCTCGCTGCTTTTCTCCTCTGATTCTACGCTGACTCCCTCGCTTTGCACGATATCTGTAACAAGCATTGCCTAAAGCAGGTTCCCAACTCTCTAGATTGATCTTTGATACGCTTACGAATAGCAGATCACCGGCCCACTAGTGTGTTCATTGATTGCTGAAGGTATTAACGTAGATGTTGCGGGGACAAAAGGTCTCAGCAGACACAGTAATCTCTCTCTTAAAGTATTGGTCTGGAGCTATCGAGTGATAGCTCACGACGAAACATGAAATTCCAGTATCTATCATTCTGTATGTACAAGAAACTTCCCGGTTTACTTACAGACTAACCGCCTATGCTCCTCTTTTATCTAATCCCTCATCAATACAGGGGGGTCCATACTACGATATAAAACATATATATATACGCTTCGCCGCGGCGGGCTGACGCCCGCCTGCGGCTCCGCGCATGCCCGTAATGACTAATGGCGTACAGGCGTGCAGCTCGAGGCTGTTAGTGCGACTGTACTGCCAAGGGGTGCACTAAAAAAACAATTTTGTGTCAACAGAAGGAAAACGCTGCAAACACGAGAAAGCCAAACTTTGCCTTCTACCATCCGGCCTAACAACGCATTACTATATCGTATACAGCGGCAAGCAGCGCTACAAAGTACTGCGTACAAGACGCTCGGCGTCCATATTGTAAACGTACTGTACAGATAGATACTAAACGATCAGTTGAGAAGCAGTCGATCGAGTTACTCGACAGTACGAAGCATCGAGGATTACGTTGGTGCAACAAAGTTCAGCATCAGCACGCAGCAGCATAGGGTACAGATACGTATCATACGAAAATTACGCTGGCACGAGACCTCTGCCGAGACCCCACATAAGTGTCAATTGCGAGACGGAACTCGTACAGCTTCCGAAGTAGATGGATCCGTCGTTCAGGTTTAAAATGCGGAGATACATCACCGAGAAAAGTTGAATTGCACAACAACCATGCTTATACCGGGCTCAGCAGCACAAACATAAATCAGGCGAAGCCGCTGCACTATCGCGGTGGACCATAGCAAATAGGACCAATTATCGTTAGTAAAAAACATGGAAATATATGGGTGTTTGTGTGTATCGTAGGTCCTATTAACTATGGTCCCTCGTAACAGCAGCAAAACAGATATACATAGCAGCAGCACCAGGGCAACGGGTGCACAGCGGCCGCAGCAGCAGCAGTTGTACATTTGCACGCCCGAGGCTGCCCCTAGCACAACAGTCGGGGCAGCGGAGCCCGGTGGAGCACGAGGAGGAAGAAAAACGACGTCGTCGTCGTACCTCTTCGGAACCGGTACATGTTGATGTCTTCAATTTTTGCTTGGCTGTTACACGAAAAAAATAAAAACGCCTACACAATACAAACCGAAATACCACGCCTTATGTGATACTGGGGCCAAAATGGCAATGAAGAGTACTCGTCATTGCCAGTGCTTATAGGTAATGGTAATGAGTATGTATATTAATAGTCATTTCCATCGATGGCAACCACTGCTATTGCTGCTGCCTGCTGCGAGTAAACCAAAAAACAAATCGTAGACACCGTTCGTACCTCCACCACTGTACCGCTCCACCCGCGGTGTAGACTCATCCGATTCGATCGAAACCAAAGACCCCGCCTTCTCTGCCTCTTGGAGCCTGCTCGTCCGGCGTGCACCGCTGCCGAAGAAGCCCGTGACGCTCGTTTTCCGACCATATGCTAGCCTGAGAATCTCGACATCATTGCGCGAAATTTGCGCTTTCACGCGTAAAATAGCCCGATTCGGGATTTCGACACTCGTTTCTGCCCCTGCCCCACGCCCAACTCTCAATGCACAATCAACGGCGGAGCTTGAGACCGGCCACGCCAGCCCATATTCCCTACACTCTATCCGCCATGAGCTGTCGAAAGCGGCGGATTATCCAGCCTCTCTCGTATCGGCCAAGGAGAAGAGGTCTAACCTGGGTGCTGACATCGAAACCAGAATATTGTTACCGTCGCGAGCGAGCATAGATGTCGGTTAAGGCGCATTTGCCCCATGACAGACAGCCGTCAAGGACATCCCAATGCTCAAAGCAGTTGTATTTCAGGAGAGGGTTTGACGGGTCAAAGGTAGGCCTGACGGGGCAAAGGTAGGCCGTCACCCAAACTCTTCGGCTACGAGACGTTGATAAATCAAGTATCGATCACTCAACTCATCTAATTCATGGCTGATGTTGATATTAAATCTTGTGGACCTCATGTCGCGCTAGCACGAACAACGCAAAAAAATGCGTCTAAGAAACGCCGAGGAGCGCTGAGCACAGGGCCGCCAATATGAACGAATTTAGATAGAGGCGTCGGTGAGCACTATCCATGCACCGGCGTGGACGAGGGTGGGGCTTACTTGTCCCCGTGCTCATGTGCGCTGGCACACCGTTCGTACGCGCCGGCGTAGTTTATCGCCGCGGTTGTTGACATGCACCGGCATCTTCCTATCAACGGGTCATCTATTTGGTGCTACCCATCGCGCATCTCGTACCCCAGCCGAGAGCTTCCCTTGTGGGAACGAATTTAGATAGAGGGAACGGTGAATACTACCCTTGCACCGGCCTGGGCGAGGGTGGGACTTACCTGTCACGGTGCTGATGTGCGCTGGCCGCCCCTGTTTCTCCGCGCCGGCGTTGTTTATAGCCGCGGTTGTTGAAATGCACCGGCATCTTCCTATCAACTAGTTGGCTATCTGGTGCTATGCACCGCGCATCGCGTGCCCCGGCCGAGAGCTTCCCTTGTGGTGACACGCTTCTGTGTCTTTGGTACGAATGTATCGCTAGTCGGGGGGGGGAGGGCGGCAGGTGGGGGGGGGTGAGGCATGCACCGGCATGCATTCCTCTCGAACTCGACTTGTAAGCCGGTGCGCCGGTCACGGGATGTAGACCGTCGCATACTCCGCCACTATGGACCGCCTTCCGGTGCGCCGGCACAGCGGTATTGTTACATGCGTCGTTCCTTGAGCACTGCGGTGTGTCAGGTATGTATCGCAGGTGAGGGACGGGCCGAGAGCCGACGCGTTGGTGCCGGCCACGCCGGCCCATAGTCCTTCCCGTCGCCGCCCTTTTTAGTGCCTCGGCACAGCGTCGTTAGCACATACAGCAGTACATTGTGTCTCGCAACGTGTATGGTGTGCATCGGTGGTGAGGGAAGGGTCACCGGCCGACGCGTTGGCGCCGGCCACGAGACCTGCACCGGCACGTATTTTTTCACCACCGACTGCCTTTAGTACACCGGCACAGCGTTGTTGATATGAACAGTAGAACGTAGTGTCTCACTACTAGTATGGTCTATTCATAGTGAGTTCCTGCGCGTCGTGACGCGTACGATAAACATCGATAGCGCCTACGTGCACCGGCACAGCGTTGTTGATATGAACAATAGAACATAGTAGTATGGTTTATTCATGATGAGTTCCTGCGCATCGTGACGCGTATGATAAATAGCGATAGATGGGCAGGGCCGAGGGACGACGCATCGGCGCCGGCCTCGAGCTGTGCACCGGCACATTGCGCCTCGCCCACGATCGCCTTCTAGTGCGACGGCACATCCGTGTTTTTACGTGCATGGAGCGTACAGCAGTATTCTGTGTCTCGCGATATGTATTCTTAGTGACACCGGCCCCAAGTCCCTCGCGATCGATCGCCTTGTATTAATAGTGCACTGGCACATCGTTGTTGGTAAGTACGGCTATACAATGTGTCTCCCGACGAGTATGGTATACATCGTTATATTATGATATTTATCGTTGTGCCTAGGGAGTTGTTTGTGCGGCGCGACGCGTATGATTGATATCGTTAGTGGCGGGCAGGCACAGGCCGGCGGCCGAGGGCAGACGCGTAGGCGCCGGCCTCCTCGATCGCCTTTAAGTGCGCCGGCACGGTATCGTTGGAGCTTACAGCAGTACAAACAGCAGTACAAGTGTGTCGCAGCGTTATGGTATGTATCGTTAGTGGCACCGGCCAGCAATCCTCAGCCATCGACCCCGTAGTTGGCGCATACAGCAGTACAAATGTGTCTCGCGACGTGTATGGTATGTATCGTTAGTGACACCGGCCCCCAAATCCCAAGTCATCAATCCCTTTGCTGCGCTGGCACAGCATTGAGGTACGTACAATAATCTGTTGTGTCTCGCGACGTGTATGGTCTGTGTCGATAGTGGCGGACAGGGTCAGGGCCGAAGGCGTTGACCTGGCGTTGTTCGTCCCTATCAGAAACTCGCCAGCCGTCAACTGTGAGATCGAGAGTATCAGGCATACGTCGATATATACCAGTGTGTGCGAGAATGTATCGCGTTCCTGGGTACGGGGTCTGCGAGAAAAGGCAAAGGAAATGCTAGCATGTACTCGTACACCACAAATGCCCGCCACTCCGGCGTCATCGGTGTTCCCATATTGATACCGAGTACTCTAGGTCCGGGTATGTCTTTCTTTTCCTAGGTATAGCCTTTTGTCGATGTGTCTGGCACGTGATAAGTGCTCTCTGCGCCGGTGGTACGCTCGTCTCAGTCACGTATACCTACTTCTTAGGCACGAGTCCTGTCAATGCTGCTGCAGCTATCTTCAGTGTTCCCTCCTGTGAACGGTCGATTCGCGAATTCGCGGGTTTAGAAAGGACATCGATACTTGAGTTTCCTTCTACCCGTGCCAGCTATGATAACTTCATGCATGTACAAGCTGCTTTTTCCCCATCCGCTGGGGTGAACCGCCAAGACAAAAACCACGTGGGAAAAATCATGGCTGGCAGCCCCGAGCGAGCGAGTTCACGATGCTTGCTTGCGGACGCATGAGACGGGCTTGTGCATCAATGTGTACCAGAGTCGACAGCCCCACGCCCCATTGTGATCGGGTTCAGGGGTCTAGACCCACGAACGCCCGGGACCCCCGCTTAGTTCGCGCGCCTCTCGCACACATACCGGGAAAGCGCTCGTTGCCCCTGCTCCTCCTCCTCCCGTTGCGTGCTGTAGCCCGCCGACCGCCGCTGCTGCTGCTAGAAACCACAACAGTAGACCTAGCCTCTAAGCCTATCAATCGGCAGCGAGCAGTGCCGTGCTCTGCTTGTGCACCTATGACGAGAAGCTAGGCGGGGGTGCGGGACGAGTGTGGCCGTTGTTCTCTTCTCCCTGCCTCTGGGCAACTTCAGCTATTTGTTTCCGTCGGTAGAGCTCATGACTATAAATATTTAATTCCGACGGTTGTGAACAAAACATGCATTTCACGTGAACTTATAGATACTACGCATATATATGGGGTTTTTCCTATGCAAAATTACCAGCATCGTTAAAAGGAACTCGTATCAACCCAAACGGCGGTACTGCAGTATTTTGAAATTTCTGCTGTTTTCTTTAACACGAACAGTGAAATCAAATATTTCCCGACCTTAGAGCATTGTTTGTTCGATAACGACGGTCACTTCACACGTTGGGAGATCAAGTGCCAGGACTCGAGAAGTGGGCACTTCAACTCTACGAAAACTTGCAATGCTGTGGGTACGAACTCTGCTGTGCACGACGCAACATACATTGAAGGCCTCAGGACTGAAGGACAGCCCGCATGACCACAGTATATTGGGTCTCTGACAGACGACTCAAAATACAGTGCACCTTCTGTAGTTCGCAAGCTGTGCGCTTCAGTCGTTCGACCACAACGACTGCTGTTCAAAACAGAGAGAATCAAACAAATTGTCTCGGTGCTCCTACCGCTATGGCAGCCGCCACCGTTTGGGTCAACCTCACCAACACCTTGTTAGAGTTCAAGAAGGTCGGCGGCAAGATATCGGGAGATTTCCTACGCTGGCACAGTACACTGGTGGTAATACGCGGCGTCGCGCGAAGCTACATCGCAAATATTACCTATGGTATACCAAACCACCCGGGGGAACGGCCGCACCAGTGACCTTTCCTACATCGCCTGGGGTATATAGCTTTATAAACATCATCAATAAACAGCAATATTGCGCTGCACGTGTCAAGTATTCACGCACGTACTTGAACTGGACTGCCATTTGTCGTTTTTCAGCAAGAACCCCGACATTTTGCGGGCATACGAAGGTGAGCATTATTAGGGTCATAATGGATAAACTTCAGACGTTGTTAGTTTTGTTTTTTGTTTGTCGAGCTGCGACCGATCAACCCGTGCGCAGTACCCCACTTTCTTTGCTGATCATCAGCTTCTCACTTGCGCAACGACCAAATACCCTGACCTCGGGTTATACTAAATCTACAGTAACAATTTTCCTATTCGTGAAGCTCACCCGAGTTCGCTTACGGTAATACGTCTGCCCCCGCATTTGATCTTTGTATATGGTTTGGACATCAGCGAGTTGGCCCATCGTGATGCGTGCACACGAATATGGCGGTGGTGTGCACTCTACAGGCCAAAAGGTTATTTTCCCTCACCGCAAAAGTGCTCATATATGGTTTGCATATTCCGGCGAATCAGAACACCCTACCCCGATCGTGTTCTTGTCTACGGGGGACTGGGTAAAGCATGCTCAACGTACGGGGACAATGTTTATCTTTGTAGCGAAATGCTCCGTCAAAACATGAGGGCAGCGATACCACATACTGCGTGCGTCAAATGTGATTTACACGGGGTGTCGACCGACACCTGCTGCATGGCTGCAATTCGGACTGCTGAAACTCTGTGTCAAAGATAGCCAGCGCTATCTCTCTGGACCATAGTTCAAACAAAACTCGAGTATTCGCTGTACTCTGACAGAAGCAAGCAGCTACGATAAACGAAGTATTCTGAAGTTACCAGGACTGCTGCACGCAATCCACAACGGATGTGAATCGGAGGCTGCAACCGTCCAGAGCGACGTTTTGTTTTAAGTGCGTGTTCGGTAGGGTGCGTACCAAGGTATACCACGGGTATTTGCTCGGTAATACCTTGACCGACGTGTTTGGTGAAGATCGGTACAGATTCAGTAACATACCGAACGCTGCGGTAAGATTCGGTACCAACTGAAAAGCGATACCCGACACTTAGGCTAAGTTATGCCATAAATACCGGTATCCGACGTTCGTTGAATGTATACCGGCTTATCGAAGTGGAATAATGCGACCTCATTACGCCCCCAAGCACCTCGGCATGGTTCGGTACCAACTCGACACCGGTACCCGACACTTTGATAAGTTCGGTACCTGACGCTTTTGTAAGATCGATACACCCCAAAACATTTCGCCCGGGCATCGAGATAACTTGTGGAGGATATTCTCTGAACGAAACCATACCCATCACGAAGACGCTACTGCAGTACGTTGGAATATCTGTTGTCTGATTCACCACCAATGGTGAAACCAATTGCTTTCGGACCTTCGATCGATTTTTGAACGCCAACAACAGTCATTCTATTGGCAGATATGCTACCGCTCGTGATCGGTACGCAACGGTCATTCGAATCCATAGAGTCAGCACTCCACAATCTGGTATTTCCACTCGATAACAAATCTTGCGTACATCCGTGTGGTTCAGCGCTGTGCGATTTAGACGAACGGCTAATTTGAATCCTCAGAAGCGATGAGCTTCCTGTACAACGACAACTTCATCGGAGAACCCTGCTAGACGACTTGACCCTTTTTCTGCGGAGCCCTTCACATCGGGGAAGCCGTCTCAGGGCCAACGAAGATATCTGGCATGGTAAAAAGCTTAATTATTAGAAACAACGTGGTCTCTCTTCTCAAACACGTGGACGAGCTCACGATCAGCCACAATAGGAATGGGGTCCAGCAGAACCTGGTGATAACAACTGCAACCAGGTCACGGACTACGCTTTACGGGCTACCAACGAGTGGCTGGCTGACTCTAGCAGGGTGCCCAGCCAAGGCCAACACCATAACCCCATAACAAACAGTATCGCACCTTTTAGGCTCGTTAGTATGTGGCAAAATGTATTGGCGACTGGATGTTCGAGGTTATACTTACGTCCAGTCGTTTCTGTTCCTTTCTACTTCCTTCCCTGCCCGCTCGGTTTGTTTAATTTCTTTCTTTATTCAAATTTTTATTCATTGCGGAGTACGAGAACCTGAACCTATGAAAGCGCTCGGATGCTACGTAAGGTGTGTGCGTACGGAACCGGTTCTCTAGGGGATTGAACATACGGCCTGGGCGCAAGAGGTCGGCACCTACCGGGACCGCATCGATCCTCAACAATCCTTTCAAACAAGCAGGAAGTACTGAAACATCAGAATCGGGAGAGTGTTGGTGGCAAGTTGATTGGTACGAAGTCGGCGGAAACCAGACGCTAGCCAAGTTCGAACTCGTTCTTACGAAACCGGGGGACTACTCGGGGAACAAAGATGCTGGTAATTTGTTAACAAGGTCGGACGACTTCGTACTAATTGCAAGAAGAACTTGAAAACTAAGACCAATCTCTGGTTTCCGCTGACTTCGTACCAGTCAACTTGCCATTATCCCTCTCCCGATACAAGTATTTCAGTATTTCCTGCTTGTTTTGAAATAAAGATCGATGCGGTCCCGGTAGGTGCTCGCCCCGTACGCATAAACCTTACGTTCGGTCCCCTCGTGCACTGCCCCCCTAATGTATTACACCCCCATCTTCGAAATCGATCATGTGCAGAACATCATATCTCTCTTGTATGTACCTCGACGTGCACGTATCGAAGGCGCCGAGAGGACTATCGTTGCGCTTGTCATTGTCAAAATCCGCAGAGAAATCGATATGTCAAGAGCCAATTATTTATCGGAGAACGTTTTTTTCCATCACTCTCATGTTTCTTTCGCGCAGTTTTATATTCTTCCACATTTTCCTAGGGTCCTTTCTACTAATATGTGAAATTTAACAAACATGATTTTTTTGCTTGTGGAGAATTTCACGAATAATGACAGAACGCCTCCATATAGTAAAAATACATATATCCAAATATTTCCAAGTTTGGAAATTCTGGAAAAAAATGTTTCCGATAGTTCACGAAGAGGAGGACTGTTATGAGCAGGGGGCACCACTCCCGGTGCAGAACAACGAACCTTGACATCACGGTGGCTGTACTGAGACGTAACTTTCTCCGGCCTGACGACAGTGAGAGGCCGCCTCCAAACTAATCGAATGCGCCTTCAATAAGGAGGCATATTCACGTGACTGGAGGCTGAATATGATCGACGCAGTTTGTATCAAGCCCTTTACGGATAAATATGGCTGGTCGACGGTAGTGGCGCGTTCACTTCATATACTATGAGCTGATACCAAGACTGCGGCAGAGCTAGAGCGATTATATATTTTTTTGAGGAATCGGAGGTCAACGTAACCCGCCAGTAACGTGACGATTGTCACTACGTTGGGTAGCACCATCTGGAGATACGTTCGTCAAGCAGGCTGGCCGGCATGTTTCTGTTTCAAGGAACATGTTCTTGTTTAGGACCCAAACCTCATGTCCTCCGTGCAAGCAATTCAATCGAGGGTTGCGCACCACCTTCGACGCGGGGCACCCCGACTTGCTCTTCAATAGCACGAACTCCATTCTGCCCGCTGAACGTACACACGGAGGACAAAACATGACATATGCTACATTGAAGCTGAGGAGTGCGGGTAAAACACCAACAATGCCCGAGCGAAACGCGCCAACAAAGCGGGTGCATACGGTGAGAACGATCGACAGAAGCTGGCGGAAGAACAGCAACATCACGTAGGAGGAAGCTACAACCTCCTAGAATCTAAAGCGGGTCGCCAACGTGCTCACGTTCAGGACAGCCTGCACGACAACGCGCACAACTTCCTGGACAGAGACAAGTCACAGAGTACAGCCCGAGGATAGGGCCAGAGGTTCAATAGTGATCATTACGGGCTGAACCACGATCAACATGGGATACCTAACATTTATCAGCTATCGCCACGTCCTCATCAGGAGGCTGTAGCTTCACTTCTTGTGACTACGACGTCGTCGTCAGTCTTCACACCTCTACTTCATCCGAGGATTTGACCTTCACACCTCGGCTGGGGACGCACAGGATGCACGACATCACGTACACGCCAGCACCAGACCCTTTCCAAATATCGAGGACACCTTCGATAGCACGTTACCCATGCATGCTCGACAGAACAACCCTTGACCACGTGCTTATGTCTATCAATTGGTGCTCATTCGGATCTCTGAGGAGCAGTGGATGACCCTTCCTTCCAAGACACTATGGAGGCACCTGGTCTGAGACAGTTACAATATCGCCATTCAGAATGACCGGGGACTCAGCCTCTGGGATCGCCGGAGCTTCAGCATCTGCCATCACCGCGGCATCGGCATCTAGCATCAGCGGATCGCCATCCTCATATCCCCGGAGCATCATCGCGTGGAATCAACAGAGATGACACCTCCGGCGCATCCTTGTTGAGAATCGCAGATTCTCACTATCTGGGGTCGTTGAGCCTTTTTTTCCCGGAACACAAGGACCATACCTCCTGCTCCACCAGGGGTCAGGCCACCCGCTCATGAACTGCCAGTGGCTTGCACTTGCACACGAGCCGAGCCCAACACAGAGACCCCTCAGCGGCACATCATGACAGAAACACAGCAACTGTGGGTCAACCCCGTGTCAAGAGATTTAGTGTTGAATGCAGGACCGACAACAACTGACATCTACTGCTACAATTTGACGGTGGATAAATTATGTACAGTAGACACAGCGGATCGACTTTTTTATGAATCGTCCCGGATTCATTTTTGTTGAAGCTGGTTTTTACGAAGAAGCTAATTGCATTCTGCACAAACTTGCAGCTACGCAGAACATTAGCGCTGCTAACCAGTAGTTAGGTTGCAGCCAAAAGTATGAAGTTGCATATGAGACGATGGTGGGAAGTTGGGTAACGGTGACGATCCTTAGATGCACGTATCTCGGGAACGAGCGAGATTCGAGCAACACTCTCGCACTACACTGCGGTCCATATGCCGAGCTTGCCTCACATGCTGAATGTGCAAAATTATGAGGAGATCTGAGGATGAAGCATCTCGCCCCTCAAAACGTGTTTTTGAATACCTATACTTTCTCACTCCTCCTCACACTGAACGACAAACATTCGACTACAAGTAGCTCGTTGGAATGCAGAAATCCACGGCTTTCCACTGGCTTCGTCGATGGGTGCATAGTGTCTCTGTCGGACAGTGTGGCTGCTGAATAGTCCACATGCAGACACATTCCCCAGAAAAAAAAAGATAAAACAATGCCCACAACAACAAAAAATCCAAAGTAGAAAACTGATTAATCGAATGGCATCGCCTCCGTGATATTACGGGGGTACATGGTTAATAGGACCTATGGTATACATAAAAACCTACATATTTACCTATTTTTACCAAAAGAATTTGGTCCCGTTAACTATGGACCCCCGTAATAGTACCAACAGCGAATTTCTTCTTTTTTCCCATCGGCGGAGGCGGGCCTGCAAAAAGCCAGTTCACATTCGGAGAAGGTTATCTGTCCCTCCCACTTCAAAATGAAGTCGACTCTCAAGTACCGCAGCAAGCAACAGCCAGATATTCTCAGGCAGAACCAACCTCAAAAGGAGAACAACGTAAAGCTATCTATATTGTCCCCTGCCATTCGGTACGTCAATTAGCGGTGGATCAACCTGTTAGCACATACCTATCGCAAGCAAAGCACTTGGTTCCTCGTTGAGTAACACCGCTTCTTGTTCGACGCCGAGAATCTGGAATCCTGGCGACATCGGACGTTCATTATGGAGCTTGAAAGACGCTACCTGGCGAATACTGTAGTACGTCCATCGAACTAAAGTCAGCATTCGGGTGAAAGCTGGTATCTGCGGCGATCCTGGGGTGCTGCTACAGCAATTACACCGCAATTCCCACTTCAGCATAGTTTAGGTATCCGTTCACCGCAATTCCCAGTTCAGCATAGTTTAGGTATCCGTCCAGTGCCACATAGAAGCACGTTACGGCAAGGATGGTCTTGTTCGATTGTATGCAACCTCGATTAAGGCAAGGAGTACCAAAGTTATCCCCGAGCAAGAGTGGACGACTTGCTCTGGCAAGCATCAACGAACGTTACTGTCAGCCGATACGACAGTTGGGTGTGTACCTGTTGTAGCTGTGAGGCGAGTACCGTGCCCACTTGGTCGAAGGAAGTCACGCCCACTATGATCACCCTCGCTCGGGATTTCACATTCGATTTCTGGCGAGTGATCGGTGCTTTCAGCATGAAGCATCGTGTTCATTTTACACAGAATCAAACATTAGTCTGGTACCTTTGTCACTACCACATCATACACTACAGGCTCCACCAGCTTATCTACACTAGGACCGAACAGTGACGCTTGTAATGCCTGAAAATCGACACTTATCTCGCTGTCAGATCCTTGAAACCATTTTTACAACGACTGGCCTTTGCCTTCATGCATCTGAACAGTACGTTCAAGCCTCGCTCTCGCCCTCACGGCGCTTAGTAGAAGCAATGCGATCTCGTCGGTGAAAACCCCGTGTGTTCCATCCCAGCATTGCAGGGATGCGAGGCTCCATCGTAATCCAAGTCCGACGGCGTGTACTCACCGCACCCGCCAACCGCGGTCCGGCCGACCATGCATGTGTCGTGAAAGGTGGAGTTTAGTCTACCCCGTGCCTCGCACCGGGTACGCGCTCTTTTCGCGTGCATCTAGATTCTTAAAACGCTGGGATCGAGAGTCAAAGCATGTATGAAGCACTCGTTCTTTTGCGTTAAAATGCAAAAAAAACCTTACCGGGTACTCAGTTTCGCAAAGTCACCTACTTAAACAGCATATAAAAACCTAAACTTTGTTGACCTCTACCGCCTACCATAGCGATTGTCTATCTGGAAGGGCCAATGGTGAAGCTAGCAATAATCACCCACAGTAGATCCCTCACGTCAGATATCAAAACGCGCCACTTCAGCGGGAAGTGATTGAATAGGTACACCTGAAACGGGACAAGAAGCAACCTAACCACAACAAGGGAGTAGACGAAACTCAGGTACATGGCTTCGATCGTTGGAATCACGTCATCCCATAGAGACTCTCCCTCGAGAAGCTCGGCGACGAACATCAAGACGAGCGCACACAACGGATTGACGACACCAATGTCTATGGCCACTTGAACAGTTGCATACGACGCTTTCGCTTGAGCCGGTATCCACTCGTCGAGTGCACCGTACACGTAGTGCTGAAGAGGAGAGGTGAAAAATACGCCTTCAATTGCGACGATCAGAGTCTGTCGCTTAGCCTGAGGAAGGTCCACGTGACAAGCACAAGGAAGGGTGTGGCAGGAAGTAGAAATTTCGCCCCGATACGCGTGCAAGCCCGACAATGATAGGTTTGTCATCAAATAAATCACAGGGGAAGGGAAGCTGTGAAACAGTCACTACGCTGCGCTTTTCAGGCCAAATTTATGTCAAATTACATTCTGTTGGAACGACGCAAACATTTTTTTTTTCGGTTGCAGATATGGATCACGTCTACCCGAACGTGAATCTTCCTGAACCGTCCATACGATGTTATTGTACGGGCGTCTGGTGTCTGGCAAGGTACATGCTAGCGACAACAGGAACGGAGCACATAGTCGTTTGCGTGGCCGTTGCTATCCATCAAACGACGACAGACCCACGTTAGGGAATGAAACGAAGATGAAACACCGGTAGTTGATAAGTGCGCCAAAACCAGTACAATTTAACGTCTCAAACGCTCCCGACAGAAATGTACCAGAACAATTGAATGCGCGCTTTCACGAAGCGCTTGGAACCGCGGCGTGACGCTGCACTTTAAGCTTGCGAAAGACTCAGTAAAAACAAGAACAGAGTGAGATACGCAATCTTCGGCTATTAGTAGAGTCCCGAATAAGCTAGAAAAATTCACGCATGATACGGCAGAGAGGTGCCAATGCATTGTCTGAGGCTCTTCGTTTGCATACTTCTGTACCTCCATGAAAAACAATATTTTGATGAAACAAAAACGGCGAAGAATACTGAAGCCTCTGTGCGTATATCACGGAACATATTGCAAGCACTGACAGTATCCCGACGGTTGTGGGTAGTTCTGCAGTTGAGGAACAGTATGAAGCATCGCTTATCGAACTACGGGTCATTTCGAGGATGTACTATCGTAAAATAGGCCGTGACGCTTCCACGACAGTCCACATCAGGGCGAATGTCGCGCGCATCAACGTTCTGTTTCAAATACCTGTTGTGTGGCGACTGCCGGGTGACGAAGTACAGCACGCCTTTGTTTGTCGGTATCGATCTGCTGCAGGCAGGACTGCGTGCAAGAAGCCATGCCCCGTCTAGCAAGCAGCATGGACGCCCCTCCAACCCCCGTACTTAATGGCACGGATCTATACGACTTCCTTCATGACCCTTTTGCGACGCCTTCCCGCACTTTTTGAACTCACTTCCGGTGAGCTCCACACCACGTTTGCGCCCTGGCTCCATAGTATGCATTGCGCTAGCAGGTTCCTCAACGCCCCCAATAAACCCGAAGTAACAGCCTTGACCAAAAGCGGCTTCACTTCCAGCGCATCAGCGTATACGTTTACCAGTCTCATCGGACTCCATGCATTAGCAGTTGCTCTAGCAACGTCTTCACGCAGCCAATCCGGTTCGTCGATGACGTTGTGTTCCGAGGTCGTCCTACGTACACTCTCATCACTCAGTAGTGGCCGTCTTTCAAGCGTCGTAGACGGCACAACCCGCGGTGTCGTAGGCATCCTTCGAGACCCGTCAACTCCACTATAGATATCACGTTTCGGTCTTGAGCCTCCGCCACGACGCCTGCTCGCAGACAGAGGGGGACGGGGAAACTCATAAATATCTTGCAAAGGTGTGGCGCGCGGTCCCCGATCCCATTCTGGGACACGACACGAACAAAACAATTCTAGGTCATCAGCAATGAAAAATGTTCGGCGGGAGAATACATTGTGGCTGTGGGTGCCTGGCGTCCGATCGCAGGTCAAACACCCTCAGCAAGCCTGCACAATGAGCATCGAGCGCGTCCCATCCCGAACGAGGCGTTCGAGACGTGGTCATAACTCGACCTCCGCAGTTTCGGGGGCTGCCGTTCCTGGAGTTACTCCGTTCTTTGACCGAAGCAACACCGCAGGGTGCATTTGCTTCAATCACGTATCTCACCCCGTTTCGTTATATCCTCCACTGGGAATCGATATTTTGCAACGCGTCGTTCGTCGTGGGAGTAGATACACACTACCCGGGTGCCAGCGGATGGAAGGAACCACGCTAAAAATCTAAAAATACAGTATATCAAACTTTTCGATACGATCTCCAACGCAAAGGGCCACACAGTGACTGATGTGTATAATGTATATAAAGGCGTTTGTACAGAATGCTACGGTAGGGCTTGCACCAAATATTTCCCGAGGCTCCCCACTGGAGAACCTGCTGTCCATCCGACCTAAACATCACATCTTTGCGAGGAATCAAAGTACGTACCGATGAACACCGCCAAATGGCCCGCCGTCGGTTTAATATCGAAAGGAAATGTAACACTCTAAACAAAATCCACTTATATTGGCTATAGCTCGTCAGGCGAGGAAACGTACTGCGGGCCGAAAGGTGCTACCCCCGACAGTCTAACGCTAGAGCCCTTTTATAGATGAGTCATCCGAACGTCTCGGAAAACGTACGGTGGACTACGGACGAACGGAGGTGACGGGTAATTAGGGTTTTCATGTTGCAAGTGCGCGTTTCGCGTGTTTTCTCGTTGTGGTAAGCGCGCTCGTCGCGCACCGTCACAACCCTCTTCTCGTTTTCTCTCGTTTTTCTATCTACACCACAGACGATAAACGACCGTCGCGGATCGCGCAAGTCCATCATGATGAGCAACTCTGCGGAAGTGGGTGACCTATACCGTTTTGGTTTGAGGGCGTAGGGCGGGCGCTGGCGGCGGAACTTTGTCCCGACTAACCACAAGCGTTCAAAATAGTCAAGAGTAGTCAGGCTTATAGGTAGGGGGAAACGCGTTTTTCGTCATTTAATCTGAACGAGCTGGGTGTAGGTACATGTCGAACGAACCTGGTTTTGATACATGTCTGTTTACAGACATTCTAGGAGTAGGAATCATGCACTACGGAACACAGCGTACCTTCCGACCCTCGATAGTCATTGCAGTCTACCAATACTATTTAATTTTCCTTTGAACAGTGAGCAGCGCTTGCTCCAATCATCCCATCCAAATACGGAAGGGTATCCAGAATACAATTGAGTGATGATACCTGGTACTTGAAAGGTGCTATCAATCAGACCTGAATATTCGACAAACGTGCACCAACAATGAAGTGCCCCTTAGGGAATCACCGGGCTGAATTTCAACTATCCAATCTGGAAGGGTGATATTTCCGTGCCTTGCCAATCAAATCAAACCAAGTACCATATTCATCCAAATTGTGTTCGACCTCATGAGAACATCGATGCACTCGTTACATCAGGATGCAACGACGGCCTGCAATATCCCCAAGCACTATGCAATATCCCCAAGCACTAAATCCTTAACTCAGGTCCGTCCCTGTGCTATGAAGAATATCTCGAATCCTTCACTAGACTTCTTCCGTCCAAGGGTGATTTCCCCACTCAGCATGTATGTGCCAACTTCACGCCTTCGGCATCAACTCGACCGCCTCTTCCCTCCGCGCACTATTCAGTTGACTGCCCCGTAATACGAGCCTGTACCGGTGATCTGCAGCCCATCATAAGCATCTGTTTGGGCTACTGCAGGATCACCCCGATACATTCAACCCCGAAAACGCTTAAAGAAACGAACGCTATCGTATCTCATTTTTATTCGAATTTTGCGGGGGTAATATTGGTGGTCATGATGTCCAAGCGATTCTTCACGACTCTGTCGAGTTCGTCGTCCTCCGCTCGGTGTCGGCGCTATCGTGCGCCACGCGAGCTCCCTGCTACGACCGTGCCATAGCCGCCCCACATATCCGCCCTCGGTGACGCCGCAGAATGAACGGGCGTTGATGACAAACTCGGCGAGCGAATAGCGTGCAGAGGCGCTCTCTCAAGAACTGCTCGCTCTCTCCTCGGGAAGCAGGGCGGATTACAAAACTGAATTCGTGATGAATTAATCCTAACTGAGGGGGGGGGAAATTGCAGACAAATTTCGACATAAAATTTCCCACACCAACTTCAATATAAGCTGGTCCCCGCCAAAACCAATACACATATTTATAAACAGTAAAAAAAAACCATCGAAGTAGATACTGAAAACTGGAGTCAGCATCGAAAACCACTTGAAATTGAGCGAGATGGCCGCTCCTGCACGAAATCACAAAGATAAAAGTTCCAATGGAAAATAATCGGTAAGCAAAAACAAAAATGAAAAAGGGTGTTTTCGGGTATATCTCCGTGGTAGGGCGCTCGACCGCACAGCGCAGAAACGTGAGTTGAAATCCCACCTGCAGTGTGATTATCATATTTGTTTTGGTGGGTGAGACGAGCAATTGATGGGTTTGAGTGCCCCTTTTTTCTTCGTTCTGGTCAGCAAATGTATGGGTTTGAGTGTCACGTGATTTATTCGTGCGACAGTCGTACTTGGGCAGAGCGCTCACCTCTGAAGGGCAGATACGCAGAGTGTTTTTTTTTTACATTTTTTTAGTGGGTGCATAGAGGGGTGGGTTGTTGGTTTTCCCGATGGGTTCATGGGTGGGTAGGTGGGTCGATTGGTACGTGGGTGGGTGCTTTCGTGCCTGTGGTTGGTGACCCGTTATTTTTTTCGGTAATTGCTTTTTGTCCGCTGTACCGACCCCGCTCTGACATACATCAGCATACCTCTAGACTATCTGAATTATATAGTTGCTGTTTTTCTGCCTGCCAATAAACGCAGCGCGATCAAGAGCGCTTCAATCCGGCCTTGCCCCATGGGTAGGGAGACTGGGTGGCACAACCAGCAGAGCACCGGCTCCCATGCCGCGCCGAACCGTGACCGTGACACAACACCGAGGCAGCTCTGACCGTCATCTAGCCAACCTATTTGCTGACTTACGATATTGAATTTCAGTTCTGGCGGCTGATTGGATGACCTAATCCATACCAGAGGCCGCTGGCTCTTTCTGGATGATTGGTGTTGAATAGAACCACCGACGTTCCGTCACACCCGGAGAGGATAAGGTCCCATCCTCGGATCATCATCCCTCCACATCTACAACCCCGATAAATCGGAGGACAAAAAACAGCGATCCCGTGGGTCGACACCGCCTCGCACCGTGTGCAAACCCCACCCTCAACGGCTGATCACTGACTTCTTAAGTCTCATGGAGACAACGGCACAGGGGGACGATAGGTTCCCATTCCCAGGATCTAAAATACTTCCAAACATCTAAAACGAGATCCTCTTACAATCTATGAGTACGGACCTTTACGTTGAAAAGCTGTTCAGGTTGTTCGCTTCCCAGGTACGGGCGAAGACCCAACCGAACCCCTAACCCTAACCCTGACGCCAAACCGAACAAAACGGTCCGCAACAGGCCATAAACGCGGCTGCGCCGCGTTTGCATCGAACCAGGAAATTTCTTATTTTCGGAAGACAATTCCGAAGTTCAGACCGCGCTACGCAATTATTAAGCTAAACACGTTGCTTAAGATCCTTACTCACAGATTGGAAGCCGTACTCTACAACCCCAATATCATAAGGACGAAACCAGACACCCCCCGGGTCGATACCGCTCCGCAAGGTAGGGAAACCCCAATCACACGGACTGATTTCGGATTAACTGGTATGTCGGGACCAGCGCGCTGCGAGAGTTGTCCCTCGACAGAACGTCAGGACCCTTTGCGCCCGGGGACGATAAGTCCCCTCCCTTGATCAGAACTGCCTCCATGCATATACAACTCCGAACACATACGGAGGAAAACGGAGGCTCTTCTTGCCCCTCGCCACCGCGGTTCGTACCTTGCACTTTTACCTTAAGAAGACATTACCCCTATCTTCCCTCATCTCCTCGCGTCGAGTTGTACCTACCCAAGGTACCAAGCCGCTGTCAGCGGTTAGATAATGTTTCTTTCTTTTTTGGCAAAGCAAATCCATCACACCGCGGTGGGATTCGATTTCCGGGACCAACGCTATTCAGGGTGGCATTCAAGGGTAACTCCTAGACCACTCGGTCGACCTTGCACGGATGTAATCATGGTTATCAACACAGAAAGTCAACTAAAAAATCAAATATATGCATGCAACGTGTGGCGATGATGGAGGCGTTTTTTCCAGTATACTGATGTATTTTCGAGGATAATGTATAGGAGGCCGGGAATGCCATGTGGTTACCATGTTATTCCAGCAATACGAGGAGGGTGTTCGAATCAAGGAACACACATTTATCCAGGGGAGTGATGATGAAAGCCTCGAACGTGCGGTAGGATTCGACATTTGGCATTTTTGTGATGATATGGCGATCTTCCTCTGGTCCCGAAACGCATTTTGGTGGGCTTCCGCACTGCAGTATAATGCTAGGTGTTTGATGGACATACGCAAGGTAGAAACTACTGGCGAATACACAGGCCGAATTAATATGTAGATTGATGCCACCGTACATATGGCTGCGCCAGTGCCCATCATTTTCACGAACCGCAACCCACCAAAACAGAAAATTGATAGGATCTGCGGGCGTCTTCACGTATTTACCACTGAGAAAAGCCGCCAGGATACCAAGCAGTAGCCAGTAGTCCAGCGAGTCGCTGATCGGTATCATAGTCCCCTGTGGCGAGTGGACCACAGCAGCAGTACAAAGTCCCTCGGCAGAACAAGCAGTGCGATATGTCTATGCCAATTCAGTAGTATGCGGTGGAACTCCATTGGATCGGGTATCAGATATCTCTGGTTTACATGCGACAGAATACCGAAATACCGTTTCGAGCTCAGAAGCGCTTTTTTGTTCGAGTTATATTTTTCACACATGCTGGGGATCTCGAGACTTGAGAGCTCCGTGATCGATCGACCGTGCACACGCACATTCTTCACTTCCCTTCACTTATCTTCGCTTCTCTTTTCTTCCCTTCTCTTCTTTTCCTCGTCCTGTTCTGTTGGACCGAGAGTCGACGAAGGCCTTGAGGGCTTTTCGCGGGTTAGGTCAAACCTCATGGGTCGGGTCGGGTCGGGTTGGGTCAGTTGATCCGACCCGACTGGCGAACATTTTGACGTGTGTTGACTTGACCCGACCCGACCCGTGAGATTTAGAAAGCCTCTTGACCCGACCCGACCCGACCCGACCCGCGAGATTTGAAAATATGTTGACCCGATCCGACCCGACCCGTGAGGTTTGAAAAACTCCTGACCCGACCCGACCCGACCCGCGAGAAATCAAAACCTCCTGACCCGACGCGTCCCAACCCACCACTTTCGGATTGACCCGTGAGACACGGATTTCATGCGGGTCGGGTCACCTTGACCCGCGAGATCATTTATCCTGACCCGCAGATTCGACCTGCGGATCCCGCCCGTGGGTCGACACTTGAAAAAATAATCACATTCATTTTTGTGCCCAGCAACGATATGTGGCCTAGCTGTAGTGGGTATGGATGGATGCGGGCATGCGTATATAGATTTAGCGGTGTTTAAATGTTTGAGTAAGATACACAAAGGAGTATTATTGAGTATTTGTACGAGAGAAGCCTTTGGGTAAGAGAGCGGGAAGTGCTTTAAGTGTCGGATCCGCGGGCCGGATGCGCGGGTCCGACCCGCGGGTCAGCAGAAAAATCTCGCGGGTCACGCTGGCCCGACGCGCGAGTTACCCGTTTCTCACGGGTCGTGACCTGACCCGACACGTGAGCTTTTCATCACGTCTTCACCCGACCCGACCCGACCAGTGAAATTGGAAAATCTCTTGACCCGACCTGACCCGACGCGCATGATTTGAAAACCTCTTGACCCGACCCGACCCGACCCGTGACATTTTGAACACTTCCTAACCCGTCCCTACTCGTGACACTTTTCATGCTTTTTCTGAGTGCTGAGATTTGAACAACAACCAGCCGATTCGACAGTGGCTGAAGTGCGTACTTCTGCGGCGGACTGCATGATCTGACTCAGGAGCCACGCACACACGCCTACTACGGGGATTCCGTCAAGATTCACGCCCTCGTCGACAGCAAGTACGCATCCACATCCTCTGGTCCTGATCTTGAGTCAGCACGCGTGCCCAGTCTTTTAGCGAGTCCAGGCACTACTGAGCCGAAACTCGTATCCAAGGCTTTGTCTTGTTTGTTGACGGCAACGACGGGACGGGGCGACAAACCCGCCGTCAAATGGACAGCGTAGTTCCGTCCTATCGTCAACATTGCGTACGGTGGACTCGTACCGTCTCGTCACGCCGAGACAAAATGTGTTCCGTTGTTTTTTTTGTGCCATACCGATGAGAAAATTGGCCCTCAACCGTTCCGTCCAACCGTCAAACCTGCCCCTACCGTCCCGTCCCGCCATCAAAACGTGCCCTTACCGTCCCGTTCCGCCAACGCCGCCACTCCTTCCCCTCGAGATAGCGTGAATACTGCATTAATATTTTTTCTGCCGTCAAACATGTCAGGAGAGGGCAGTTTAAGCCTGTGACGGACGGCCGTCTGGAAATAATCGTCGACCGAAACTTTGAGAGTACTACAATACTAAAATTATATCAAACTCAACCTTCCATAAACCGTACGAGTAAACTTCGTAGGGATACCGTCTACTACACATCCCATATGGAATGCTCGCGATATGTTTTTGTGTGAACCTCTTCTAGAGAGCTGCATTCTCCAGGTTCCCCACAGACCTTCATTGATCACCAGCACCAGTTAATTTCACCGGTCTTCACTCACTACTATACAGGTAATAGTTTGCATTTTCACCGTGTTTTGGTCATTAACAGACATACCACAGTACACAGAGCATTTGTGCAGCAGACCTCTACTCCATCGGTCACCGACACTGCATTTCACCGGCCTCTACTCTTAAAGTAGATATCGTGCCAGTAGTCGGCATCTAGGGTGGTCCTTTTTCGTCGTATCATATTATTTTATTGTATCCACACTACTACTTGTACTACTTGTACTATTTGTACTACTACTACTACTACTACTACTACTACTACTACTACTACTACTACTACTACTACTACTACCACTACCACTACTACTACTACCACTACTACTACCACTACTACTACTATTACCGCTACTACTACTACTACTACTACTACTACTACTACTACTACAAACACCGCTAATACTGCGTGTACTGCTACTGTTAATACTGCTTACTGCTGTACTACATATTACCCTCGGCTAACTATATATATAGATATATATATATATGCAATATTGTTGGCCCTCTGCTCTCAGCGATCGTCAGCGTTTCTTGAGAGTATTTTTTGCGTTGTTCGTGCTAGCGCGGGATGAGGTTCACCTCAGGGGACAAAACTGCCTCATCGTGATCCCCGATCCCGACTGTGTCGGGGGCGGCCTTGGGCGTGCCTGCGGCGTGCCCTGGCTGCCGGCTGGCCGGGTGTGAATACGTCAGCTGTGAGTTGGACCAGTTGAGAGGTCAGTACTTGATTTATGAGAGTCTCGTGGCCAAAGAAGTTGGTAGTCGGCCTACCGTTGCCCCGTCAAGCCTACTCTTGGCCCGTCAAACCCTCTTCCAAAATATTATAGTTTTTACCATTAGGATGTCCTTCACAGCTTTGGCCGGATGGGCTGTGTTCGTTTCTTGCAGAAGCTTTCATAACAACATCAGCTGTGAGTTGGACGAGTTGAGTGGTCGATACTTGATTTTTCAGTCTCGTGGCCCAATCTTTAGGTTGACGACCTACCTTTACCTCGTCGAGCCTACCTTTGACCCGTCAAACCCTCTCCTGATATATAGTAAGAGCATTGGGATGTCTTTGACGGCTGCCTGTTCGGGGGCAACTACTGTGCCTTACCCGACATCTGTGCTCGCTCGTGACGGTAAAAATATTCTGTTTTCGATGCCAGCATCCAGATTGGATGTCTTCTCCTTTGGCCGAAACGGGAGAGGCCGAATCTTCCGCAGCGTTCGACAGCTCATGGCGGCAAGAGTGTGGAGAATATGGGTTGTCGTGGCCGGTCTCATGCTCCGCCGTTGCTTGTGCGTTGAGGGTTGGGCGTTCCAGAAACGAGTGTCGAAATTCCGATTCGGGCTATTTTACGTGTGAAAGCACGAGTTTTGCGAAAACAAGTTGTGATTCGTAAGCTAGCATATGGTCGGGAAACGAGCGTCACGAGTCTCTTTGGCTGTTGAGCACGCCTGGCGACCAGGCTCCGTGAAGCAGTGAAGGAAAGGTCTTTGGTTTCGCCGAATCGCATGAGGGTACGCCGCGGGAGGAGCGGTACAGTGGCAGTTAGACGGTGTCTACGATTTTGCTTTTTATTTGCACCCAGCACGCAGCAGCAATGGCTATGATTGCCATCAATAGGAGTGACTGTATATAGCCCTTCTCATTAGGCACCAGTATCACTTGAGGCATGGAGTCTCGGTTGTATTGTGAAGGCGTTTTTATTTTATCGTGTAACCGCCAAGCAAAAATTAAAGTCATGAACATGAACCGTTCACGCCGAGGTACGACGCCTACGTCGTGCCTCTTCCTGCTCGTGTGCCACCGGGCTGCCCTGTCCGGACTGTTGTGCCAGGGGCAGCATCGGGCGTGCATCATGTGCTACTGCTGCTGTTGCTGCGGTTCATCCGTTGCCCTGGTGCTACTGCTATGTATGTCCTGCTGCTGTTCTCTTCTGCTGCTAGTGCTGCTGCTTTGTCTGCGGTATGTTTTTGCTGCTGAACCCTGTGTAAGTATGGGTATTGCGCAAGTCAACTCCTCTCGGTGATGTCTCTCCGCGAGACGGATCCATCTGCTTCAGAAGCTGTAAGAGTGCACCGTCTCGCAATGGATATTTAAATAGCATCTCGGCGGAGGTCTCGTGACAGCGTAATTTCCGGACGATATGCACCTGTACGCTATACTGCCGCTGCTGAACTTGCTGCACCAACGTAATCATCGGCGCTTCGTACTGTCGATTAACTCGATCGACTGCTGCTCAACTAATTGTTTGGTATATATCTGTACAAGAAGCATACAGTACGGACGCCGAGCGTCTCGTACGTGGAATTTTGTAGTGCTGCTTGCTTCTGTATGCAAAAGACTAGTGCGCTGTTGGGCCGGATGGCGGACGACAATGTTCGTTTTCTCGTGTTCGCAGCGTTTTCTCTCTTCACCCATTTTTGTTTTTGTTATGCACCCCTTGACAGTACTGTCACACTAACAGCCTCGAGTTGCACACCGGTACGCCCTTCGCCATTACGGGCATGCGCGGAGCCTCCGGCGGGCGTCAGCCCGCCGCGGCGAAGACTCCCTTGTATATATTTTTCACTGATTTGCTGTCGGGGTATCTATCGTTTCAATATTCCATTTACCATATCAAAATGTGCAGCTCTTACTCCAGTCACACCATCCTCATGCAAACGGGCAACCATTATAGAATCCAATGACTTTAACAAAACTCAAAGGTGCCATCAATCAGGCCTGAATAGTCGGCAAACGTATACCATGATAATGCAGTCGCAGTCATCGCCTTGGTTTCAAACAGTGACGGTCCTGTGTTCACTTCGCCGGTCGCCTATTTTATTACTGTTTTACTTTTTTCTATTTTGTTTATCCATCCCATTGAGTTGCGTGGGATATGTTGATCGCGAGAACTACGAGTTGACACCCACTATTACGGGGGACCATAGTTAACAGGACCAAATATTGTTAGTAAAATAGTGAAATACATAGGTTTTTATGAATATCATAGGTCCTATTAACTATGGACCCCCGCAATAGTACTCAGCTGCGATTTCAAAACCTGCGTGTCGGACTATCGAAATGCTTCGACCTGCATACTTCGAAGTATGTACTTCAAGGAATAATGCGTCATACGTTACGGCGTAAGACCTAAGAGCATTTTACCCGGTACTTTGTACTGCAGTACCCGTAAATACACCGTAGTATTCTGTTCGAAACTTTGACTTCAATTGAACAATACAAAACGTGAACAAGTAGTGTTGCGATCAGCATCCCGAGATATTTCATAGGAGGTGTAGACGCAATACGACTCACGGACATCTTTGAAACGTGCGCATCATGATACCACGCTTACTGTTGCGCGTTCCATCTAGGCAGAACGTCCTACCGTAGTTTGCCTGTCCCCAAAGGGCTTACTTGGGAATGCGCCGTGTACATACAACACATCACGGGCACAACTCTCTCTAAGTCCACTTGTGCTCCGTTTCTGACGCTAATACTGTATAACGCTGGAGGAGCTGAAACGCAACACCCCGAAAGTGTTAGTTTGCGGTGTGTACAAGACGTCACTCGTGCCCCTTTTCAGCATACAACTGCAGCAGGAGTAGTCTTTAAAACATGGACATGGCACCACACACAACCCATATAATGTCACCGACTGTCACCCAATCCTCTCTTTCTTCGCTGACTGCCGCTGTCGCTCTGTGTACGCATGCCATTCAAAACTATTTATCAGGTTAGTAGACTGAATCAGCAAGGCCTTTGAGAACTGCAGTCTGATATTAAGGACAAAGCGCTCAAATTTGAAGTAGTTTGTCTCCACAACGGGACTGCGATCCTAAAAGGCTTACCTGGTAATTGGTATCACGGGGGACTATATATAGTAAATAGTAGGGCAGGGCAAAGGTTGGACGGAGGTATGAGAATTCTCTCGCGACGTCGATATTTGCTGCGTACGAATATTACTTGTTTGGAGATGCTGCAGTTGCCGCTATTCAAAAGCAAGAAACAAAAACATAACATCACAGTCGCATCGCGCAAATTGCGGTGACCTCGACGTGTCGCGAACACAGCCATAACAAATAAAACGCCGCAGTCAAGTCCAAAATGAGAAAAGGCATACAACAAGACTTTTCGCCGATGATCGTTACGTACATGCACCCCGCGAACAACACTCTGTCGACCGAACAGTTAACACGAATGTAGCTGCGCAGAACTCGAAAGGCTGGACGCGCCGTGCAGCATTTCTGCAAAATGCGTTCTAGCAAAAAGACCGAATAAAGAAGGCAGGCAGTCCGAATCGAGAAGCAATATCACACAAAAAAATCAAAACGTTCGAACACACATGTGAACAACACCTGAGACGCTCAAGGCGGTGGTACGTCGGAGTCGAGTCGACAAGGCACAGCTGCGCTCCCAACGTCGTAGTGGCCGGGACTTCGGCAAGGCGGAGGCATGATGGGTCCTTGTCTAGTCGCCTCGATTATCTCCACGCGTTCTTGGCTTGCGCGCTCGTGGTAGCTTGCACTACTACGGTATGGTGTCGTTTGTGCCTGGGGAACAGGCAAGGTCATAGACTTTCGAAAGTAGACATACATATGCTGGAAACTATGATACCAGTCATAGTCGAAATCGTCGCAAGACGTGGTACTCCCCCCGAGTATACTTCAACCACCGCCCTCTCGAACGCAACTGGGTCACGAAATAGTTCGGAATGGAGTAGATGACAGCTACGAGGCAGTACTCAACCCCTATCATGAAAACGGATGACGGTGCTGGCGGCTCTCTGGCGCCCTCGTAGATGCCTACACGCGCAGACGCGAAGAAAACGCGATCTGGGGCGTTGTCCGCACTCCAAGGAAGAATCGACCATATGGATGTGCTCATGTGCCGGGCGCAGCTTCTCGTCGCACTGGGGGCACGGAGCAGGTCCAGGAAATGAGAAGTCGGAGGCGGCCCCGGTCAGGAACAAGGCATTGACTGCATCCTGGAGTGACTGGGGTGGTCCGTGCGGAATCAAGACTGGTGCGGGATCTCGCCATCGTGCACATTGGGATGCGGTTATCTCGATATGTGTATGGTCCTCGACATGGCAATCGGTAGTGTAGTTGCCAGTTGAATCCGAGAGCCGTCCGAGTGTACATGATACGAGCATGCCGTTCCACGACGTCACCTGGCCATCCGCTGTCGGGGTGGAGTTGATCATCAGGTCGAAGGGTGATACAGAGAGGTCCGATCAAGACCCCGGCTGCTAAGCGGCAGCACCGTTGTTGACGTGGGTCGTTATCGTTCTAGCAATAATATAAGTATCAAGAAAAGTACGTAGGAAGCACGTAGTCGTACCACAGAATTTCCGCTTTTTCTTGTGGTTTTGGGTACTATAAAATTTTGTTTTGGCACTACAAGAAGTGGGTACCGTAGGTTGCAGGTATCGAGAAGTCAGTATCACTGCAGTCTTGTTCCGACCAGCTGTGTAGGGTGTTTAAAGGGTAGTTTTCTGTCGTCCAACGGCTTGGAGGCGTTCCAGTCGATGTTCGTCCGCCTCAATGCCGGTCGAGCAACGTTTGCACAGCAAGATATAGGCGGTGTGTATGGTATGGAGGCAAAGGACGACCGCAGGAACTATACTGCTACTTGCTACTACTGCTGTGCTCTCAAGCGGTTGCAGGGGACACCCTGCTACTACTGTGACGCAGCTTTTGGGTCCACTAGATACGTCAATGTAATTATGACGAGCTTGTCCATCCAAAATACCAACCGCGCAGCTCGAACAACAGCAGAGACGGCGGTGCGTGGTGGTGGCGCAGGCAAACGGTGGCGACAGCAGGCACATGCGTACTGCTGTCCTCTCGATTGGCTGTGAGAATTGCACTGCTGTTCAGAACAACAGCAGAGGAGTACATAATTTTTTTTTTTGGTGCCGGTTGTTGATCGTTGTGGTCGGTGTGGTTTGGAGTCGGGATATCGTTCATGCATGTACATGCGCCCGTGCCCCCAGCTCTGCCTACTATCCGTCCTCGGTGTTGCATCGTAGGCTCCGATACATGCAACTAGTCATAAATTACACCCCGCACATGCCACCGTGCGCGCATGATTTTGCCTGCTGCTGGTGTGCTGCTGGGCGCCTACTGCTGCTGGCGAATGAGTAGTTTTGTCTGGTGGCAGTTGGTCGTTGATCGTTGTGGTGGGCGTGGTCGGGAGTTAGGATACATATATGGGTACATAGATACATACATAGGCCCGCACCCCAAGCTCGTCCTATTTATCCTCGACTATAGTAAATAGGAAAACATATTGTGGGTAAAAATAGATAAATATATAGGTTTTTGTGTTTACCGTAGGTCCTATTTGCTATGGTCCCCCGTCAGGGTAATGAGGTGCGATCTCAGTTCCTGCATTAGTCATATCTGCGATGCATCATGCTGGGCGAATATCGACTGTTGTGCACAACCAACACAACCGAAAATTTTCGTACGCGGCCTTACGTATCCGTGACGTTTGGGCAAATAATTGTACCGACTGGATTGTGAATCGCTACCATTTTTATCGTCAGTCGGATCGAATAAATATATTTTTAATGTTTTTCTGGAGGCGTTTCATTTGAGGGAGTGACTAACTTGACCAGCTCCATGAAAAATAGGTAGGGTAGACGGAAGTGTGTTCGAAACTGCTTCGCCGTAATGGTCGTGGGGTCAGAGGGGTACTCATCGTCCAGCAGCTGCGCCCAACCACACATGCATGCTGGTTTCTCGCCTCTTCCTCGAGCAGCGTGTGAGCTTCACACGCGTGGCATTCTCCTGCATCTCGTCCTGGAGGCCATCGCGGCGCTGGACTTCTTCGAGAGCCGCCAAAGCTACAGCCAGCGCAGCAGTTGGCCTAAAAGGTCATCGATACCGCGCAGTGTACCCATGGGGTGCTGACACGTGCTGCTGACGACCGTAGCTAAGGATATAGCACGTTGGATCGCGGCGAGGAGCAACAGACGTGACAGCAACCAATCTAGCGTCGCCGATCGATGTATCTGCGTCGGTCGTGTTGTTGTGGCATATGGGTGTGTGATACTCGTATGCGGCGGGACTTTCAAACTTTTCCGAAGCATGAATCCGGCTGGCATGTTGGATCGAAAATCTCTGTTTTCTCGACTGTCTCGTCCAGTTGAAAAACACAACCGAAACATCTTGCATTAAAGAGGTTCTTTTTCAACTGCATAAAAAAGCCACTTTTTGTCTCCGATCGGAAACCGGCTTTTTCAATCCATGTTTCCAACTAACTGCATAAGAACTGGCCTAAATCAATTATAGACGCAATAAACTATCTGGTATATTGAAATAGGAACTGCTCTAGATTGAAATTTGAAGTCACACCCCAATACCCAACCTATCAACCGGGCATCCACCTTACACATCTCTCACACACGCAGCCCACACCAAATTCCAAGTTTCACCAGGATAACCTCCGCCGCAGGGTTTCCACCGCCACCACCGTTTTGCTCGACACGGCCATCATGAATGCGCACTTAACATGCGTAGCCGACCAACCCTTACCACCACCACCGCCACCACCAACTGCATCGACTGCAACCACCGCCTCCATAGCACAGCCACGAGAACAGCCAACCACCAGAACCACGAGGTAAGCACAGACTGGATAACAGTTCCAGCTGGCACCGCATACATACGCTCTTGGGGCTGGGGTCGGAAAGTCTCAGACGCCGCCGCCCCTTTGGCCCGTCCTACCGAAAAAACAAATGTACCGTCCTGCGTGGTCTTGAAAAAAATGTTACCATCCCGTCCCGTCGATGGAAAAAACGAACGTCACGTCCCGTCGCGAGAAATATTATCTACCGTCCCGTCGCGTCATTAAAAAAAGACGTCGATGTACCGTACCATCCCGTCCCGTCCAGAATGTTCACACCCACCGTCCCGTGCTGCCATTGTATTTTTCATTGTTTTGGCGTCCTGTTTTCAAGGTATTTCGCACCGAACACGTCACAACAGTCCCCTCTCCAATATTACCAGCCAGGAAAAGCCTTGAAAGTAGCGACGGCGAAGTGCAACCAGCCACGGCTTCTTTATCCAATTCATCTTGCACAGGATATTGCCTATCCACCATCCGCCGATCTTTCCTCCGACTCGAACTCGTGACGAATAAAAATACCAAAGGAACGCACGGTAAAGGCGAGACGGGAAAATCGGGTCGAGACAGAAACGGGATGGGCCGGGAACGGGAAACCACGTGATTTATTTGTCGTTCCCGATCGCGATTTCCCGACCCTTCCCGTAGTCAATATTTACCGTTCCACTGGTTCCCGTTCCCGACTATTCCCCTTTTCAATGTATGCCCGTTCCCGACTATTCCCCTTCCCACTGTCTGCCCGGTCCCGATTATTTCCGCCCCCACTGTCTACCCAGTCCCGACTACCCGCGTTCTCATTGTCTGCCCAGTCCCGATTATTCCCATCTCACTGATTGTGCCCAGCTACGCCCGTCCCATCCCCACGCTGGCACGTAGCTTCCCCATCATATGACCATGTAAGGATGCGTGTGTTATCTTCACATCAAATCGCTTCAGTCTGCCCAGCTTTATTACTCGTAGTACCAGATACACCCAGTGCCCGTCCTGATTCCTGGGGAGTTACCAATTCGGTGGTCACAGACTGTGAGACAGAGCCAGACCGAAAATAAAAGGGTAATGCTATTTGCGACACCGGTGTCGTAATTTCTTATTCGCGACACGGTGTCGTAAGCCGCTTATTTGCGACACCGCGTCACGTTCGCGGCACATACCTCAGATTGGCTCCGCACCGCCAGAGATGTGTTGGCATGGTGCAGGGCCATCATTGAAGCTATCGCATGGCCGAAACGGGCCAGGCCTCGAGGCGATATCTGGCCTCTTGGAGCACCCACCCGCAAAACGTTCAGATCGGTGTCGCAAATAAGGCTTATTTGCGACACGCGTGTCGCAAATACCGTATTTGCGACACCGCGACGTGGTTGCCGCACACGCCCCTGATCGGCAAAGCACTACCAGTAGAGTCTCAGCATCGTGTAGGGCTACCATTGAAGCCATCCTGTAGCCAAAACGGGCCAGCACTCGAGGAGATATAGGGTATCCTGGTACATCCCGCAGAATCTTCTGGCTCCTGTCGCAAATAAAAGTAAGGCTTAATTGCGACACGCGTGTCGCAAATACCGTATTTGCGACACCGCGACGTGGTTGCCGCACACGCTCCGGGTGCTCTGTTTACGCGTCTATTAACATGGGCACAAATGAAGGGCACAGAAGTTTGAGCATGCTGCGTTCTGTATATGGTTTTTGTACTTGTCTGTGGATGCTATCGAAATAGGTGGGTGTATGTCATCTACAGCAGTCTCATAGTATCTCAGTAAAATCGGCGTTCGTTCCGTGCAACCATCACCACCCACCAATGTGGTTGTTTAATTGCCCTTTAACAGCCGTGTAAAAGCGCCTATCCCTCAGGCGTTTACCACCGCCTATCGTTCTGCCGCACAGAACTCAACAAACTTTCGAAACGCTGTGCACAGTTTTTGTCGGATTAGTTAAGGTAACGAACACACCCCATAGATACACAGAGGGCGGTCATACTGCAGCTTGCCTAGCTGTGCGCCATGTTCGTTGTACGCGTTTGTTCCGACGCATTATCCTACTTGTTGCACCAACAGCAGTCTACAGTATCCGCACTGCTGTAGTATTGACACATACTAATACTAACTTAGGGCACATGCGTAGCACGTAGTTTGTAAACGGATTCCCGATGTTTCTCTCTAACGGTTGTGAAACATACAATCATAGCAACCCACAGCAGACTGCATGAGTTCAATGTAAGCGGCAGAGGGGTTAGCCGCCTTGTTTATGGTGCCGAAGAAATCGGTATGTAACGTGTGTAGGAGGTCGTGGGGTTTGTAGACTGCTTGGAAGGTGTCCTTCGATGCCCTGCAGTATTGTGTAGAGTCCCCACCGTGCTGTTGTATGCTGTACACACTGGTGCGCGGGTTGGACGTTTTTCCAGAAGTTCAGGCAGAATGTTTGCGGAGAGAAGCCCAACCATTATGGAAGATTCACCAACATCCCGCAACTCCAGCAGATTGTGCGCACTGACTTGCCCCACTCAAATCATGCGGAGTCTCCTCGTCCAGGCTACGCAGTCAATTCCCGATTATTTTGGATGCCCTGGTTGGCGAGGCAGTCTGATGGGTTATGTATATATAGTTTTCGCACTCAGCCTATCGTGTTTGTGTGTTTATTATTAATATGTTGTATGTAGCACAGCAGCAGCAGTAGTAGAAGAGCCACGTTGAATATTCTGACCGTGTACTAGGATAACCCATATCTCCTCGAGTACTGGTCCGTTTTGCCTACACGATAGCTTCAATGGTAGTCCTACACCATGCAGAGTAGACTCAAATGGTAGTGCGTTGCCGACACGGATCGTGTGCGGCAACTACAACGCGGCGTCGCAAATAAGGCTTATTTGCGACACCAGCCAGAAGATTCTGCGGGTTGTACCAGGATACCCCGTATCTCCTCGAGTACTGGCCCGTGTTGGCTACACTATGGCTTCAATGGTAGCCTTACACCATGCTGAGACTCTACTGGCAGTGCTTTGCCGATCCGGAGCGCGCAACAACCACGGCGCGGTGTTGCAAATACGGCATTTGCGACACGCGTGTCGCGAATAAGGCTTATTTTTATTTGCGACAGGAGCCAGAAGATTCGGCGGGATTATCCAGGATACCCCATATCTCCTCGAGTACTGGCCCGTTTTGGCTACAGGATGGCTTTATCTAGGAAGAGGAAGAAGTGTTGAACCCCTTTTTCTTGTTTGGGAGGACCGAACGGCCCGACCGAACGGGAATATATTTGATGTAGATGGACACCACCGAAGATGGATGTCGACATCAATGTGCTCTGGCGTGTGCAAAATATACCGTTCGTATTGATTCGGCTGGCGAGGCCCAGGATTCTGCATGGACCCAAACACGTAGTTTTACACAGGCACGGAACGAATGACCACGAACAGCCTCGTTCCGTTCCGCTCGTTCCCATGCTCTCTAGGGGGGGTAAGACACACCCCCAATGGTAGCCCTGAACCATGCTGAGACTCTACTGGTAGTACTTTGCCGATCCGGAGCGTGTGCGGCAACCACGTCGGGGTGTCGCAAATACGGTATTTGCGACACGCGTGTCGCAAATAAGCCTTTTTTTTATTTGCGACAGGAGCCAGAAGATTCTGCGGGATGTACCAGGATACCCTATATCTCCTCGATTACTGGCCCGTTTTGGCTACAGGATGGCTTCAATGGTAGCCCTACACCATGCTGAGACTCTACTGGTACTGCTTTGCCGATCAGGAGCGTGTGCGGCAACCACGTCGCGGTGTCGCAAATACGGTATTTGCGACACCGATCTGAACGTTTTGCGGGTGCTCCAAGAGGCCAGATATCTTCTCGAGTCCTGGCCCGTTTCGGCCATGCGATAGCTTCAATGATGGCCCTGCACCATGCCAACACATCTCTGGCGGTGCGGAGCCAATCTGAGGTATGTGCCGCGAACGTGACGCGGTGTCCATGTCGCAAATAAGAAATTACGACACCGGTGTCGCAAATAGCACCCAAATAAAATGTTTAAAAACATGCAAATTCATGGGTCATGCAAATGAATTTCGCAGCGTACCGGGTACGAGAACACAACACAAGGAAAGACAAACAAAATATGAACGAAAGGACGATTTTAAAAAAGCAACTAGATTCGGCAACATTTTGGATGAAACAGCAGTAGTAGATAAAGACCGTCCCCCCCTCTACATTGGTATAATGAAAACACGATTTACCTTACTTGAATTCAATTTAGATACGACATGAACTCGATCAACCACAGTAGTGGGGCCTATAGAAGGCGACATGGATAAGGATACCACTCGAGATAATGCGGTCAAAATCAGCTGGAACGGCTGGAACTCTCATTGAGGCAGATATCGCATTATATAGTCCCTGGGCCCTATATAAGGCGTCTTACGCGTTATTTACGGCCCATTCCTGCCTCCACAGCAGTACAAAGCCTAGCTCTGCTGCTGCTCCCTCCGAGAGTAACATCACACCCTTGTTGCCGTTGCTGCGAGAAAGAACACACGCACGCGTACAGTACAACGAGTAGTGGATATACGCACGATGCCCTGTCCGGTGGGCGACCTGTGCTTGGTTTCAGACCGCACTCCACAGCGCCCTGACGGTCACGAATGTCGTGGAAAAGGCCGGGGCCGACCTCGCGGGGTTTTGTGGCGAAGCCGACCCATATTGCGACAACCCAATGTAGCGCGTCTGTCGTGATTGCCTTGCCGCCAAGCAATCTTCCACGAATATCTCGGTAGGCACAAGGCGGGCAAGCGCGAAGTGGCCGACACGAGCAGTGGTAGCGCGGGACCATGGAGAAGCGGAAAATCTCGAGCAAGATCAAACAAGCCCGACATGAGCGTGCTCCGTACGCGGCTTAGGAATGGCCAGAAGGTTGAGGTCCTGCGGCCGCTTGGCCAGAGGGTTTCTCATGCCATGATAGCAGACCGGTTTGGCTGCGGTGCGTGAACGGTTTTGAGAATCGCACTAGAGAAAGTGTCGGTCACAAAGGTGACCGCATCAACTCCAAGTATGGCCATCAACTCCAAGAGTAATCGCAGCGAGGGACACGCTGAGGTTGGGTCAGCAAGGGTCCATCCAAATCTCGATTTTAGTTTTCGACTGGAAAGCAGTGTGCAGCCTGAACGACTTGATTTTAGAGTGCAGCAGCTGCTGGCGGGTCAAAGCTGTTACTCGTATATACAGTACTGCGCGTATCCTACGCCAGAGAGTAGCTATTTTAGAGAGATAATATCGTACTGCTGTCACACAGATAATTTCAATGTATGATACTGCTGGTGTGGCGAATGTTTGACGCCATGTATCGCTGTGCACATCACGCGCGGCAGTGCTGACTGCTCGACAGCATGTATGTTTTGCTGCTTCTTTGTTTACGAATACACTGCTGCTACTGTATATAAAACAAGTGCTGATTGAGCACTCTCGTTCGTGTTCGGTTCCTGTGCTGACAAAGAAAAAACATGTGTATTTTGATCTTGTATGTTGCTGTACTGTTCAATCATGGCTCTCCCTTGTTGATATTACTCTAACTTTGTTCCGCTTCCTCTCAACCTGTCTGCGACGGTGGATATACACGTACTGGATACCTTCGTAAATGCGAGGGAGGCTCCTCGTGACGTGTGCCGTTGTCCAGTCTTTCGGGCGCCGCGCCAAGGCCACCTTGTTGGATTCTGCAACCGTCGAGGGGAAACTTGCGGGGTTCAAGGCTGGTGAAACGTGGGCGAAGAAATTCGAGGTGCGCAACGGACTGACATGTCGAGGCCGGCGGGGTCAACCACGAGATAATCACAGAGAAGATAAAGGACATTGGTCAAGAGTGCAGAAAATAGAAGAAGGAAAACATCTTTAACGTCGACGAGACAGGCCTCCAGTACAAGATTGTGCCCCAGCGCACGGATCTTTCCAGCCAAGAGGATCGAAAGACGGCGAGGGGCACGAAAGACAGAACTACAAAGATCGCCTGTTTGCCTTCATGTGCACCAATGCGAACGGTTCTGCAAAGGTGGAGATGACCACCATCGGCAAGGCGAAGAACCCGTGCTGTTTCTGGTTGGCGCCTTGCCCTCTAAACTACTGGCCGCAGGCCAACGCATGGTCATATTCTGCCATTTTCCAAAAGTGGTGGAAAGAGGTCTGCCTGTCGTTCGTACGGCGTTCGACTGCCCGCCCAGTGCTGCTACTCATGTACAGCTGCTCGTCGCAAGAGGATCTGGAAGACACAACGGGCCAGGTGAAGGTGGTGACTTAATGCACCGAGCTGCATCAGCGCGCACCAGCCCATGGGGATGGGGATCATCGCGGGCACCAAGGTGATTTACCGGCGGGACATGCTCGACACGAAGGTATCCACCATGGAGGTGGCTCCGACCCTGCGTGCTCAGTCCAAGGAGCGCAACATGACGGCCGGCACAGCGGGTTGGCGGGGGGTCACCAGCCTCATGTACGTGACGCCGCGGACCTCTGGAAGGCAGCATGGAGCAGCGTCTCAGCAGCGACCATCACCAGGTACCATCGATGCTATTTGTATAAAGCACTGTTGATGCTATATACACATATTAGAGCACCACAGCGCCATCGTGTAAATATTGTTGTATTGCTGCGGTATGAACGTATTAACCAACTCCCGAGTTTGTTTGGATCTTCGCCACGACTTTCCAGCCATTTCTTGTTTTTTTTTTCTCGCTGCTGCTGACGGCCACATATTCTTGCTCTGCAATACGACATTTGCGTTTCATGTCGACTGGTGCTCGGTCAAAGCCAGGACATTTCCGGTGGATATGGAGGTTGAGCTCATGGCGACCCACGGGAAAGGTTCCAAGGCTCTTGAGGTGTCGGAGTTCGTAAGGGTTTTCAGCAGCCTAGGCATGCGTGTGTACCAAGCCGAGAGGCAGGGATGCCTCATCACTGACACGGACTTGGCCGACGTGTTGGTGAACCTGGATATGACCTGGGGAAAGGCAGCTGATGAGGTCGTCATCAAGGCGGATGACGTTTGGGCAACAGTAGAAGACCAGGCGGATGTCGTGGAGGCTATGCGACTGGATACGGTAGACAAAGATGACGGAGCAGTTGAACGCAAACACGTCGACTTGGTGGACGAGGACAGTCATAATACCACCACGACGTGTGGGGTTTGTGCCCCCCCTCCTTACGCTGAGCTTTCACCGCACTTCTACTTCCTGGAGAGCGCCGCTGGTGTGTGCGGCAATGAATGGCGATGCCGCCTTCTTTCTACAGAATGACAGGATGCCGCTAATCAAAGAGCATGCATCTGAGCCAGTGCGATAGGCACAGGGAGTTCTGTGGGGAACGGGGTAGTACAAAATAGTAGTGCTCCAGTTAGCAGCACGATGACATCGTGTATCTCGAGGCTTTGGTCTCGATTCGTGGCTTGTGTGAAAAATCCTCTCAGCTCGGAAGCAGAGGGGTGCGCATCTTGAGCAGGCTATGTCCCAAGTAGCTCTCATATTATAGTACCTGATGCCTGGTACGCCGTAGTAACATAAAAAGCGTGAGTTCACCTGCCTGCTCTGCTGTGGTATTGTGTACGTTTGACATCACACGTGTTCACTGGGTTGAGTAAAGCAGCGCTATCGCTGAAGTAATGTACTGTCTTCTCTCGAGCAGGAGTCTCTCCCTTTGTGCAGCACTCTGTATCATGTGTCGGGTCAGTAGTAGCACGCGGTGCTGTGTACTAAATCGTAGTACTCCTCGAATAGGGCGGTGCTTGCCTTCTTGTTGAGGGGATTTCAATATATTAGGGCGATAACGGCCTTATTAGCGTATAGGGCGATCACCCGAAATACGTCGGTCAAAATGACTTGGCACGCGGTCGCCTTATACAGGCTCCACTACTGTAAGTGCATTCAATCGATCCAATCATTCCCGACTAAGGTTCATTCATATTATCGGAGGGTTTTTTCTATTTTTTCCAAAATTTCCAAACAAATCATGTTTGTTAAATGTCACATATTTCGGAAAAAAACAGGAAAATCTGCAAGATTAAAAAATTGCGAGAAAAAAACTTGGGACATTAGACCTATGCCAATGGAAAAGCGAAGCATCAATAAAAAGTTTTAATTCCAAAGATACCCGCCAAAAATGTTTAGAACACGCTTCCTATGGGCACGTTTGGAAAGAGAAAAACTTCCCAACTTTTTGAAAAGCCCGAAAAATCAATTCTGGGGCCGATGTTGGGCCAAGATCGGCTTGAGAAGAACTCAGGCGGATGTTTGGTTGGAAGCGGCGAGATTCCGAGTCCTCGACAAAGGTCGATCCACAAAACCAACGATTGCGTCATGAATTCTGAACGGAGTGCGCTCGTTAGGGGCTCCGACCCACCCTTGGGTCACCTTCTTCACACAATGGCCAGTGACGTGTGGCGGGCGCTGGCCAGGCGTACGATGAAAACAATTAGCCGCTGGTGTGTACAAAACAGAAGACAAAATTTCGCGATCCGCCTCGAATGGCAAAAAACATGTTTTTTTTCAAGTTTGGGAGGATACCGCAGGACGCCGCCGGCAAACTCTCGCCGCCCAGAGCATTTATCCACTTTCTATCTTCAATGCCGTCATCTCTACACTCGTTGACCTTGCCCGACACCAAGCGGGTTGGCCGTGGGCTGAGTCTACATCGAGATCGAGCATCTATCGTCGCACGAAATTATTTTTATCAGCGTGTTGACAATTTGCAACGAGAGAATACAAATGGCGCCGCCTGCAGCCGTACGAAAAAATGAAGGAAAAATCAAACATTTTTTCCCTTTTTTCCCGCAGCGGCGGTACGAGGATATTTCGGCTGTTTTTTAAAGCAATATTTTTGAAAGAAAAATTTTGGACTTCGCGTTTCCACTGGCATAGGCCTTATGGAACAAAAGCTCTACGATATAATTGTTTTTTAAATTATGAATACATCATCTGTGAGTCTACAAGCAATTTTATACCTGGTACTGTTTTTTACAGGTCGTATGATAAGACCGTGAAAAGTATTCGATTCCAAAAGTCGGTCGTACATTTGCAACAACACTAACAAAACGAACGATATACGAACGGCTTATCATACTACTGGTAATTGCAAGAATTAGTATTACGGGGAACCATAGAAAATAGGACCAAATATTGTTAGAGAAAATAGGTAAATATATAGGTTTTGTGTATATACCGTAGGTCCTATTTACTATGGTCCCCCGTAATAAGTAATGCTATATATAGACAACATCGTATTAATAATTAGTGCATCCTTTGCGCATGTTATTCTTGATGCAGTAGCGAAAGACGTACCCCCCCCAGCACGGCATCCACACAAACCCGGGTGGTGCGAAACCGCGGAAACCTCGGCCGCCATACAACTCGCATGGGATGCGAGGGACGATGCCCGATGAGTCATGCGCATCAAGAAGGACAAAACCGCGTCAAAGACGCTGAGGACGGCATGCGCGAATCTGCGAAGGGCGATAGATACAGCGTTGCACGCCTACTTCAAAGAGTACATTGCCGAAACAGAGAGACTGCTCGCCGACAACGACCAGCGGGGTTTCCACAAACACTTGAAGGGCACGGTGGGAATGGACGGTCGAAAGCCGAGAAGCGAGCAGTTCATCCGGGACGAGGACGGCACGCTACTAAGGGACAAGGTGCGCATTCTTGAACGGTGGGCGAGGTTTTTTCGGCACCCTGCTCTCATCGAAATCTTCTAAGCTTGACCCAACCATCAGCGCCCTATTTCCACAACGGCCGTTGGCGCCATCGCTTGGAGATGAACCGACCACGGATGATATGACGGCGGTAATTCGGGGTATGCCAAACTGGAAAGCGGTGGGACCAGACTCCCTTCCGGCCGAGTTACTAAAAATCGACCACTCCGAATTCATCGGGTACTTTCACAATTTACTTGTTAACGTGTGGAGAACGGGTAACGCCCCCCAGCAATGGAAAGATGCGACCATTACGGTCCTTCATAAAAAGAACGATCGCGTTGATTGCAACAATTACCGAGGGATTTCGCTTGTTGCCCATTCAGGCAAGGTTTTGCTCAAAATGGTCGCGTCCCACCTCAGCAACTACTGCGAGGCCAAAGGGATACTCCCCGACGAACAGTGCGGCTTTCGCCCAGTACGATCAACGGTCGACATGCTGTTCGTCGTGCGCCGACTGCAAGAACTCGGACGAGCTAAAACAAAAACCCTGTACATGTGCTTCATCGACCTGCAGAAAGCATATGACTCCGTCGACCGTTAGCTGCTGTGGGTGGTGCACGCACGCTTCGGCGTACCAGAGAAGATTCTAACCGTTATCCCTCAGTTTCACGAAGGCATGCGAGCCCGCGTGCGTACGGATGACGGCGAGCACTCGGAATGATTCGGCGTCACTCAGGGGCTGCGGCAAGGATGTGTCTAGTCACCACTTCTGTTTAATGTCTTCTTCGCTGCTGTCACAGTGATACACGCCGTGCTGGTACGCTTCAGGGAAGACCCAGATATTTTGAGGGACTTGGTTCACCTCGAGGAGGACCTCGGCGAGGACGGGGTGAAGGTTGACCCACTAACTTGCGTACGGAGGACAGTACGGGGTATGCTGTACGCGGACGATGCAGGCATTGTGTCTAAGTCGGCGAAAGGCCTTGCGAAGATGATGACCGTCATTGTGACAGTTTTCGAAGCAGCAGGCCTCACCGTATCCGAAAAGAGAACGGAGACCATGCTGCTGCGGACACCGAATCAGCACCCCTGATCTCACCGCTCGTCATCGAAGCGGCGGGATAGAAATATAGACAGACGACGCAGGTTTGGTATCTGGGCGGTCTTGTCGTCGCAAGCGCTGACATTTTGCCAGAGATCACACAACGGATCCGACTCGCATAGGCATGCTACAATCGGTTCTAACGGTAACTGTGTGATATGGACGATGCTCCGTTCACTCTAAAAGTGCGCATGCTAAAGGCCGAGGTGATGGAGACCCTGTTGTACGGGTGCGTGATGTGGACTCTTGGTCAGGAGCACCTCGCTGAGCTCCCAACGGCACACCACAAACTCCTCCTACAACCCATTGGCTACCAGCGCCGGCAACGCACTGACCACCTCATGTCGTACGCCAAGGCCCTCAAAAAGGCACAATGCGAGAGCGTTGAGACGACCATCCGCAAAGGTCGCCTCCTATTGGCGGGGGCCGTACAGCGGGCGACCAATTTGCGGCTGACCCGCCGGGTGATGTTTTGGTACGATGGCTATTGGGGAGAACCCAGGACAAGGGCGACCGGAAAAGACCTGGGCCCAATGTCTAGCAGACGACCTCAGGGTTTTCCAAGCCACCGAGGGATCCACGGAAAGCTCCCCTCTGCTGTTCGGTTTAGAAACGGTGCTATGGCTGAGGGCGGCTAAGAAGAGCGGGAAGTAGTACCGGGGGGTCGTCGACGCGGCGGACTGTTTCATGGCGAGGTGGTCCAGGGACGAGGCACAGAGGAGCCGGCTACGCCACGCAGCTGAGGACACCAAGAACGGCGACAACGGGAGGGGGGGGGGGGGGAGGGCAGCCGCACTGATACAGCTGTCGACGAATGCAGAAACGAAATGATAGATCGGGTGGCTAGGTATCTGTTCGACTGGCTCTTATAGTATGTTGTTGCCCGTAGCTCCCTCTCTTTCGTGTCGCTCCGTCTGCGCAGCAGATATCTGTCCTTCCTGAGCGCGTACGCTTTCCGTCTGGCAGCCTTTTTGAAGTCCTTGCGTCGTTTGTATTCTGTTTTCATTTCATTTTTAGGTTTTTGGTTTTATTGTCTTTTTTCTTTTTTTTTGGTCCTGGTTGTGTTCTTGTGTTCTTGTACCCGGTGCGCTGGCATTTCACTTGCTTGACACTTGAATTTGCGATTATTATTATTATTATTATTATTTTGGTCTTCCTCTATCTCACAGTCTGTGACCGCGGAATCATTATCTCTCTAGGATAAGGAATCAGGACGGACACTGGGTGTACTGATGAAGCTGGGTAGAAAGGACGATTTAATGCGAAGACAACAACCATAACAACAACAACAACAACAATCCCCATACTACAAATGAAACATCTATTACCTCCTCTATTTCATTACTTTCCAGCTCCAAACAGGCACATGAGTGTGTTGTACGAATCAAACCATTAATTCTACTCGTCGACATCCTGGTTTTGCTCCGTTTACAACTAGTGTTTTTTTGTTTTTTTCCTTTTGTACATTATTTGCGACAATTAACTCCACTTCCAATGAAACGTGGATCATTAAACTCAAACCACCTCACGCTGAAAATTCTATTATTTCCGTTTCTCATCTCGAGTTCGTTTGTCCCATACTGAAACCAAGTGAGTAAGAGTTATTTTTTTGGATGCTGGTCATCTATAATTTAGATTATTTTTTTTGTTCGGAAATAAGTTCGATTTGCTACCCTTACGTTGTCCTCGATTAACTGCACTTTCAAAATAATCTGGATAATAAAAATAAAACCACATTGACAAGAAAATTATCAGCTTTCTGTTTCTTAACTCGACATTTTCGTCTCGTACTGAAATGAAGTAAGTCAGATTCATATTTGTCGGAGCCCGGCCAACAATCTATTGTGGGTGGCGATGGCTGTTGTTGGACACAATCGCGTACCTATTTTTGGCGGCAATAGAAGCTTCGGCGGTCAAGAATGGCCATCGACATACATCATTCCACTGTATAAAATAGGTTTCGGTAATAGTATATTACGAAACACGCCCGGCAGTCTATTGGGGGTGACGATGGCTATTGATGGATACAATTGCGTGTATACTGTTGGCGGCAGTAGCCATCGATATGCAAACGTTTTGGTCTATTGTTCGAACAATATCTATCACGGTTGCTTCCCCAACATCTATTGTTCAGGACAATGGCCATCTATGGACAACCGTGTGACTCCATTGTTAGGGCAAAGGCATATTGTATCCATTGCCGAAAAAGTATTGTTCCCTGACAATATCTATCGATAGACAGCGTTGCCAGTCTATTGTCGTTAACAACATCTATCGATAGACAGCGTTGCCAGTCCATTGTGGTTAGCAGTGTCTATCGATAGAGAGTGTTGCCAGTCTATTGTGGTTCACAATGTCTATCGTTAGCCAGCGTCGCCAGTCTATTGTCATTAACAATATCCATTGACACGCGCTTTTTTCGGGGTACTCTGTCGCGGTAATGCTCTATTTCCTTTCTATTGTCCAGGGTATATGCACATCTTACCTCATCTATCTCATCCGTACAGAGTGTAACCGATTTGGAATCACTGTTAATAACACAGAGTACTAACCACAACAACATAGCCGACAATGCAACACACTTAACCCCCATGATGCCCACTGCCTTGTTGAGACACACAACGTTGCAGCCCTCCTTCACGCTATGCCATGCACCGACATTGCTGCTCATCACGACACACCATACACTCATTCCATACCGGTGATCACAAGATGAAAATATGACATTGCTGCGGAACAAAAATATTGCGTTGCTTAGTAAATCAGAGTGCATTGTAGATGTGGAAATAGGCTGGTGATGGTGTCCATCAATAGACATTGTCCACCACAATCGATTCTCAACGGTGTCCATCGATAGCAATTGCCGGCCACAATAGATTAGAAACGTATCTATCGATAGCCATTGCTGGTCACAATAGATTCAGAAACATATCTATCGATAGCCATTACCGGTTACAATAGATTAGAAACGTATCTATCGATAGCCATTGCCGGCCACAATAGATCAAGAAATGTGTTCATCGATAGCCACTGTGGACCGCAGTAGATTCTGCAAGCTATCCGTCGATAGCCATTGTCGGTGACAATAGCCCGTCGATAGCCATTGTCGGTGACAATAGCCCGTCGATAGCCATTGTCGGTGACAATAGCTTGCAACCCAGGTACTTCAGCACACTCCTGCCTGAACAATATGTTGGGGACGCAACCTATCGTTAGGCATTACCGACGACAATGGATCGAGGAACGTGCCAATCGATAGCCATTGCCGACGACATTAGACCCGTCCATTGCACCAAATTACATTGCGATTGCAGGGGCCATTGTCTATTGTCCAGGGTGTGCCCCATCTTTCGATTTGGCTTCTTTGTTTTTGTTTCTACTCCGTTTTGTTTTGTTTCTCTAATTCATTGAATGTGTGTCTCGTGCCTGTCGTATCTAGTATGATGACATTGCATTGCACTATTGCGCTTACTCTTGTACTGGATACCGGTACGTGGCAACCTGGTATCTCTGATGTGGCGTAGCTTTGGGGCCACAAAACTTGTCATCGTGTCTCTTGTATTACTAGGATTTGAGAATCGGCATGGACACTGGTTGTGCTGGATGTTGACGGGTAGAAAAAACCGGTTTAATGTGAATAAAAAGGATTTGAGAATCGGCATGGACACTGGTTGTGCTGGATGTTGACGGGTAGAAAAAACCGGTTTAATGTGAATAAAACACACACAACCAGTGTCCGTTCGGATTCTTCAATCCTACGACAGATACAAGTTATGTGGTCACAAAACTACGCCACATCGGAGATACTACGTTTCCACTTAGGCAGTAAAAACAGCAGTGGACAATGCAATGCCATGTCATCATACTGGATACGAACGGTTCAATGGTGAAGAAAACAACAAACAACAACAGACACACAACATACGTCAGACATGACATACACATTTTCTTGAAAAGAGAAACGAAACAGAAACAAAAAAAACGAAAGCAAAGAACAAAACCCGGAAGAGAAAAAGAAAAAAAAGAAACAAACGTTTTTGCCCCCCCGCAGGGGATGTTGGAAAGAAAGTGCTACAAAAAAAAGTAAAATAAGAAATACCACTACAGCAGCAGTGTACTTGTGAACAGAGTAAGACTAAGAACCACAAGGGAAAACAACAGGCAAACCACAAAGCACCCTCCAGGTAGCGGCAGCAGTTTGTGGTATGAGTAGCATAGCCAAGTTCTCCCTGCTATAGTCTGTCTGGTACCTTGCTACCCTGTCTGCCATATCTGACCTGCGTTCGCCAACTATGCCCCCTCGGCGTCAGACAATACGAAACAATCAAAACAGGCTCGTCATCCACCCATGCCACACGACTCCTTGAGTAAGGCTTATCAATAGAAGAAGAGAAGAGAAAGAAGTAAAACGAAAATCGCACAGGATCAGCGCGAGAAAGAAGAAAAAGAAGACAGAGGAAGACCACGCGTCGTTCGAACCAGCTGCACCAGTTGGCGGCACGAGTAGAATAGGCATGTTCTACTTGCTTGCCTAGTCAGCCTGGTGCCTTGCTACCCTGTCTGCCATCAGTTTCCCTTTTACTTCTCCTGTTCCCCCCCCCCCTGCCCGGATTCCCTTGGTCGGGTTTTCTGCCACTCCTCCTGTTGCCCCCCCCTCCCCCTATACCTTTGGACATCGCCCGCGACGGATGCGCCGCGCTGCCTACTCAGCTCAGCCTGCTCCTCGTGCCACCTCACGATGAACCGTTCGGCTGCTTCGAGGAGCCCCCGGTACCACTTCTCCGCCTTTTTGGCTGCAATGAACTGCAGTGCGGTATCAACTCCAAACACCAAGGAAGGGGGCAAATTCCGTTGACCCTTCGGTGGCTCGGAACTCCCTAAGGCCTTCGACGCATCTATTTCAAGTCTTAAAACTGCAGTCCCGTTGCACTATATATTAATATGTGAGCGATGGATAAAATAGAGGTAATCGTTTAGTTTTCCGATTTCGGGGAGACGATAATAAAAGTGTGATTACATCAAATCGTACTAGAAATAGAGATAATTTATTTTCCGAATTCGGGGAGACGAAAACATAGAACAAGAGTCTCACGCAGCTTGCAAAGTTGAGTACGCAGAACATTCTCGGAAGAATGAGAGAATGTGAGTTTTGTACGTACGTAAGAAGTTCAAGCCAATCAGATGACTGCGGTGATTCATGGTAGCATGAATCGTAGCCCTTGGGAAACACACCTTGTCTGGTACGTAGCCGCAACCTACACGTATCAGCGCAGTGATGCGGAGGCAGAGCTACAGGTCCAAGGTGTGAGACTAGTTTGAGGGTCCAAGGTGTGAGAGGTCTAAGGTGTGAGACTAGTTTGAGTTTTTGGTGCGTGTTGTGAGTCGGCAGGTTGCGCAGCTGTGGCCGAGAAGCCTCCGCCATGGTGCCTGCAAAGGAGGTGAGCCAGCGCTCTGCTGCACTCCGTGGGCCGACGACCGATTTCTCTCGTCGTTTGTGTAATCGCATGCCAGCCTTTGATCTCAGCATACACTATTGCTCCTGTACTTATTGTTATTGGTCGCACACGAATAGTGGTGCGAGGTGTGCATGATAAATACCTGTGGTACTGGTACCATTGTCCACGATACGCGATGCTGCTCGCGATCACTCTGCTGCTGCTGTGGTCGAGATTCGTGATGCATCCGTACCCGCAACCTTTGATCGGACAAATATCGATACTGCTGTATTTGATGCCAGGTGATGCGCAATTCTCCTCGAGTATATCTCGTGCTCCAAGTGGGAATGTTGAAAGTATTTACTGTTGTAGTACTGTGAGTACTCGCAGCATGAGAGTGCTAACGTGTCAGTTGGCCAGTACTGTCAGTATCCGCATATACAGACAGCAGAACTCCATCAACCCACACTATTAATACTGCGATTATATACTGGAAATGGGGAAATTGCCCTCAATACCCAACACAAGAAATACTTGCTGTACTCGTACAGGCGCATCCACATCTCCAAACGTCGAAATACGGCCGAAATACTGCGAGACTGGCAGTAGGAGGTATGAGCAGCAGTATCGGACCTGACCTGACAACGAACCAGTATCCGCAGTATCGAACCCCGACCTACTCCATTCAAGTACAGGCAGTATCCACCGCACTAAAGAAAAAAAAAAAAAAAAAAAAGTAGTACTCGGCATTATGAACAGCAGTATCGAACCCTGAGAATTCTCTAACCCGCTGGTACGCAAGTAGCTGGGGTATTAGACTGAGTACTCGTACGGCAGTAGTATTGATGACTTACCCGCGGAACGACCCGAAATCGGTTGTGTTATTTTATTTTTTGTTAAAATTGTCCTGTTGACCCGGGCAGCATCCAGGGGAGCCGCTGGCCTATATCTTTGACAAGGAATCACATATAGAATATGCGCGCTCGATTTATCACAATACTTGTAAAATTCGGTTTAAAATGGAATATAGACGAGACGTATTACGCAGCTTGCAAAGTTGAGTATCAACTATTTAATCAGTCGAACTCACAGCTGACGTATTTCAATACAAAGTTGAGTATCAACTATTTAATCAGTCGAACTCACAGCTGACGTATTTCAATATATTTAATCAGTCGAACTCACGGTGTGCTGTCGCAGTGTGTGCGCCTGCTTCAGCGAAGCAGGTGTCGTATCAAAATTTATTTCCTTGTCCATGTTTCGTGGTGCTATTGCAGTGCGTACGTCTGTTTCAGCGAAGCAGGTGTCACTCTTTCGCTCCCCGTCCATGTTTCGTGTGCCGTTCATCTGGGGAAGCATGTGTCACAAGTTGGACAGTGTGATGATGCAGCATGTGCATTTGCGTCAGCGCTACGCGCCCATGTTTCGTGTGCGTTTGTCGTTCATCCGGGGAAGCGTGTGCCACAACTTGGACCGTGTGCTATTGCAGTGCGTACGTCTGTTTCAGCGAAGCAGGTGTCACTCTTTGGCTCCCCGTCCGTGTTTCGTGTGCCGTTCATCCGGGAATCCGGGGAAGCGTGTGCCACAGGTTGGACCGTGTGCTATTGCAGTGCGTACGTCTGTTTCAGCGAAGCAGGTGTCACTCTTTGGCTCCCCGTCCGTATTTCGTGTGCCGTTCATCCGGGGAAGCGTGTGCCACAAGTTGGACCGTGTGCTATCGCAGTGCGTACGTCTGTTTCAGCGAAGCAGGTGTCACTCTTTGGCTCCCCGTCCGTTTCGTGTGCCGTTCATCCGGGGAGGCGTGCGCCACAAGGTGGACCGTGTGCTATTGCAGTGCGTACGTCTGTTTCAGCGAAGCAGGTGTCACTCTTTGGCTCCCCGTCCGTGTTTCGTGTGCTGTTCATCCGGGAATCCGGGGAAGCGTGTGCCACAAGGTGGACCGTGTGCTATTGCAGTGCGTACGTCTGTTTCAGCGAAGCAGGTGTCACTCTTTGGCTCCCCGTCCGTGTTTCGTGTGCCGTTCATCCGGGGAGGCGTGTGCCGCAAGTTAGACCGTGTGCTATTGCAGTGCGTACGTCTGTTTCAGCGAAGCAGGTGTCACTCTTTGGCTCCCCGTCCGTGTTTCGTGTGCCGTTTATCCGGGGAAGCGTGTGCCACAAGTTGGACCGTGTGCTATTGCAGTGCGTACGTCTGTTTCAGCGAAGCAGGTGTCACTCTTTGGCTCCCCGTCCGCGTTTCGTGTGCCGTTCATCCGGGAATCCGGGGGAGCGTGTGCCACAAGTAGGACCGTGTGCTATTGCAGTGCGTACGTCTGTTTCAGCGAAGCAGGTGTCACTCTTTGGCTCCCCGTCCGCGTTTCGTGTGCCGTTCATCCGGGAATCCGGGGGAGCGTGTGCCACAAGTAGGACCGTGTGCTATTGCAGTGCGTACGTCTGTTTCAGCGAAGCAGGTGTCACTCTTTGGCTCCCCGTCCGTGCTTCGTGTGCCGTTCATTCGGGGAGGCGTGTGCCGCAAGTTGGACCGTGTGCTATTGCAGTGGGTACGCCTGTTTCAGCGAAGCAGGTGTCACTCTTTGGCTCCCCGTCCGTGTTTCGTGTGCCGTTTATCCGGGGAAGCGTGTGCCACAAGTTGGACCGTGTGCTATTGCAGTGCGTACGTCTGTTTCAGCGAAGCAGGTGTCACTCTTTGGCTCCCCGTCCGTGTTTCGTGCGCGGTTCATCCGGGAATCCGGGGAAGCGTGTGCCACAAGTTGGACCGTGTGCTGTTGCAGTGCGTACGTCTGTTTCAGCGAAGCAGGTGTCACTCTTTGGCTCCCCGTCCGTGCTTCGTGTGCCGTTCATCCGTGGAAGCATGTGTCACAAGTTGGACAGTGTGCTGATGCAGCATGTGCGTCTGCTCCTGCGCTACGCGTCCATGTTTCGTGTGCGTTTGTCGTTCATCCGGGGGAGCGGGTGCCACAAGTTGGACCGTGGGCTATGGTAGTGTGTACGTCTGTTTCAGCGAAGCAGGCGTCGCAACGCTTTGGCTCCCCCGTCCATGGTTCGCGTGCCGTTCATCCGGGGAAGTATGTGGCACAAGTTGGACTGTGTGCTTTTGCAGAATGAGCATCTGCTCCAGCGCTACAGGTGTCGCGACTCGTCGGCTTCCTCGTGCATGTTTCGTTAGTTGTTCATCCGGGGGAAGGTTTTTTTCGATATGTTTGGTGACCTCCGCGGGCACACCGCGTATCGCCGCCAAAGCGAATTGCGTCGGTTCTCGTTTCTTCGTCTGCGTACCACCCGTCCACAGGGGGGACGGTGTGCTGTCGCAGCGTGTGCGCCTGCTTCAGCGATGCAGGCGTCGCGTTTGTTGGCGCCCTCGTCCGTGTTTCATGTGGCGTTCATTCGCGGAAGCGTTTGCCACAGGTTGGACCGGGTGCTGTTGCAGTGTGTGGGTGTGCTTCAGCGCTGCATGTCAGATATTTGCAGATGCCGCACTTCGTCGGCTTCCTCGTGTATGTTTTGTTTGCCGTTCGTCCGGGGAAGCATGTGATACACGTTGGACTGTGTGCCGTTGCAGTGTGTGCAGTGTGTGCATCTGGTTCAGCGCCGCGCAGGCGTCGCAACTAGTCGGCTTCCTCGCGCATGTCCGTGTGCCGGTCACCTGGGGGGATTCTTCGCAACGCGTTTCGTGGTGTCCATGGGTACACCGCGTATCTCCGCCGCCGCGGATTTCATGGGTACCTGTTTCTTCTTATGCGTAACAGCCGCCTAGAAGGTGGGACGGTGTGCTGTTGTAGTGTGTGCGTCTGCTTCAGCGAAGCATGTGTCGCATCTTGGTGTTTCTTCGTGTGCTTAACACCCGTCCACAGGGGGAGGCAGTGTCCTGTTGCAGTGTGTGCATCTGCTTCAGCGAAGCAAGTGTCGCAACTTGTTGACTTCGTCGCCCTTATTTCGTGTATCGTTCATGTGGGGAAGTATGGGCCACACGTTGGTTTGTGTGCTGTTGCAGTGCGTGTGCGCGGCACCCGTCCATGGGCGGGGAAGGTGTGTTTTTTCAGTCAGTCAGTGATTTTCTGTCCTGATCCGCGAGCATTCTTGGGCAATTTTTTTTCCCAGGTGGTTTTTTTCTTTTTTTTTTCCACCTGGTTACTTTTTCCCCTTGTGTTTTGCGAGTTGGGCGGTTTATACCGTCCGTGTGCGACGGACTGATGTTGACCTCAATCGCGAAACCGTTCAACTTGCAGCGCAGTGCAGCCCGCGTTGAGGTGTGGTTTCGTGAGTTGAAAGGTGACCTGCTTGGGAAAGGGGCAGTTTCTACGTGTGTTCGGGTGTGGGTTCGTTGCGCACCTTCGCACGTTCGCGTGTATGTCTTGTTACTACCTTTGTTTTTTCCTCGCCGGACCCCTCGTTACGTGCTGCGTCTGCAGCGGCGGATGCTCTATGCAGACTCCGCTTCATCGGCCGATAACCTAGCGACGAGTGGTTGCGTTGGCGGGAGTGTGCGCACGAGTACGCTCGGCACTCCCGAGGATTGGAGGCGCAACGAACTCGTCGAAAGGGGGAGCGGTACCAGAGGGGTTGCAGCCCGGCGGTTGATGGACGTGTTTCGCCACGGGGCGGGACGCCATCTGGATAGCAAACGGAGTGGCCTAGGAGGGTCGTGACAATGGGATCCCGCCGGACCTGGGCGGGAGCGGGTTGATCCACCTAAGGTGTTGCAGCGTGAGGGCCGATGGGCGTCCGATGCGTACAAGGCGTATGTTCGCAGTCACGGAAAGGATGCCAGTTGGGTAGCGGACGTTATGGCCCACGAAGGGATGAGCGGTGGGACCCAGCCGGGCCAGGGCACTGAATGGGGGCGAGTTAATTCATTCTTAGGGGTGAATAGGCAGAAGTAAATAATGGTGAAGTGTGTTATCACATGCGTTCCCTACGAGATTGCAAGTGGGACGGGGAAGGGGTCGTAAGAATACATCAGTAAATAGGGTCAACTCCCATGTGTGATGGAGGCTGGCGTCGAGAGTTCTGTGTCGCCAGTTGGGTTGGGAGTTGACTCGAGTATACGGATGTTAGCGCGGGGTTGCCGTTGGGGCAGCCCCGGGGGGGTCACCCCTTCTCCAACCCCCCTTTCCGGGCGGGGGGTTGCGCATTAATATAATACAACTTCGAAAGCAAAGTGCAAAGCAGAACATTCTCGGAAGAATGAGAGAATGTGAGTTTTGTACGTACGTAAGAAGTTCAAGCCAATCAGATGACTGCGGTGATTCATGGTAGCATGAATCGTAGCCCTTGGGAAACACACCTTGTCTGGTACGTAGCCGCAACCTACACGTATCAGCGCAGTGATGCGGAGGCAGAGCTACAGGTCCAAGGTGTGAGACTAGTTTGAGTTCCCACCCACCCGCCCGTGCTTTTGAGGGAGTCAGTGGGGGGGAGTTCAATAGTCGCAGTAACGTTTGCGTTTGTTGCTGTATGTTATACGTACCCGGTAATTTCGCTGATGGTGCGACCGGGTGTCGTAGATTGCGCGAGTGGCGGCGTGGGCTAGCCGCTTTCTTTGGCGTTTGGGATTGTTCGATGCAAGTGGGGTTTCTTTATATCATACAATTATAGTTGATAAAAGTAAACGTGGCGTTGACGTGGTGTTGCATCGGCTCGGATTTTGCGCGCAATCTGAAAGTATCGGAGAAGGGGGTTATCCGTATATTAACATTGAAGTGCATCGTGAGTTTAAATGTACTTGCGTTATTTGTGTATGCCTGGTACAAGTGCGTGTCGATTTTCTCACGTGTGAGGTTATCTTGTACTTGGTATGGTTTCTCGAGTTATTTGTCAGAAACGGCTTTTCTGATAGCGGCTTGGTAGGCTTGGAGGCTGGCGTCGAGAGTTCTGTGTCGCCAGTTGGGTTGGGAGTTGACTCGAGTATACGGATGTTAGCGCGGGGTTGCCGTTGGGGCAGCCCCGGGGGGGTCACCCCTTCTCCAACCCCCCTTTCCGGGCGGGGGGTTGCGCATTAATATAATACAACTTCGAAAGCAAAGTGCAAACCACTATTTACAGTTTAATCAGTCGAACTCACAGATGACCACACATCATAATTTTATAATTTAATAAAATATTTACGGCGTCCCCCCGTGGCTTGGTAGGTGGTCCGCGTGCCTAATAAGATCAATTTCGTGGGTTCAAGTCTCACCGAATGCATGCTCGTAGGGGCTTTTTCTCGCATAAAAGAGATTGATTAGCGGAAAGCGGGAGAGCGTGAGTTAGCTACATTCGATGAAAATCGACGACCAGTAGGAATGCTGAACCCTATGCGCGATAAAAAATAAAGGCACGTACCGGGGGGGAGGGGAAGACACCTGTGACCACGGCTTGTCTAAAAGGACGTCGAGGGTAAAACCTCTTACGAATTAGGCTGGAAAGTGAAAGTGAGAAGTAGGAGAAAATATATATATTACAAAGAGTATTTCAAATATCGTTCAGTATCTTGCTGGTTGGTGTGCTTGTTTGAACTCCTGTGAACTGTGAACCAACTTTCGATTGTCTTGCGTACCCCGGCCTTCACGTGTCGATCTTCTGTTTCAGTGCACGAAATGGTACTGGCCGACATCAATTGGAAGTCGTGCCAGCTGTAAGTAACATCGTCTCGTCGACCCTGATAGCATCCAGGGTGCCACAGGCAAGTAGTCAATTGCGGGGGGAATAATGGAAAACGCGCGAACGGTTCACGCAGCTCGCAAAGTTGAATATCAACCGGTCTGCCCATCGGTTTAACGCACAGCTGACGTGCTTTATTAGTTTTTTCTTGAAACAAAAAGGACCTCCGCGCGGCACTATTAATAGGAGCCACCAAGGCCGAGATTGTAGTACTTAATATTACGGGGGTCCATAGTTAATAGGACCTATGGTATTCATAAAAAACATATATATTTACCTATTTTTATCAACAATATTTGGTCCTATTTACAATGTGGTCCCCCGTAATCAGTTTGTTTCTCAGGCTTTAAAAGGAAGCTTTCGAAGGTACCTAACTGCTGTGTTCCTACTTGTAGCTGGTGGCTAACGTTTTGAAAGAGTTAGGGGAGTTGAAGAGAGTTGGACATTAGAGCAAGTTGCAAATAGTTCAAGGATTTTACTTGAGCGGTTTGAGGTATACGGCGGTGTGTTCAAGTCATAATGTGTACATGCCGTTTTATGTTTTATGTATATATTTGTATTGATAGTATGGCTTGCGCATCATTTTTCCCCGAGTCGTCCTTCTGCGCCAGGTTTGGGGCCCGTCTTGGGACCACAGACTCAGTATTTTCAGTATGTTGGGCATAACAGATAGGAACGACAACAACAGCCGTAGCAGGTACTTGTAGACTACATACTGCTGGACGGCAGTGGGCCTCTGTTGCTAAGAAACGTCAGTTTGGAAGGCTTAATAATGTATTTCGTTGTTTGACCGTAATCCAACTATATATTGCAAGGCTTATCACAGTGACTGAGAATCGTGACGGGACGGGACGGGACAGATTTTACCCGTTTGGCAGGGAAAAAAAAATGAAAAAACAGGACGGGACGGGACGGTATAATGAGGACAGAAAAATTTGGCGGGACGGGACAGCGGGTGCCAAATTTCGCGACGGGACGGGACGGTAAAAGTCAACGGGGCTGATTTTCACGACGGGACGGGACGGTAAATGTTTTCCCCTCGGCGGGACGGGACGGTAAATATTTTTTTCCTCGGCGGGACGGGTCGGTAAATATTTTTTTCCTCGGCGGGACGGGACGGTAAATATTTTATTCCTCGGCGGGACGGGACGGTAATTTTCTGTTTCTTCGGCGGGGCGGGACGGTAAATATATATTTTTTTTTCCCGCCGCAAGGTCGGCACGGTTGTACGTGAAAAATTTCCCGCACATTGCTGGTTCCGCGAAGGGAGCCGCCCTGACGCGGACGTTTTCTTCTCGACCCGCGCAGCCCAAGCCCCGAGAAGTGCTGCCACTACACGGGCGACGTCTTCTGATTTCTTCCACCCCCTGCCCCAAGCACTGTTGTTGTTGCGTTGCCAGCTCATGGTGGCTGTTCTGGTGGTTGTGCTTGCGCTGTGTTACTGGTGGTTGTGGAGGCGGAGGTGGTGGCGGCGGTGGTGATTCTAGTGCCGCTGCTGGTCGATCGACCCCGCCCGTGAGATAGGCATCCATGACGTCCGTGCCGGTCACACCAAAGATGTTAGGAGACAACACTTTCACCCCTTGACAGAGAGTAACTTTGCATTGACATTGACATGTTTTGACTGACACCAAACCACTAGGTTTTAATGTGTGTAACACTCGGCCCTACATCCTTGACAGCGCACGTTTTGCGCCCCGCTTGATGGCATGTCTCCTGAAATCTTTTTGGGCCACACCTGTACTGGTGTGATCGTGAGTTGAGTGGTCTCTGTGCTGTGTGTGTGGTGGCGAGCCTGTGCAGGTGGTGTGTTATGATACTACTTCGCTTTCAGTTGGGAGTGTAAATATGAAGTAAGATTCTCGAAGAAAAATGAAAAGACAAAACAATACCACTAGGTATACACTTACTACTTGGTAGTAATTTTCTTTCTTTTTCGTAGATGGCAATATTTGTACTTACGTTCATTTGAAAGTATATATAAAAACAAAACATCAACCAGCTGTTGATCAACACCACCAGCACAGCTTTTTCTAGCAGAAGTCAATGTGAATGTGGTGCCCAGCAATTTCAGATCACTGACCACGTATTATATAAGCAAGACGATGAAAATACGTGATCTGTGAATTCGACTGATTAATAATTGAATAGTTGATACCCAATTTTGCAAGTTGGGTAATACGCCTACTACTATTCTATACGTATTTCATTTATAGATGGGAGTTGTGCACGATTTATGATAACACATATGTGTGTTTATATAGGAATTACTATTGAAGTTCGGTAACTCGAAATTGCTTGCTATATTTCGTAATCGTGGTGGAAATGGATGGCAACAGACGACCACGAATGAATGTTTCTTGTAGGGGAAGAGGCAAGTTACATGTCTGCCGGAGGCGGTGCAACGACGGGACGGAACCATAATTTCCTACGGGAGAGATTTTATCGGCGGGACGGGACGGTAATTTTTTTCGGTGCCACGGCGGGACGGGACGGTAATTTCCAACGGGAGAGATTTTATAGGCGGGACGGGACGGTTAAGTGACGGTCAGGGATTTTGTCGGAGGGACGGGACGGCACGGGACGGCGGGACCATTTTGACGGCGGTTTTACCGTCCCGTCCCGCCGTTACCGCCGTTACCGTCCCGCCGAAATTACCGTGATAAGCCTTGATATATTGTACAAGGTTCCCCTCCGGGAGGTGCCGTATAAAATTAATAGGGGAGTGGCGCAAGGGCGAAATAATACTCGTATGAAACCCTGCACACTTGCTTGTTTAGAAGTAGCACCTGCACCCACCCATCATTTTAACACGAAGAACACACAAACAACATATTTTTGAGGACAGACTATATTATACTGCTGTTCGCGGAATTAGTGTGGGATCATTACTACAACAATATATATAATAGGGTAGGTATCGGTAAGTGGAGATATGTTGATCCAGCTGACTCGAGGCGATTAATTCTCAAGTACAAAAAAGTTGCGCGAGCTCGAGGTTGCGCCATAATACTTTGTGACCGGCTGAGTAAGGTACAGCACACAGATACATATACATACTGGTACTACAATATATATGTTCCCCCAAAATAAATGTTTCTTGGTGCTAAGGGTAATATCAAGGTTTTACAGGTAAATGCTCGAGAACAAAAATCGTAGTCTGAGTACTAAGAGTATTGGGGTACTGGCGGCAAACATATTGCCAGTACTGAGAAGGCCCAAATACTGAGAGTAATGAGAGTGTGAGCAGAACCGAACCCCAAGAATACAGGTAAGTATGTACCCGCAGTAGTTTCGAAACACGAAATACTTGGGGTAGAGGCAATATTCGCAGTACAGAACCTCGAGATACTGAGAGTATTCAAAGTACATGCAAATATCGAAATACTGCCAGACTGCTTTATTACGTGCTCAAGTTGTCTCCAGCGAAAGTAGTTTGCTCCAACTCCCACTCGTTCGTGTGGGACTATCTGGGTTTGTTTTGTGCCGAAAGCTGGGCCTGTGTGTGACTTGTCGACACGGTGTGCACACAGACGGTTGAAGTATACTATGAAGTATACTGGGCATATTGAGGGTATTTCCTGCGAGTACTGAGTCTCGCAGAAGCAGCAGTACGAACACTACCAACGAACGAAATACTTCTTCTGCTATAGCACTAGTACTGGTATACTCGAAGTACCCGCGGTACAAAACCCTTGCGAGCCCGAAAATAATATACGCAGTAATATCTACAGAAAGAATCACAAAAATACTGCGAGTACTTGCAGTATCTCGAGTACAAAAACCCCGAAATACTGCGAGTGTACGAAGTAATACCTACGGTAATAGCGCAGTATTTTCTCGAACATACTTCGCTTTACTCCCAAGTATTAGTATTCGGAGTGGATGCGAAATGTTGAGGTACGAACGCACGCCACACGCAAGCGCGCCCAACCTCTTTAATTTGGGCTAAAACACGCAAGCAACATGTAATATATTATATTATACGCTAAGAAAAGCAAGGTGTGGACGAAAATATCATTATTATACTATGTTGTAGTACTCTGTTGTAGTCCTGGCACAAAAAAAGTCAAGAGTGAAATTAAAAAAAAAAAACGTGGATGGCGCGAGTCGAACCTCCGAAACGAAAATGTTATCCAGATGCAGTATACGTATACGCTATTAATAGAACAGCAGCAAGCAGTGGTGCTCGTATAACTGGCACGTCGTGTTTTTTACGCAGTCTAAAACAATTTGCACCATTCCCTACAGCAGTAGAGTAGCTTGTACAGGTACGACTGCATATTCAGCAGTACTGCTGTAAAATGCCACGCGAGGAACGCACGTGTACTGATCCCCTTTCAGCTGGCTCTAGGATATATCGGTCAGCAATGTAAGACACACTGCAATAATAAGAATTACTACTGTACTGCTAAGCAGCTGTTAAGTATGTTGTGTACGAACGCTGCTGTGCGAATGAGCCGCAGTACGGTCATCCATACGCGCAAGTTGTGCCCACTGCTGCTGCTGCTGCTGGGCAGCAGGGTTAGTTGTGGTGCTGTAGGAAGCTGGAGGTAAGCACGCTCAATGCACTGCTGTGAGTATTTGTTCTCTAGGCGGTGCTCCGTGCAACAACCCAAAAAAAATGTAGGGATATTATACGTCATCCTGGGTACACACGGATAAAAAAATATATGGGAGACGATGGAATGCGGACGGCAGGCTGACAAACACAACCCACCACAGCAACACTGCGCATATGGGTGTGTCGAACACGCACCGCGTGTGGGCGGCAGCGTTGGAACGATGGGATCTGTGCATGTTGTCTGTTGTGTACCTCAGGCATGTGCTCACAGCTCACGAGAGCTGGGGGGGGAAAACAGAGAGCATGTATGTGTACCGATACGTACGTACAAACAAGGCCTATCGTACTGAAACCAGGGAAATCGTCTTATCCACTCCCGCCGGAAAAAAAAACTTTGGGCGCCCGTCACGTGCTCCAGAGTGCACGGGTCGCACCGAGACCTCGACCAATGTGTCCGGCCGGGCTTCCTGTGTCCGAGCATTAGGTGTTGTGCCGAAAAGTGCTTTGTACGAAGAGAAAAGTTGGCTAAGGTTTGTAGTTGATTCCGCCACTGTCTAGCGGTGTTTCTTTCAAACCAATTTTCGTATTGTTCGTGTCGATCTGAGCCTATTTTTCTTTCAACCTAATTTTATTAACTGCGGACGCACGAAAACAGTACCTGGTATGTGTTTTACCCCTCACTGTCTGTACTACAGCAATAAGCATACGGACTGTACAATTGTTTGCTCGACCTACGCGGCGGCCTGTCCTGTGCTTCTCTTCTCATGCCCTGAATCAGAAATATTTGTTGCTCACCGCACATAGAAAACGATGATGGGAGTCTCGCCTCGCTGTCCCCGACAGGCGCCCGATTATTTTCTGTCTGCTTGTGCACGCTCTCGCCCGTTATACGAAGTATGCCCACTCTGTTCTCTCTCTATGAATAGAGTCTGCTCCCACACGTCTTCTACGCTTCTACGTCAAACGACAACACTTTGGTTGCTCGCTCCGAGCTTATATTCGAAGCACGTTTGTTGTTGCCTGTATCGTTTTATCCGATTGTCCTGGGCAGACGAAGTAGACGCCTACTGACAAAGCTTCGACCGATTTTATAAACCCATTCCACTCGCGGCTCTCTCGCCCGTGCCATATGTAGCCCCTCGATATTTCTGCTAGGCGGCAACGACCACATATATTGCTTATTGATTTGTTATTATTAATTTATCTATTTCTTACTTCACAATGGGTTGGCATTCACTCACTTGGTTAGTTGGTTGCTCTGATGACATGTGTTTCTAAATCCCCTGCGGGGGGGGTACGATGGTTTCATGTTATATATATACCAGGTATATATTTGTTTCTTTTCCTCTTCCGGATTGCCTTCGTTTTTTTTTTTTCGCTCTTTGTTTCGTTTCGTTTCTCTAGGTCATGGAATGTGTATGTCGTGCCTGTCGTACACAGTATGATGAGATGGCATTGCATTGCATACGTGGCAACGTATTATCTATGTAGGCGTAGCTTCGTGACCACATAACTTGTATGTCTTTCGGATTGAAGAATCGGCACGGACACTGGTTGTGCTGGATGTCGACGGGTAGAAAGAACGGTTCAACGTGAAGAAAACAACAACAACAACAACAACAACAACAGCAACAAATACTCTTGTCTGGCCTTGTTCATCGAGCAGGAACCGAGTTCGACACCACACCTATTACGCCAAAAAAGTACATGTCAGTCTGAGATGTACAAGCGAAACGACTTTAACATCTGATACATCGAAGATTTTGTTCAGTACCGTTTTGGGGACAAACAAGTTTAATTCTCAGTATTTGGCCCCCATGAAGGGATTGCGTTCCTAAAAGGGCAAAAAAAAAACTGCGAGAAGGTGGTGGCATGGTGGCCAAAACGCGGTCGACGCGAAATACCGAAAGTTCGGTGGTATTTCATATTTCGAGACATCGAACTTTCGATACGGTTCTATTGGTTGTGTCCAATCTCAGTTCCTGATTCTCATGCTTTCTCTCATTCTTCCTTTTCCCATTTTCCTTCCCCTTGTCTCTTTGTCCTGTTCGCCTCCCTTTCGCTTCGCTTTGGCTTTCTTTGCGTGGTTTGTTTCGTGCGCGTGTGTGTGTTCTTTACACTATGTCGCCGTTCTTTCTACCCGTCGACATGCACAACCACACCGTGCTAATTCTTCAATCCTAGAAAGAGATGGGATCTCCGGCGTGGGTCACAAAACTACGGTGGGCGCCCGCAGTTCCGAAACATCATCATAATTTTGAAACTGCAGTCCCATATTGTGGGGACAAAGCACTTGGGATTTGCGTGGTTTGTCCCCAATGCGGGACTGCAGCTCTATGTGTCTAAAAGTAAACAGAGACACGAGTAGTAAGAAACTCGGGTGAAGAAACACGCCTCAACATTGGGACCAATTGTAAATTCTACGTGTATACTTCGAAGTATACTACACAACAGAGACCAAGCTAGGAAAAAATAAGTCGGAGCCTAAACACCAAAATTAACATTTTTTTCTTGTCAACACCGGGCACCCACTGCTGTTCGCCTCAGGGATACTACATTGTAAACAGAGTAGACAATGCAATGGCATGTCCCCGCTGCAGGGCACCAGACCAGCTAGTAAGTGGAGCATGCCTATTGTGCTACTCGTGCCGCCCGCCAAGTGCTGCAGCTGGTTCGAACATTATCTTGCTGCGATCTGTGTTTTTTCTCGGGCTTTGATCCTCTGTGATTTTCGTATCGTACTTTGTTATTCTTCTTGCTTCTTGTGTTATCAAGAGTATACGTATATATCGTGGGTGGATGACGAGCCTACTTTTTTTTGTTTGTTTCATATGTGTCTGACGCATCCTCTCCTCGAGTATGGTTGACGAAACCAGCACGAGAGACCACAGACAGACACAGCGGTACAACTACCAAGCGACTGCTGTTTACAGCTGTTTACAGTGGGTGTTCTTCACATTAAACCGCTCTTTCTACCTGTCGACATCAAAAACAACCAGCCAGTGTCCGTGCCGATTCTACTCACCGCTGACGTATTTTATAAATTGCATAAAATCCTCGAGAGATACAATTTATGTGGTCACAAAACTACGACACCTTCTTTTGTTTGTTTCATATTTGTCTGACGCATCTTCTCCTGGAGTATTTATTATCAATGAAAGTAGCACGGAGACCACAGACACGGTAGGAAGGTACCAAGCGACTGCTGTTAATAGTGTTAATCACGTTAAAATGTAATTTCTACCTTTTGACACACAGAACAACCAGCATTCGTGCCGATTCTCTTATCCTTCAAAGATTTAAGTTAAGTGACATCTACGGCACAGGGGTCAGCAGCAGAGATGCTGCATTCCAATGCAGTAAGCAGAGCAGACCATTATATACAAGGCTTATCACGGTAATTTCGGCGGGACGGTAACGGCGGTAACGGCGGGACGGGACGGGACGGTAAAACCGCCGTCAAAATGGTCCCGCCGTTCCGTCCCGTCCCGTCCCGCCGAGAAAATCCCTGACCGTCGTCACTTACCGTCCCGTCCCGCCTATAAAATTTCTCCCGTTGGAAATAACCGTCCCGTCCCGCCGTGACACAGAAAAATTACCGTCCCGTCCCGCCGTGACACCGACAAATTACCGTCCCGTCCCGCCGTGACACCGGCAAAATACCGTCCCGTCCCGCCGATAAAATCTCTCCCGTACAAAAATTATCGTTCCGTCCCGTCGTGGCACCGCCTCCGGCGGACATAACTTGCCTCTTCCCGTACAAGAAACATTCGTGGTGGTCTGTTACCAATCATTTCCACCACGAATTGCGAAATTAATCAAGAAATTTCGAGTTGAACCAAACTTCCATAGTAATTCCTATATAAATACATGTGGTATCGTAAATTGTGCACAACTCCCATCTGTAAATGAAATACGTATAGAATAGTAGTAGGCGTATTACCCATCTTGCCAAATTGGGTATCAATATTAATCAGTCGAAAACTCACAGATGACGTATTTTCATCGTCTTGCTTATATAATACCTGGTCAATGGTTGTTATGAAATTGCTGGGCACCACATTTACTTCGGCTAGAAAAGCTGTGCTGGTGGTGTTGATCAGCAGCTGGTTGATGATCTGTTTTTACATGGGTAATGCTATTTGCGACATCGGTGTCGTAAATTCTTATTTGCGACACGGTGTCGCGTCACGTTCGCGGCACATACCTCAGATTGGCTCCGCACCGCCAGAGATGTGTTGACATGGTGCAGGGCCATCATTGAAGCTGTCGCATGGCCGAAACGGGCCAGGACTCGAGGAGATATATGGCATCTTGGTGCACCCGCAAAACGTTCAGATCGGTGTCGCAAATAAGCCTTATTTGCGACACGCGAGTCGCAAATACCGTATTTGCGACACGCGAGTCGCAAATACCGTATTTGCGACACCGCGACGTGGTTGCCGCACACGCTCCGGATCAGCGACGTACTACCAGTAGAGTCTCAGTATGGTGTAGGGCTACCGTTGAAGCTATCGTGTAGCCTAGACGGGCCAGCACTCGAGGAGATATAGGGTATCCTAGTACACCTAGGCTGATGTCGCAAATAAGCCTTATTTCGCGTGTATATCCAGAACGAGCCCATTACAGTAGTAGATACTGCTGTGTGTTGTATCCTTGTCATCCTGGTGCACTGTCAGAGTAGTCAGACTGGTGTCGTAAAGCCGCATTTGACGACATCGCACGACGTGCGTCGCACGCGCCCCGTTTAGAGCTCGGACTATACCACTGTACAGCATGTTTCCACGAGTACATCGATCGTTAGCCACGTCATCGTGAATCAATGGATTTGAAATTAACTTGGTTATATTGCCGCGCCGTGTTCTAATAAGTCGTACGTACTACAAGGTTCCCCTCCGGGAGGTGCCGTATGAATAGGGGAGTGGCGCAAGAGCGAAATAATATTCGTATGCAACCCTGCACACTTGTGTAGAAGTTGTACCTGCATCCACCCATCATTTTAACCTGAAGAACACACCACATATTTTTGAGGACAGACTATTATACTGTTCACGGAATTATAGTGTGGGATCATTACTACAATAATATAAAATAGGGTATCGGTAAGTGGATATATATATCGATCCAGCCGACTCGCGGCGATTAATTCCCAAGTACAAAAAAATTGCGCGAGGTCGAGGTTGCGCCATAATACTTTGTGACCGGTTGAGTAAGGTACAGCACATACATACTGGTACAATATATATGTTCCCCCAAAATAAATGTTTCTTGGTGCTCACGGTAACATCATTCACAGATAAATGCTCGAGAACAAATCGTGGTCCGAGCACTGAGAGTATTGGAGTACTGGCGGCAAAAATATTGCCAGCACTGAGAGGGCCCAAATACTTAGAGTAATGAGAGTGTGAGCAGTACCGAACCCCGAGAATACAGGAACGTATGTACCTGCAGTAGTAGTATCGAAACACGAAATACTCGGAGTAAAGGTAATATGCGCAGTACAGAACCTCAAGATACTGAGGGTATTTCGCAGTACATGCGTGATATATATTCCTCGCAAATGCGTATCTCGAACTACTGCCAGACTGCTCAAATCGTCTCCAGCGAAAGTGGTTTGCTCCAACTCCCACTCGTGTGGGACTATCTGGGTGTGTTTGGTGCCGAACGCTGGGCCAGAGAATTGTCGACGCGGTGCACAGACGGTTGAAGTATACATCATACTCGAAGTATACTGGGCATATTGAGGGTATTTCATTACTGCGAGTACTGAGTCTCGCAGAAGAAACAGCAGTACGAACACTACCAACGGACGAAATACTGCTACTACTGTAGACTAGAATACTTGTAGTACCCGCGGTACAGAACCCCGAGACACTTGAAGCACAACAGGGGGTATCCACGCCAGCAGCAGTAGCGAACCCCGTATTAATGCGAGCCCGAAAGTATACGAAGTAGTATCGACAGAACCTGACAATACTGCGAGTACTCGCAGTATATATCTCGAGTACAAAACCCCCGAAATACTGCGAGTGTACGAAGTACCTACGATAATAATCAGTATTTTCTCGAGCATACTTTGCTTTACTCCCAACTATTGCGATTGGGAGTAGCTGTGAAATGTTGAGGTGTGAACGCACGCCACACGTAAGCGCGCCCAAACTCTTGACCTTGGGTAAAAACACACAAGTAACTTGTATATCATATTATACGTTCAGAAAAGCAAGGTGGATGAATGTACTGGTACAAAAAAAGTCAGAAGTGGAAAATAAACACACACAACTTGTATTACAGCAGTATATCATACTATACGCTCAGAAAAGCAAAAAGTGTGAACGAATGTATGATTATTAATACTGTGGTAGTCCTGGTACAAAAAAAGTCAAAAGTGAAATATATAAAAAGCGTGGATGGTGCGAGTCGAACCTCGGAAACGAAAAATTTATTGAGCGCAGTACGATTATAAATGTCTACGCCAGAACAGTGCTCGTACAACTGGCACGTCGTGTTTTTACGCAATCATAAACACTTTGCACGATCTCCTACAGCAGTAGAGCGGCTCGTACAGGTGCGACTGCATATACAGCAGTACTGCTGTAGAATGCCACGCGAGGAACGTACGTGTACTGACCCCCCCTTTCAGCTGGCTCTCTTGGATCTATCGGTCAGGACACACAGCAATGAGAACTACTGCTGCTGTAAGTATACTTTGTACGAACGCTGCTGTACGAACAATTTGTGGTACAGCAGTACGAACGATTTGTTTTTGTTGTACTCGAGACGACGAATATATCGATCCGGGGATAATGGGTCACACACTGCGGAAGGTACGTGCATCGGCCAATGAAGATGGCAACAACAACGAACTACAGTAGTAGTACTGAGCTTCCAGCGCGGATCTTCCACATGCGCATAGTACCTTGCCTGCTGCTGCTGTTGGCGCACTGTGCTGAGCACAGCTGGAGCAGTGGCAATGTTGGATCACACACAGCAATAGTTACTGCTGTAGTTCGTGGCGTGGTCAAGTGATCGACCGAATAAACCAACTGCTGTGATAGCCGCAGTACGATCATGCCATACGCGCAAGGTGTGCCCACTGCTGTTGCTGCTGGGCAGCAGGGCAGCAGGGTTGTGGTGCTGTAGGAAGCTGGAGGTAAGCGCGCTCTGTGCACTGCTGTGGCTATTGTTCTCTAGGCGGTGGTCCGTGCTCCGTGCAACACAAAAAATAAGTGCAGGGATATACCTGGTATACGTAATCCTGGGTATATACGGACCAAAAAGTATATGGCAAACGGTAGAATGCGGACTGCAGGCTCCGACAAACGCAACCAACCACAGCAACACTGCGCATATGGGCGTGCCGCACACGCACGGCGGGTGGGCGGGGGGGCGGCAGCGTTGGGACGTTGGGATCTGTGCATGTTGTCTGTTGTGTACCTGGTACATGTCTGAGCTGTGTGCTCACGTGCTCACAGCTCGTGAGAGCCTATATAGGGGAGAAAACAGACAGCATGACATGTATGTACCGATACGTACGTACCACTCTGACCCAAAATATAAGGTACGTTTGGATTGAATAATTGTGTGCTAACGGTCCTTATATTTCGGTTCAGAGTGGTACAAAGTAAGGCCTCTTTACTGAAACCAGGGAAATCGTCTTATCCACACTCCCGCCGGAAAAAAAAAAAACTTTGAGCGCCCGCCACGCGCTTCAGAGTGCACGGACCGCGCCGAGACCTAGACCAATGTGTCCGGTAGGGCTTCCCGTGTCCGTGTACTTGGTGTTTTGCCTAAAAGTGCTCGTGCGAAGAGAAAAGTTGGCAAAAGTACGAAAATTTGACAAATATACGTATACATATAATTGAGAGCGCTGGTATCGTTCAAAGCGCCGGGTGCTCTGTTTACGCGTCTATTAACATGGGCACAAATGAAGGGCACAGAAGTTTGTGCATGCTGCGCTCTGTATTTGGTTTTTGTACTTGTCTGGGGATGCTATCGAAATAGGTGGGTGTACGTCATCTACAGCAGTATCATAGTATCGCAGTGAAATCGGCGTTCGTTCCGTGCAACCATCATCACCCACCAATGTGGTTGTTTAATTGCCCTTGAACAGCCGTGTAAAAGCGCCTATCCCTCAGGCGTTTACCAACGCCTATCGTTCTGCCGCACAGAACAGAACAAACTTTCGAAACGCTGTCCACAGTTTTTGTCGGAACGAACACACCCCATAGATGCATAGAGGGCGGCCATACTGCAGCTTGCCTAGCTATGCGTCATGTTCGCTGTACGTGTTCGTTCCGACACGTTATCCTACTTGTTGTTGCACCAACAGCAGTCCACAGTTTCCTCACTGCTGTAGTATTGACACATAATAATGAGGCGCGCGAAGCGCGCAAAAAGCGGGCGAGCCTTTTTTTTCTTGGAATTTTCCAAGAAAAAAAAAGCCTCTTCATAGCGGCTCGGATGCGAGCGTGGGGTGCCTTGTTTTGAGTTTTTCTGTATGTGTGTGTGTGTGTGTGATTCAACATTTTTTTGGGCAACGTTTGACCACCGCCCTCGACGCACACTGCACCAATTCCAGTCCCGGCGGGCTCTGTGGACGCGCACACACAAAAGAGACCTCCTGGTGCTGGTGCGGTGGTAAGTTGTTCACAGGAGCTCGAGCTTGGTGTGGCAACGTGTGTAGGCACATGTTGGTGCTGGGCCATGTTGAAAAAACACAGAACCAACAACACATTATATTTTGAAACCCAGCTAGCTCTACGAGTACTCGTAGGTAGGCAGACTGTGCCTGTCCACAGCAACGAGCGTTCGGGCCATGTCCCCGAGACATGCTGCAGCCCACCCTCCTGCTGATGAGGGGACTGAGAAGCAGGAGAGTATCTGTTTTAAAATAGTTGTTGTACAGCAGCAATAGTAGTGGTGGCACTGCTAGAAGAAGCTCTGCTGGACACACGTCAGATTGTACATTTTTCGTCTTCAAATTATGAGTTCGGGACCAGGAAACACATGTACGAAGGGTTCACACACAAGCCGAGCGTACAGCGACGCTGACCTGGCCTCGTGTGTCCTACTGCTGCTGCTGTTTTGCTGCTGGAGAAGCTCTGCTGTAGTAGATGTCGTACATCATTAGTAGTAGCGGTGGCATCTTCTACCTGCTACGAAAAGTTCTCTCTTGGACAGAGCACGTCGAGTGCAGAGTTTTCGTCTTGAAATTATTATGCTGAATTTCGAGTTCAAAACCAACACAGGACAAAATCGAAAACGTGTACAAAGGGTTCCAGGGGTGAGATTGACAAGCCGAGCGTACAGCGACGCTGACCCTGGCGTCGTGTGTCCTACTGCTATCCTACTGCTACTGCTGCTGCTGTTTTGTTGCTGGAGAAAAACACTGCTGCTGCTGTAGATGTGTACAAAGGGTTCAAGGGTTCGATTGACAAGGCGAGCCGCCGAGCGTACAGCGACGCTGACCCTGGCCTCGTGCGTCCCACTGCTACTGATGCTGCTGCTGCTGCTGTTTTTGTTGCTGGAGAAACACTGCTGCTGTATGTAGATGTCGTACATCAGTCTGCAGTACAAGCAAGTAGTGGTGGCACCTGCTACGAGAAAGAAGCGCCTTCTGTTGGACAAATATTTTCAGATGCAGATTTTTCGTGTTCAAATTAATTATGCCGAATTTCAACCAGAAAACACTTGCTGTTGGAAAAACAGAAAAAGAAAAATATATATACCAGGTGTGTGTCTATTTGTCGACTTGTTCTTTCCACCCGTCGACATCCAGCACAACCAGTCAGTGTCTGTGCCGATTCTTGAATTCCCGAGAGATACGATACGACTACAAGTGATAACTTCTGTGGTCACACAGCAGTAGTACATATTTTTCGTCTTCAAATTATTATGCCGGATTTCGAGGTGGAAATACCAGGATACACACGACAAAATCCAGTACCTGGTATTTGTTACATGTGTGTCTGTAGTCCGTACTGCTGCGCTGTCTGTGTTTTTCAAGAGCAGGATATGATGCCAAGAATATTTACGGTTATGAGATTCACCAACGACGGCGTGTAGGTAGTAGGTACAGCAGCAGCAGTAGATGTTCGTTCGTGTTGGTTCTGAATCAGCACAAATGTTGTGCATGATGCATCGCAGATACGACTACTCCAGGTATTGCTGAGGTCGCGCCTCATTACCACCAATTACTAGTATTAATAATAGTCTAACTTAGAGCACATGCGTAGGACGTAGTTTTTTAAACGGATTCCCGATGTTTATCTCTAACGATTGCGAAACATACAATAGAAACCCAAAGCAGACTGCATGAGTTCAATGTAAGCGGCAGAGGGGTTAGCCCCCTTGTTTATGGTGCCGAAGAAATCGGTATGTGTAACGCGTGTAGGAGGTCGTGGAGTTCGTAGGCTGCTTGGAAGGTGTCCTTCGATGCCCTGCAGTATTGTATACAGTTCCCACCGTGATGTTGTACGCTGTACACACTGGTGCGCGAGTTGGAAGTTTTTCCATAAGTTCAGGCAGATGTTTGCGGAGAGAAGCCTAACCATTATGGAAGATTCACCAGCATCCCGCAACTCCAGCAGATTGTGCGCACTGACCTGCCCCACTCAAATCATGCGTAGTCTTCTCGTCCAGCTACGCAGTCAATTCCCAATTGTTTTGGATGCCCTGGTCGGCGGAAGTCTGATGGGTTATGTATAGTTTTCGCACTCCTAGCCTATCGTGTTTGTGTGTTTACTACTATTACCAGGTATGTATGTTGTATGTAGCACAGCAGCAGTAGTAGAAGAGCCACGTTGAATATTCTGACTGTGTACTAGGATAACCCATACCTCCTCGAGTACTTGCCCGTTTTGGCTACACGATAGCTTCAATGGTAGTCCTACACCATGCAGAGACTCTAATGGTAGTGCGTTGCCGGCCCGGAGCGTGTGCGGTAACTACAGGGCGGCGTCGCAAATACGACATTTGCGACACGCGTGTCGCAAATAAGGCTTATTTGCGACACCAGCCAGAAGATTCTGCGGGTTGTACCAGGATACCTCATATCTCCTCGAGTACTGGCCCGTTTTGGCTATACGATAGCTTCAATGGTAGCCTTACACCATGCTGAGACTCTACTGGTAGTGCTTTGCCGATCCGGAGCGTGCAGCAACCACGGCGCCGTGTTGCAAATACGGTATTTGCGACACGCGTGTCGCGAATATGGCTTATTTAATATTGCGACAGGAGCCAGAAGATTCAGCGGGATGCACCAGGAAACCCCATATCTCCTCGAGTACTGCCCCGTTTTGGCTACAGGATTGCTTCAATGGTAGCCCTACACCATGCTGAGATTCTACTGGTAATGTTTTGCCGATCCGGGGCGTGTGCGGCAACCACGTCGCGGTGTCGCAAATATGGTATTGTGTCGCAAATATGGTATTTGCGACACGCGTGTCGCGAATAAGGCTTATTTGCGACACCGATCTGAACGTTTTGCGGGTGCTCCAAGAGGCCAGATATCTCCTCGAGTCCTGGCCCGTTTCGGCCATGCGATAGCTTCAATGATGGCCCTGCACCATGCCAACACATCTCTGGCGGTGCGGAGCCAATCTGAGGTATGTGCCGCGAACGTGACGCGGTGTCGCAAAAATAAGCCGCTTATTTGCGACACCGTGTCGCAAATAAGAAATTACGACACCGGTGTCGCAAATAGCATTACCCTTTTTATATACTTTCAAATGAAAGCAAGTACAAATATTACCGAAAAAGAATGAAAATTACTACCAAGTAGTAAGTGTATACCTGATGGTGTCGTTTTTTTCTTTTCATATATTTATTCTTCATTTCTACTCGCAACTGAAAGCAGAGTATCATATCACAACACCTGCCACAGGCTCGCCACCACATACAAATAGCACACAGACCACGATCACACCAGTACTACTGGTGTGGCCCAAACAGATTTTAGGAGACACGCCATCAAGCGGGACGCAAAACGTGCGCTGTCAAGGATGTAGGGTCGAGTGTTACACATTGAAACCTAGTAGTTTGGTGTCAGTCAAAGCATGTCAATGTCAATGCAAAGTTACTCTCTGTCAAGGGGTGAAAGTGCTGTCTCCTAACATCTTTGGTGTGACCGCCACGGACGCCATGGATGCCTATCTCACGGGCGGGGTCGATCGACCAGCAGCGGCACTAGAATCACCACCGCCGCCGCCACCACCTCCACCTGCACAACAACCACAGTATCACAGCGCAAGCACAACCATCAGAACAGCCACCATGAGCTGGCAACGCAACAACAGCGCTTGGGGCAGGGGTGGAAGAAATTAGAAGACGTCGCCCGTGTAGTGGCAGCACTTCTCGGGGCTTGGGCTGCGCGGGTCGAGAAGAAAACGTCTGCGTCGGGACGGCTCCCTTCGCGGAACCAGCAGTGTGCGGGAAATTTTTCACGTACAACCGTGCTGACCCTGCGGCGGGAAAGAAGAAAAATATGTTTATCGTCCCGCCCCGCCGAAGAAAAAGAAAATTACCGTCCCGTCCCGCCGTGGGAAAAAATATTTACCGTCCCGTCCTGCCGAGGAAAAAAATAATTACCGTCCCGTCCCGCCGAGGAAAAAAATATTTACCGTCCCGTCCCGCCGAGGGGAAAATATTTACCGTCCCGTCCCGTGGTGAAAATCAGCCCCGTTGACTTTTACCGTCCCGTCCCGTCGAGAAATTTGGCACCCGCTGTCCCGTCCCGTCCCGTCCCGCCAACTTTTTATGTCCTCATTATACCGTCCCGTCCCGTTATCATTTTTTTTTTCCCGCCAAACGACTCAACTCTGTCCCGTCCCGTCCCGTCACGATTCTCAGTCACTGTGATAAGCCTTGCATAATTATTTTTTTCCATCACTTTTAATTTCTAGCGTAACTAACTCGTTGTAGGTTTTACCCTCAGCAACCTACTGGACAAGCCGTAGTCACAGGTGTCGTCCCTTCTTGGTGGTAGGGGATCCCCCAATTGTCACAATATTTTGTGAAGGAAAAACTTAATAGAGACGCTATATCACAGTACACACATTATATGGGTCCCCTAAAGTCGTTGGGCATCCCCTAACCTCCTAGGGGATCCCCTAGGATGTTGGGGGATCCCCTAAGCTAGTAGGAAATCCCCTAACCTCCCCTAAGCCTGTTGGAGATCCCCTAACAGGCTTAGGAATTTGATGTATCTCCTATATCATTTGTGATATAGGGATATCATCTATATGGTGTTAAGGGATCCCCCATATGTCACAATAATTTGTAAAGGATAAACTGAAAAGAGACGCTATATCGCACGAATTGTACATGTTGGGTGCTCATACAGTTCACACATGATGTGGGCCCCCAAAGTCGTTGGGCATCCCCTAACCTCGTAGGAGATCCCTTAACATCCTAGAGGATCCCCTAAGCTGGGAGGGGATTCCCTAAGCTGGGAGGGGATCCCCTAAGCTAGGAGGGGATCCCCTAAGCTGGGAGGGTTTCCCCTAAGCTAAGAGGGGATCCACTACCTTATAAGGCAAAAGGGATCCCCTAACTAGGGGGATCCCCTAACTCGCAACATATAATATAGGCTATGACTGCTGTAAAACGTGTTTTACAGTTATGGCCCATAGTCTGTATTATTGCTGTCGGCCACCCCCTACGGGGGGGCACGACCTTTTATACTCTCCTTTATTTTTTTAATTGATTTGCTTTTTGTTCCTTTTGTTTTGGTCGAAATCCGAAATATGATATAATACCTGTTGTTTTTGAGCCAAAAACAATCGCATACCGACACCAAGTGGAAGGCACACGCCACGAGCGGTGTTCTTGGCCATGAAAAACCTTGAAAAAATTTTTTTTTTGCGCCTGAGCATTGAGCGTGTGGCCTCGAAAATCTGAATTGTTTAGTTTTCTTTGACGGGACGCTTTTAACGATAGCATGCTCAAGAATGCCTGGTCAAGTGCCCGCGCATAAGCGTTTCGGCGACGCATACACACGACTTGGAATTATAATTAGATATTGGCAGCCAAGATCCGTATTTCGTGAATAGAGAATGGTTTCGTGATTAGAGAATGGTTGACGTAGATGTACGTACGAGAATCCTGAGGCTGACTCTTATGGGAGCCGAAACCGAGAAACAAAACACGGTTTGTAGAGAGATCCAGGAAGAATTTCGTGCCAGATCCGACTTATCGATTCTTGTCGATGGCCAGTAACAGAAATCTGCTTCGATCGGAAATGGCTTGGCCAGGCGAACGCAGACACCAGACACCAGTTCTGTACGGTCCCAGGGCCGGCCGAAACTGGTTTTGAACCCCATACAGGAGGCATAACCTGGCGGGCTTGATACCTGTACAAATCATCGCTACTACTGCAGCATGCTGCAGCTGTACTCTTTCTCGGTATCTCGGACACGGTACCCCAGCATATATCGGCCGCTAGAGACTCCAACCTCCGGTGATGACGAGCAGCCGACTACACCGCCTGCTCTTGGCGGTTGTCGTTGTGTTCTTGAGCTGTCATCAATGTCTTGACGCTGCAGCAGACTGCCAAGCTTGGGGAACCTTCGTTGAAGGAAGCCAGCCCAGCCCAGAAAGCTCGAGTCTGATACAGCAAGCCCCATGTTACCCGGCGGGTACCAAACATGATGCATGGGTCCCGTGTACTGCTGTATGTCCGCCGAATCCCAATATTATTGCGGTCACTCCTCCCTCCAACGTCCTCCTAACTCAAACGAAACCCTAGCATAATACACAAACCACCATAAGACAGGAAAAGACGAAACTCGACATACGAATCTGGGCCATACGAAAAGCAAAAGTGCATGCTAATCCTGTTTTCTGGTTTCCGCTTCAAAAGCATTCAGCCTGAGCTTTTCAGCCCATTTTTGCACTTTTTTGGGCCCAACAACTTATTAATCACCCTAGGGGAACGCAGTTTTGCGCCCAGCAGCATCTTCAAACGACGATTCCCTAAAATTTACATCAATCATCAGCATGGGGAACAGCAATCCTTCAGTGAAGGTCATTTCTTCATCGGTGATGTAGCCATTGGGCTGTGCTCCCTTTCGTGAAATGAAACATTGAGCATTTTTGCGAGCTTTTCGTGCTACTCGCTCGCAACTTCGAGTACACGAAAACACCTCGTAAATCGTTTCTAGCCGCCTACGACTGCCGTCTGGCGCACGCGACGTCCTGACAGACCCCATCATGAGCCTTTCTCAACTTCGCGGGCTGTAAGTTTCCTGTGAGGAGCTAGCTGTACCTGTCCGCAAGTGAAGTGCAACCCCAAATTTCGATCGCTGGAACATCTCTTCATCGAGTTGTAGGCCTCTCTTGAGAACTTGCGGGGCGTCAATCTCGGGCGAAACACAAGCTGCTATGATGAACCTCTAACACGTCAACGTTGATATCCGGTAAACATGAACCAACCGAAGTTCTAAACGCAGCGTGTTAAGATAGCGATGTTTTCCTCTGTTGCGACAAAACATCAAGATATTTGAGTAGCCGGAAACCCGGGGACCAGGAGACGCTTAGATGCCAGCGTCCCCTTAAGCAACATTGGTATCATGGGCTTCACTCAGACCTGCAGAAGGTCGCTAGGCTTCGTTTGTATCGGCTGGACAGGCGCGCCAAGAATACTTACGCTGGCGCCCTCTCTCTGTGGCCAGCTTTGAAGCCTATCGACCATAATCGCGAAGCCGCCTGTTCGGCACAAACTTATTTAGCCGTACCAAACCTGAGACGACCTCGATGCGGTGTGGGGCAGACGAACTGCCAAATGTGTCCACGATGCTGTAAATGACTCCTCTGACCAAAGAAACCAACAGCAGGGCTCAACATCACAACAACTCTTGCACGCTATGCACCCCCAGGAAGAAAAAGTGAAAAAAGCGTGCGTGTGTGTTCCTAAATACGCACGTAGAATTTCAATATATAAATAGCAACCGAGAGACCGGAGACCGCACAGATACGCAGACAAAAAACAGTACCGGTATTAGGTATGGGTTTTGGCGTGCGTACCAGCAGGCGTAGCTGATGTGCACGCCTAGACTCAATTGCCGATGGCCGGTTAGTACGCAGTCGATGTCCAGCTATTGTACGCGGCTGATCTGCCCACCACTCTGACAGACAACTTCAACAGCCAAAGCCCCCGTGCAACCCCTCCCCCCCTCTCTCTACCCTCTCCCCCCCCCTTTCCCCTTTAACCTCCCTTCTCGCGACGCATTCGAGTGGGTAGGTGGGAGATTGCGTTTGAAGACCCACGTACTTATATCTCTATTCCCCCAGCTCCCGGCCCGTCGATCCTCTCAACTGCTGCTGCTGTAGTCCCTGCTGCTCTGGCCTCTGCGTATGCTTGCCTTCAGCATACGTGCAGCTGTGGCCTTCCCGTGACATCCCAGTACCAAGTATCTCTCCCTTGGAACTACACCCCCCCCTACCCCGATTTGTATTTCTCTCCGATTGGCCAAACCCCATGCGGTTAGGACATTATTCTACTTTGGGCTACTCATCACGAACACGTGAATGTTCACTAGTAGCCCGTGGCGCCCACGGGGGAGGTGGGTGGAATTGGGACGGATTCCCTTCGTCCATTTCCCCCTGCCCTCCCCCCCCAGTCTCCTATTCCCACTATTGTACGCGGTTGACCTGTCCACCACCCTGGCAGGCAACCTCAACAGCAAAAATCCCATTCAGAAGTCGCGTTGTCCACCTACTTCCCCCCCAACCCTCCCCTACACGCCCCAGCTCGTCCCCCACCCCCGCTGTCTACTCGGTTCGCCCGTCCTACCCACCAGCACTCTGGAGACCCACAAGGGATCCTCCATATTCGACCTTACGTATCCCATAAACGCCTGCGACGCCCACCTGCCCTCCCTCTGAACCACCCACGGTAGGGCTCCAATCTCCGCCAACCTCCTTGCTCTTCCTATCGTCCCCGAATGCAGCGCGAATTCCTCCGGTATTGGCTCCTCCACTGCCCGCTCCCCCTACGATCGCCATTTCTCCCCCACCCTTTCCAGCCCGCTCCATAGACAGTACGTTGCCTGCGCTCTCGTTCGAACCTTCCACTCCCCGCCGCTCCTGTAGACCATCAGCGGGGCGCTCTCTCCTCGAGGGATTATTGTCCGGCAGTATTCAAACAGCTCTGGCAACAGCTCCAGCAACAAGTCCACCACATACCCCCCCAGCCCCCCCGGCCTCCCCCCTTTTCCCAATTCGTCCTTACCATGACCGCCCCTTTCCTCCCCTGGTCCCCTTTTCCTCCTTTTATATACACCTCCACGGTGTCCGCCGCAGCCCGCCTCTCCGGCTCCAGCTGTACGCCTCTCTCGATAAAGGCAATGGTCCCCCTCGTCAAGCAGTATACCTGGTTCACTCCGCGCTCCTCCCTTGCAAACAATTACGATGCCCTCAGCAACAGCTGGTACGACAAGGCCAAGCCGATCCACGCTATCCTCCCCACTACACCCCACTCCCCAACGCTCTCCTCCATCACCTTAATCATCTCCCATGTTAGCGGTCTCCTCACCCGCGTTTGGTCTCCGGCCTCCACGTGCGCCCTCTTGATCGCTTTTATCACCGCCTTGATCTTGATTTGCTGCAGCGGGAATGACAACCCCCGCACTGCTCGTGGTAAACGTTCACCGCTACCAACTTCCCCGCCACTGTCGGTTCCTTGTTCTTCTCCGCGCAGCAGTACGCCTTGAACTCTGTCAGCTCTTCTACCAGCTCCCACGCGCTCATTTTTCCCCCCCCAGCCAAGCCCCCCCTTCCCCGCATGACCCTCCAGCTCACCCACGTTCTCTAACCTTCCGCATAAGCCTTCCTAGTCAACTTCGCAGCTCGTCCGAGTGCGCAGCAGCGCACAAAAGCTCCGAACGCATCTCCTTCCCCTCCACTCCGAGCTGCTGGGGATGCCATAGGACGATGGGGTGTTCTGCGGTCAGCCTGGTTTGGATTTGATTTTCCCTCCACCTCGTTATGCCGTCCGCCAGAACGTTCTCCATGCCCCGCACGTGCTTTGCCTGGAAGCTCCCCTCTCCTATCCTCTACAACACCCCCATAATCTTCATCATCCCCCCCGACCTCTCCTCCCCCTTCCCCCCTCCGTGGTTAATTACCCACTGCACCGCCGATGAACTGTCCCCTCTCATCAGCTCCGATTCATCTTCCTTCGTCGGTCTATCTCTCCTGATCACTCATCACGTAAGCGGTCATCACCATTCCCGTCAACTCCAGAGCGTTGATATAAAACCAATTCCCGTCCCCGCCCTTCCTGCTCCTAATCGTCCTCTTCCTCTCCTCCTCTAACAGACTGTATCTCCAGTACACCCTAACAGCCTCGAACGACGCGTCCGAAAATCATGTCCTCTTGCGGGTCGGCTTCACGAATCTAAAAACGGCGCAGGCAACCTTTCTCCCACCCCGGCCATGCCCTCCTTCAGGAACCATCTCCATCACCCCACGTCTTCCATGAACTCCTCCGTCAATCTCAACACCCTCGTCGTTTCCGCCTTCTTCCTACTCCTCCCCCGCGCCCTACTCCCCTCCCTTTTCGCCTGCCCATTCAGGTGCAGGTTGCTCAGCTGCAGAAGCCGCCGCACGAAATACCTCCCTGGCCTGATCACGTACGCCACGTGGTGCAGATTTCCGATCATCACGAGAACCTCCTATACCGTCGCCGTCCGCCTCCCCTCAGGCCACTTCTTCAGCAGTTCCTGCAACTCCCTGACCTTTCTGGGTGGCAATGATATCGTCATTTTCTCCGTGTCCAGATTGAACCCGAGCGCTTCCTGCAATGGTGCCCAGTCCGTGACCTTCTTGTGCGACAGCAGGGGCTCCGCACCATCCTCGCCAATCTCGCTGCAACCACAAATGCTCTCCCCAACTTGACGTCGCCCACTGCCTTCTCCCACACCTCGTGCGCGTGCCTGTTGGCTCTGCTGTGGTTCCCGTACGCTAGCCCGCGCTCGAGATTACCCCCTGGAGCGACACCCACCGGCACGCCCACCCTCGCAATCTGCTCTAGCCTTTCGAATTGGTCGATGTTGTGCTGTTCCCCGAATAATCTCGTCACCCGCTCCTCAGCAATATGGGGACCCCCCCAATCCCCACACCACCTTCGCCAAATCACCTCCCTCCCGTTATAACAACTCCCCCCCCCCCTGCCTGCGCCACCACCCGTACCAGCCGATACTGCTCCCCCGACTCACCCCCTATCCCCCTCAAACGCCCTAACGCCCCCTTCCACTGTCGTTACTCTTTCTTCTCTACTGCCCGCGCCCGGTGTACCTCCGTTCCTTTCACGGCCTCGCCGCGAAGTTTCCCCTTCACTCCGTGCACGGCCCCACGGTGCCCCTCTTGTCTTGTTCTGCGTGCGGTCCCGCCGCGCGCCTCCTCCCTCGATCCGAAAACGCGAACTCCCCCACACGTTTCTTGTGCCCCCTTTTCGCCCGTCTTCCCTCTCGTTCCGTGCACGGCCCCGTCGCGCATCTCCTCCCGCGTTCCGTATACGGCCCCGCCGCGGCCTTCCCCTCTTGTTCCGTGTGCAGCCCCGCTTCTTGTCTTCCCTCTCGATCTGTCCACGACCATGCCGCGAATTTTCCCTCTCATTCCTTGTGCGTCCCCCCCGCGCTTCTCCCTTCTCGTTCGATACACGGCCCCGCCGTGCATCTCCCCCCTCGTTCTATGCATGGCCCCGGCGCCGACTTCCCTGTCCGTTTCTTGTGCACGCTCCCCACACGTTTCCCCTCTCGATCCCTGCACGGCCCCGCCTCGCACCTCTCCCCATGTCCCGTGTGCCGACCCGCTGCGCGCCTCCTCTCTCGTCCCGTGCACGGCCCCGCTGTACACCCCCCCCCTTGTCTCGTGCACGGCCCCACCGCACGGTCCCCGCCGCGCTCCTTGTTTGACCTGTTCGCGTAACCCCTTGCTCGTTTCTTGAGCGGGCCCGCCGCGAACCTGTCTCTCCCCCCCGGGCATGGCCCCGCCGCTCACGTCCCGTCCCGTTCCCTGTATAACCCCGTTGCCCCCCACTTCTCCCTCGCGCGTATCCCCCTTTTTCCTTTCGCGGCCCCGTTACCGCACGTTGCTCCACCCTCTCTTTGCACTACCCGTTCACTGCGCCCCCTTTCCTCCCTCCCCTCGTCCTCACGCCCTTCCTACCCCTGTTGCCTCACCGCACCTGACTTGATAATCTCATGGACCCGGGCCCTGGTCCCTCTGCGACGGTCGTCTCTCAGCTGTGCTAGTCCCTCCGGTGATCTCCACCTTGCGCCTGCGCCTCTCCCCTCCCTCGCGTCTCCCCTCCCTCGCATCCGCAGAGCCCGTTTCCACATTCACGCCTCCTTCTTCCCCCACACACACCCCCTTTCCCCACCTCCAGACGACGGCTTCCCCTTCCGTCCCCCCCCCTTTTTCTCGTGGCGTCCCCTCTTCCCCTCCCCATGCTCGACATTACAGTCCCCCCATCTCTTCATGTACGGGCAAAATCCATCCTATTTGACGAAAAAGCACTCCTTGCTGGCCTACGTGTCTTGTCGCCCCCCCCCGCCTCCCCCCTCTCCTGCTCTATCCTTCTCCCCCCGCCAGTCTCTTCCCCTGTTGATGCTCTCCACGTACCCTCGCCCTGAACCTCCTCGGCGGTTGCTCTCAGCGAAGCCCCGCCCGCCCCCTCTTCCCCCGTGTTCGGCCCTGATATGTAGAGGCGCCAAATGCAACCACGTCGCTGTCTCCTGAAAGGTCGGTTCCGGCAATGGTCGTGCTTCCTTGGTCGTCGGCCACGTAGATCCCCTCCTTTTCAATTTCATGGCAGTCATCCGCACCGCCTCCCGCAACCTCATCAAGTCTTCATTGAAGAGCCTCGTGAACTTGTCCTCGAAGGCCTTCGTCTCCACCACCCTTTGTTCGTGACGTAAAAGTGAGTAATCCCTTCCTTTATTTGTTGGAACTGTCGCCCCCACTGCATCTCCACCCGACGTAACGCCTCTCTTCCCATCCGCGGTTTTGTCGTCCGTCGCCAGCGTTGCCATATACATGATCACGCTCATCGTCGCCTCCACTCTGTCTGGCAGCAATGTCCCACCCTCGCTTCTGCGCCTCCCCTACAGCTCCATCCTCGCGTCCAATGTCAGGTCGAGATCGGCGAAGCTCACCAAGTCCCAAAAACAGTCCCGGGCACAGCGATGACATTGCCCGTTCCTTCATAGAACCCCACAGCGGTATGCCGCCCTCCGCTCGAATCACCCCCCACATGATCATCCCCATGTCTGCCACGTGATTCCGTGATGCTGGCTCAGGCTCCTTGAAGAATCTGTTAGGTTCCGTGTCGCCATCTACCCCCTCGCCCCCCCCCCCCCCCACCGCCTGAATTCGATCCGCCCCCCCTAGTCGCCCCCTTCGTTTTCCCCCTCCCCTCCTCGGCTCATCGACCCATCGCCCTTTTTTCCCTTTCAGCTCCCCGCCCATGTCTCCCCGCCCCACTGTCCATGGTCCAGCCCTCTTTTTCAGCTCCCACTTTTCCCTCTCCCAGCTCGACTCTCCTTGGTCCCCCCCTCTTCTTTTCGTCCAGTTGCCGTCCTCCTCTGTCGCTCCTACCTGGGGACCTCTAACCCCTGCTCCCCACCTTCCTAGTTCCGCAATACGGATATCCTGACGCCCTCACTGCTCCTTTGGCGTTCTCGGGCCGAAATGCCCCCGACTCCCCTAGGCTTCCGTCTCATACGATGTCCCCCAGCGCTTCGGGGGTTCTCCCATGTTTCTCGGGGGCTCCAGTTGGTTGTTGATATCGTGATCGCTGTGCCCCGCGCGCTCTGTGGGAGCGCCTACGAGTTCACTGTATGCAACGTGAGTTCGTTCGTGTACACCTAAATCATGCATCCTCATGTCTAACTCTCTTTCCACCCCCCCTGTTCAAACAAACGTTTCTCTACCACCGTCTTGCTTCTATCCTTTGTCCTCAGTCCTTCGCTCTCAATCGTATTTTTTCCGGAACCTCCTCTCCCCGATGGTTCCCACTGCTGTCCTCCTACGAATAGCCTCGACGGCCACTCTCTTCGTCGGCCACGCCTGCCGCTCCCCCCGCTCCTCTGCCGCTCACCTTCCTGGCTTCGGCTCCTTGACCAGTTCTTCGTTCCTCGCTTGCACCGCTTCCTCCAGCTCCGCTCTCAACTTTCTGATCTTCCTGTCGCTTCGCATTTCCCTCTCCCTTCACGATGACGCGTCTTCGATTTCGTTGGTGGTCCTTTTGGCCAAGATTGTGATCGAAGACTCACGTACTATCTCTCTAGTCCCCCAGCTCCCGGCCCGTCGATCCTCTCAACTGCTGCTGCTGTTGCCATAGCTGTACCGATGCCTCTTATGCTTGCCCTGAATATACGTGCGGCTGTGGTCCACCCATGACATCTCAATACCAAGTATAATTCCCCTGGAACCACACACCCCCCTACCCGATTTTTTCTTTTTTCTCTCCGATTCGCCGAACCCCAGACTGTTAGGACGTTCTTCTACATTGCCGATGGCCGGTCAATACACAGTCGATGTTCGAGGCAAACGTATAGCCACTGTCAGGTGACTTCTACGACAAGATTCAATAGAATATGAGAAGACGATGGTGGCGACCCCAGGCCGATGTGTTGATTGATTTTCTCGGCTGGAAGCTGATGGTGAGCAAAAGGAGAGTCAACTCATAGGCGGGGGGTGCGCGTGTGCGCTCACAGCTCGCAACAGAGGACGGCCCTTACACTTTCTTCAAACAAAAAACGCAATCGGAAATAGCCTTGTACTCAGTTCAATAAAAAACAGCACGGAGACCCCGGTTTTACTGCCACGACCGATATCTCTTGGGGTGCGCACTCATGACCCCCGTGTAGCCTGTGTTGTTTTCTTAAATCATAACAAAGTACTCCTCTATTTTTCCCGGAGAGAGATACCGAAGATATGTTAGTAGTTTTCTTTGTGATTTTTTTTTACTTTTTCGAACATACTTGTTCGTACGAGCGCTTTTGGGCAAAACGCCAGGTAGTCGACAAGGGAAGCCCGGCTGGACACATTGACCGAGGTCCGGGCGTGATCCGTGCACTCTGGAGCGCGTGGCGGGTGCTCAAAGGTTTTTCCCAGCGGGAGTGGACAAGCGATTTCCCTGGTTTGAGTACGAGAGGCCTTTTTTTTGTATGTACATACCGGTGAAATGTCATCATCTTTTTGCCCTCTGATGAGTGCCGTATTAACCTACCGGTATCATTGTTTTTGGCGGCTGAACACAGCACAGCATAAAGAGACGATACAGCAGCAGAGCGAAGAGTGTGCTTACCCTCAGCTGCCTACAACACTACAACCTTGCCGTCCAACGGCAGCAGCAGTAGCGGGCAGCCTTGTGCGCGTGTGGCAGATCCACATGCACGTTGGTCTCCGCCGTACCGTTGTGGCTAGTTGGTTGTACTTGAGCCTGGGATCGATCACTCCGCAACAACACATCATCACATCTTTCTCTCTGACGTTGTGCCCGATATTGTGATCGTACAAGATCTTGATGCTGTTGCAGACAGCAGTGTGACTACGGAAACACGTCAGAACCAGCAGTGTGGAAAGAGTGCTAACCTCCAGCTAACTACAGCACCAACAGCAGGCAGCACCATGCACGGTGATAGACCCGGCCTGTACGATGGATGGTTGCTCTCGATTGGAGCCTATGCGAGCTATGTGCAACAAAAATTTCACGAGACAGAATCTTCACCTCTTGACAGACAGCAACTTTGCCTTGACACACATCGACTGACACCAAACTACTAGGTTTTAGTGTGGACCAGTCGGCCCTACATACCTTGACAGCGCACGTTTTGCCTTGCTTGACATACATACATGGGTCTCCTGATATCTTTGGTGTGTGACGGAACAAATTGTTTCTGTTGTTGCTGCTGAGCTCTCCGTCTGCTTGCTATAGGCATACAGACAGCAGTAGAGTGGCAGCAACAACAGCAGTGAAGCAGTATAGTGCGATGCTCGTGGCAGCCGAGAGGCCAGCCGTCCGCATGTATGTACCTACGAGTACCTACCTGTTGCTCGTTGCTGTTGCCATGTTGGCCGCATTGCATCATGTACGCCTCCTTCTCAGCCTCGTACGCCGCCCGCCCCTCTCGCGACCACCTCGCAACCGATTTGCTCCTGGTAAAGGTTTCCTCCCTCTCTGCTTCAGTGAGTCCCGTCGCCCGCCTCCTGTGAAGCCCGGTGCTCACCGTGGCCCTCGTTCGCCAGCTCGACAATGTTGGTGCTCAGAGGCTTGCTGCCGTCTGCAGGCATGTTGTCATTTTCTTTCCTTCTCACTCAAGAAATGGAACCGACCCCTCCCTGCATGTACATTGTTCGCACAGTCATCGTACGCCGTACTGACTGCTGTTTGCCCTACTGCTGGTGCTGGTGTGGTACGCTACTCGGCTTCTCCTGCAGAGGGCGGTAGCAGCAGCGTGACTATTACAGCCTAACGAAAGGGTAGCAGCACACGTCCCTGTTGTTGCGTGTAGTCTTTTCTTGCAACGCGGTCATATTATTTTTACGTATGATACAAGTATGATATAATAATAAAAGTTGTGTGTGTTTCTACGCATGGCCACGGAATTTTGGCGCGCTCACGTGTGGCGTGCGTTCATACCTCGAATTTTGGCAGTAGTTGATCCCAATACTTTCGGAGTAAAGAGAAACATGTTCCAGAAAATACTACAGTAGGTACTTCGTGCACTCGCAGTATTTCGGGTTTGTACTGTAGATACTGCGAGTACTCGCAGTATTTTGAGGTTCTGTGCTACTGCGGATAGTTTCGGGCTCGCCCTAACTCGGGATTATCTAACTACTGCTGCTGCTATGGGTACCCCCGGTTGTGCTTGATTCAGTATCTCGGAGTTTTGTACTGCGGGTACTGCAAGCGCTATCAGTAGCACTATTTCGTCCATTGGTAGTGTTCGCACTGCGAGTACTTGCAGTACCTAAAATACTCTCAATATGCCCAGTATACTTGGAGTACGAAGTATTTCGGGAATATAAACTGCGAGTACTCTCACTATCTCGATGTTCCGTACTGCGGATGTTGCCTGTACTCCAGGTACTTCGTGTATCGATGCTGCGAATACACATCTACCTGTGCTCTAGGGGTCCCGTACTGCTCATACACTCAGTACTCTCTGTGTTTGGGCCTTCTCAGTCCAAGCAATAATTTGTGGGGCTTCTCGGTACAGTGCTCGCAATATTTTGGCCGCCATTACTACTCCAATACTCTCAGTACTCGGACTACGAATAGTTCGCGAGATCTATCTGTGAAATCTTTACCTGAGCGCCAAGAAACGTTCATTTCGCGGGAATATCTATACCAGGTATATATATATATATATTGTACGTATGTGCTGGATTTACTCAGCCGGTGACAAGCTATAGCGTCGACCTCACGCAACTTTTTTGTACTCAAGTGCACGGCGCAAGCATTGACTTGGTCGCCGCGAGTCATCTGTGCAGGATCAATATCCACTTACCACCGGTACCCTTTTTTATATCACTGTAGTAATTATTCCACAATATTTCCACAGCTACTGGTAAATATTACGGGGGACCATATTAAATAGGACCAGATATTGTTAGTAAAAATAGGTAAATGTACATTTTTTGTGTGTACCGCAGGTGCTATTTACTATGGTCGCCCGTATTAGTAAGTCCTCAAAACAGGTGTGCAAGTATTTCATACGAGTATTTTTGCATTCTTGCGCCACTCCCCTAGGCACCCCCCGGAGGGGAACCTTGTATTCTTTATGATTTACCAGCACGTACGTACTACATATATATGCTGCTGTAGATTATGTACGTACGTACTACTGTTGCAGCAGTTCATTCATAATACTACTTGTTGTTGAGACCTATTCTGCAATGTGTACGAGTGCACAGCTCTTGCCTTTCGGTCTGCGTTTCTCTCACTCTCTACCCCTTTCTCTCTCTGCGCCTCGCCGAGAATGGATGTCGTTTGTTTTCGCGCCGCGTCGGTTGTCGTACCCGTGCCTGCGTGCTCCTGCCCCCGCGTTGCCCCTCTCTCTCTGCCCTTCTCTCGTCCCTCTCTCTCTCTCTCTCTCTCTCTCTCCCCTGCTCGCGTACGGCTCCGGTGACAGATGCACAGGCGCGCGTTTCTCTTGCGCCCCGATCCCGCGCCTTTCTTGCCATCTCGCCGTCTCTCTACGGCGCGGAATCCGGAATCGAGTGCGGCGGCACGTACCACCTGCACACTCGCCTTGGTTGCCGCCGGGGAGAAGGAGGAGGGGGGGGGCTCCCCCACGGGAGGCACCAGACTCCCTTGCCGAAAGTTTGCTCGAACTCTCGGGACCATGCGTTATTTTGGCGAGGGTATTCAGAAGAGTTTTTGGATTTGAGCGGGGCCGATGCTGAGGGGGAGTCCTGTGATGTTTCTTCCGGTGTGGTTTGTGGATGTTCTGTTTGTGTTTTTTAAAAGGGTTATTCGGTGTGGTTTGTGGATGTTTTTGGTGGTTTGAGCATGTTGTTGTATTGTGGTATGCCCCTCGTGTGGTTTGCGGACGGGCTCCCGGCGGAGGGGGGATGTTGTGTGTTTTTTGTTTTGCTGCTTTTGTCTGTGTTATTCCCGGATGATGTTTTGTGTGGCTTTGTAGATGAAAATATTTATTATGTTGTTGTGCGTTTTCAGTGTATTTTGTCGTATGTTTGTGTGGATGTCGGATGCTTTTCCCGGCGTAGGGAGGACATACGTCTGGGGGGTCTGTTGTGGTGCGTCCCCCTGCGTAGTTTTTAGGATGTTTGTATTGGGTTTTGTTTATGTTTTTCTGACGTGGGGAGGGGGCCCTGTGGTATACATCACTGTCGTTCTTGGATGTCCCTCTTGCGTGTTTGAGATTTTCCTCGCGTGGTACGTGGATGTTGTTTTTGTGTATGGTTTGGGGGTGTTGTGGTATGCCTCCCTGTGCGGTTTTTGCGTTTTCTATTTCAGGGGCTATTGGAAATTTGTTTTTGGGTAATTCGTGGAAGGAGTAGCATGCCTCCCGTGGGTTGTCTTTCCTTTCAGGCGATTTTTGGATGCTTTCTATGGCGAGTTTTTGTTCTGTTTCGTGGATTTGTTTTTTGTCTGGTGTTCTTTTCATTCCGCTTTTGGGGTTGTTCGTTTTAAGAATTTTCCTGGCACGGGAAGGACGAACGCCTTTGGGTTGTAGAATCCCTTCAGACGCCTTTTGTGTGGAATTGGAGAACGTTCTGTCCGGCATACGGAGGACAGACGCTGCGGGGAGGATGTCATGGTGTGCCACTCTGCTGGTTTTGTTTATTTTGTTTGTTCGTTTTTTTCTCGTTTGTCATGTTTTTTCTCGTTCTGTGGTTTTGTATATTTTCGTCCGGGTGATGACTTGTTCTGGCATGGGGAGAACAGACGCCGGAGGGATGTCGTGGTATGCCTCCCGGCGTGGTTTCTGTTGGTTTCGCGGAAGCGGTAGCATGCCTCTCGGCGGTTTATTGTTTTTATGTTTCCTCTTGTGCGATCGCCGCCGGGGTCAGGAGTTCCACCTGCCGGGGGGGGGGGGGGGGGGGGGGTCACTCCTTACCAGCAGCACTCACCCTCGTATCATCGTTGTTTTCGTTTGGTTTTCGTCCTTTTTGTTTGTATTTTGTATGTTTTCTTTTGGGTGACGACTTTTTCTGGCATGAGGGGGACAGACGCCGGAGGGGTGTCGTGGTATGCCTCCCCGCGCGGTTTGTTTTTTCAGGCTTCAGTGGTTCGACTTCAGGGTTGAACTGATGTCCCACAGGGCAAGGGTTTTTATGGAGACGGATTGGCACGCTCCGGCGCTAGAGGGCGTACTTCGATTCCTTCTTTTTCATTTTTTGATCTTACGGGGAGTTTCCCAATTCTGGAGTTTGACGGGGTTGACCGGATTTCGCGTTCTGTCCATACACGAGGCGGGAGCCCCCTGTTCGAGATCGCAAGAGGGGAGGCTCCGTGGAGAGGCCCCGCGATGGGCGTCCAGGAAGGTCTTAATCTAATAAGGGCGTCCTGTTGACCGCGTTAGTAAGGCGGCGCATTAGTGGACATCCTGGGGAGGGGTTTTTTAAATGAAAAAAGGCGGGGTTTGCTCTCTTCAGTTTGGTTGATGTTGTGTATCTCGGATCCACCGCTTGCGATCGCGACAGTCCTTGTCCGGCTAATCAGCGGGGAGGATTGTCTAGCATTTAATCTAAAGTTCAGAGGGTTTCCACAGGAGTGACTAGGCCTATAGGGTTGCTTCGTTCGTTTCTTGTTTTTTATCTTGCGCGTGTTTTCGCAAGTCTGGAGTTTGCCAGGGTTGACTGGATTTCGTGTTATGTCACTACGCAAGGGCGGGACCCTGTTCGCGATCGGAACCGGGGAGGCTCCGTAGAGAAGGCGCACGGATAGCGTCCATGAATGTCCTAAACTTCAGAGGGCGTCCCGTTCACCGCGTTAGTGAGTAAAGCGGCGCATGAGTGTGCGTGCTGGAAAAGGGTTTTCCTTTCGGAAATACCGAGTTTTTCTCTCCTCAGTTTGGTTGGCATAGTGTACCTCTGGTCCATCGCTTAGGATATCGCATGACTGTCCTTGTCCGTTCAATCATCTGGGAAGGACGTTACAGTGGTTTTTCCAGGGATCCGAGGGTTTCCAGAGACATGGACAGGCGTAGGAATCTAGGGGGTTGATGTGACCAAACCCGGCGATACACGCCTGCCCGCACGAAACGATGTGCGGCTGATGCAGCCCACAACCTCTCGCAGCTCCCTACGTAGCCTTATCTGTTGCCCTAGGCGCTATACTACACCAAACGAGCACCGGTCAGGACAGCGCTTACGATGGCTCACCAACAAGGACCGCAGGCTGCGTGGTACAATGGTCAGGCTGTGCATGAACTTGGGCAGGGTGTGAGCGTGGCATGTACGCCCAGCACAGAGCGGGCTAGATCTCTGGGAAATTGTACGAGCCATGGTGTGAAAATAGGCGCTTGTTATATGGTGCCAAAAGGACCCCGAAGCGGTAGGTGCTATAATGAGTGCTTTGCATGCAGGAGTTGTGACTGCTCTCCCAGAACTGATAAATGCACGCCACGAGACTGTGACACGTACACCAATATATATCGTTTGTTACAGTGAAACTGGGGGTCTCCCTGTTGTTTAAAGAGCGAATAATAAGGGTCGCCCTATGTTTCGAGCCGTGAGCGCCCACGCGCATCGCTCGTTTTTGAGCGCACTCGACGTTTGCTCACCAACAGCATCCAGCTGAACAAAACAATCGACATTTTGTCTTGGGGTCACCACACAGACCATCTCATCGCTTGTATCTTATTCTGGAGCTTCTCGTTCACATTCACCAAATTGTGAATACGTCTGCCTCGAACATTGTCGGCGTATTGACCGGCCATCGGCAATCGATTCTAGGCGTACACATCAGCTACGAGCTGGTACATACGCCAAGACACGATATATATATATATATATAATCTATGGAACAGAGAAAACGCAAGAAACAACCAAAAAACATTGAAAGAGAAACAAAAAAAATGTCGTGCCCTCCCGTACGTAGGGGATGTAGACAACACAGAACTGTTCATGGCTAAAGAAACCATAATACCACTCCATACAAGTATAAACAAATAAAAAGACTAAGAAACAACGGAATTACCATGCACACCGAAGCACAACAAACATTAAGGAAGAAGATCCTCCAGGCAGCCGCAGCAGTTTATGGTACAAGAAAAATGTACAGGTTCTACCTGCTACTGCTGCAATCGGTCTGCCACCATGCTACCCTTCCTGCCGTCTCCGCCCTGCTTTCGTCAACCGTGCCACACCCCAGAAGAGGATGCGTCAGATAGTTCAAAATAAACCAAGCGTGCTCGTCACCCACCCAACACGCCACAAGACTCATTCGAAAATTACGACAAGAAGGAAGAACGATACTGCAAACAAAAGAAAACAATAACATAATTACGGAGGATCAAAGCGCACACCAAAAGGGGAAGATAACGTTGGAACCAGCTGCATACAGCAGTTTGCGGCACGAGTAGCATACGTAGACATATTCTACTTACTTTTGATAGTCGGCCTGGTACCTTTGCTACCCTATCTACCGCCTCCTTACTGCTTTCGCCCAGCGCGGATTCCCTGATACTCCTCCTGTTGCCCCCCCTGCACCCATTCCCTTTCCCGGGTTTCTCTCCACTCTTCCTGTTGCCCCCCCTCTCCCCCCATTCCCTTGGGCACCGCCCACGGCGGGTGCGCGACGCTGCCTACTCAGCTGTGCCTCGTCCTCGTGCCACTTGACCATGAAGTGTTCGGCTTCTTTAAGAACCCTCCGGTACCACTTCCCTTCCATACTTGCTGTAGTGAACCATAGCGCGGCGTCAACTCCAAACACCAGGTGGGAGTGTTCCGTTGATGCCTCGGTGGCTCAGAACTCTCTGACCGAGAAGGTCTTCGACCATGCATCCATGCCTAGTCTCAAACTGTCCTCCAAGTCTCCGGTTCTCCCCACCAGCCAACGTTCCGAACATTACCCGACTATATAGATGGTCGCTATTTGCTTTGCCGTGCGTACTCGAATATTACGAATAAAAGCAAAAGCTCTTTGTGTCTCTTTGGGATTCGATTAGGCTTGACATGCCTTGATTTGATGTGTTTCATTTCATTCCATTTCCCTGTACTTTTAAATGTACATTATAATTTTGTCTCATTTTTTGTGTTCCTTTTTTAATTTTCGTTTGAGGCCCAATTAGAATGGCAATTTGTGAACTCGTGGAAGAATTTGTTTTTTTCCTGTAGGATGAGTTTCAGCCATAGTTCTTATATGATTACTTCATTATTTCAACCAGAATATCTGATATCACCACCGATGTGTACGTACAGTCACGAATATTTTTCCCCTGTAGGTATTATTCTGCTCCACCAGCTCTTTTTCTCCCGTCCCTCGCCTATCCTGTGACAACGGACTCAATATTTTGGACAGAACAACATCAAAAACAACAACTTCTGCTACCACTACTATCAATACTACAGCACTACAGAGTACTCTTGCGGGGGGCCATAGTAAATAGGACCAAATATTGTTAGTAAAAATAGGTAAATATGTAGGTTTTTATCTATACCATAGGTCCTATTAACTATGGACCCCCGTAATATTACTTTGTACTTTGCTCGAATGGTGTACATTATTTTTTGCACCCCTCGCTCGACGAGGGGGACGGTCGAAGGAAAACCCGGGGATGCAATCACACAGCCCCGCCACGGCATCCGTACACACACGCAAGTCAACTACCACTCCACCCAGCGAAACTCCGTATTCGCCGGCCTCCCGGTAATTATTCCCACACTTGCCTCACTTTCCACACTCATATGGTATATCACAGCCATGGCTTATTTAGACGTTGCGTGTGTTTCAGCGCCGAGGAACTGTTACAGCGCAGCAGTGCTTCGAGGAGGATAATACGGCGCGAGACAGCTGCTCTAACCAGTGTCAAGCGTCGGGTCTATTCGATGGGCAGAGAGCAAGCTTTGATTAGCTCCTCTGGACGAATCTTTTTGGGGCAGGGAGGACCCCCGGTGTGGTCACGCCTTCCGTTCCGTGCAAAGAACCAGTAACGAGGTCACGGAAAAACCCGGTGTTTACTATACAACAAGTAAAGCAAAGAAGGTCAAAGCCAAGTCATCTGTGATACCTGCCTGTCCTATCGACCCCAGCCCCTTGGGACCTGCTCTGCCCGTCGTGCCCGTCATTGTGTCTGTGGTGCTTCGTTGATTGTTCAATCTGGCTGCTTGCAACTACCGCATTGCATCGATTCACTTTCTGGGTGACCCGGTCATTACTGCACGAAGGTACTTCTCGAACTCTCATACAACAGGTGAGCCGGCCTCAGAGCTCTAACGAGCGCGGTACCTTTTTAGGGTCCGAGAGCGGTATCCTGCTGTATCACGGTGAACGTAGGTTGATCGAAGTGCGTTGAAGGAGATCGGAGTGTTTGCAAAACTGTTGCAGGAGATCGAAGAGTTTTCAAAAACGGTGGAATGATGCCATCGTGCTCATGCGTCATCTCACCCACATTGGTCTCGCACAATATTCGTTTACATGTGTACACCCACATTCGCATGCATGCGTAAACCCACATGTTTTGTTGAAGAGTAACCATATACATGTGTACACCCACATTCGTATGCATGTGCAAACCCACATGTTTTGTTTTGCATGCCTGGCAATATGGCCATACTTGCGATGATGTGTGTGCACGCTGCCAATGGCGCTCCGCCTGTTTATTTCGTATTGCTTTGAACATATGTGTTCGGTCAATGCACGCAGGCACACTCGTTGTTCGTGCTCCGTCTACCTGTTGCTCGTGTTGGTCCGTCTGCTCGACGTTCACGATCGCACACATGTATGTTCGTTAATAAACGACTACATGCTATTGACCACATTTTATCCTCCAAAAAAAAGAAAGCAAACGACAGGTGTCGATATGGACCAAAGGTGCCGTACGTACTGCTACACGCATAGTCTTGTATGCTGTTCGCCCGGGTTAGGTGATATCGGTAACTAACGATGTAGAGCCTACTGCTGTAGGGATGCCGTTCAAGAGCTAAGGTCATTTAGAACACGTGCTTTGATGAATACGTAACTCGGTTTCAGGCCAAGCGTGGATCAAGAATTTAAAAACTATACCACTAACATTGTTTTTTCAGGTCGGGCATGACCATCTAGAACATACCTGACACACAGACAACCTCGAGCAACAAAAATGCGCTTTGAAAGATATTGACCGTACGTAAACAAAGATTCAAAGTACAGCCACGTACATGTGTCCTCCCCCTTTCTTCTGTGCTGCCATTCATTGCCCCGAGCGTATAAACAGGGTAAAATGTACAGCCGAACGCGGAAATGAAAAAAGGGAAATAAAGAGGAACATGGACGACCGCCACGCCGCCAACGAGGACGAACAGGGCTCTGGCGAAGGAGGCAGTGCGCGGGGCGATGAAGTATCTCGCAGCAGCAGCGACCGGGGGAGCGACCGCGACCAGACCCACCGTGGTAGCTGCAGCAGCAGTGGTCAGCCTCGCGGACGCGTCCACAGTCCCTACAGTGACCAGGGCCAAGGTGTAGGAGCGGGAGCCATGGGCGAACTCTACCCATCTAACGACTACGACCGAAGTCACGACCAAGAAAGGGGAGATAGCGGCCCTCGCAGCCGTGGCCGCCGCTCTAGCATCAGTCGCAACTTGGCAACGCCGTTGACATGGTCGCGGCCAGGACAGTCAGGCGCCTCACCAGCGCAGCCGTAACATGAACATGCAGGAGCGGTCCGCAGCTGCAACAGCAGGGAGCGCCGCGGCCACCCGGACCGGGGCAGAGACAGTAAAACCCGTAGCCGCTACCGCGACCACAGTCAGCCAAGCACGCCGCCGTCGCCACCACGGCCGTAACCGCGACAGCAAGAAAGACAGCGGCTGCCGCCGCAGTCACGGTCGCGACTACTAGGAACGCCGTCGCCGCCGTAGCCAGGACAGCAGCGAGAGCAGTGCACCCTGAGAGGGCCACCGCCGCAGAAGGAAGGGGAGGTTGGCATAGCACTACCAATAGCCCCCATCGCCGGAACGTCAAAGGCAACGGCCGCCGTCACCCTCCCAACAAAAATCAGCAGCTGCCGCAGCAACATCAGCAGCAGCAGCAGCAGCAGCAGCAGCAGAAGCGTAAGAGGCAGAAGGAGCAGCCGCAGCAACGAGTGTCGGCGCAGCCCCTGCGCCTGGCACGGACAACAAGCTAGGCACCACATCCGACTAGCTACGCAGCGCACCCATGCAGTCTGGGTAACATGGGGGGGGGGAGGGGTATTCTCTTGCACACTACTCGCTCGTGCAGGCGTCCCAGGCGCAAATGTTACACCAGCCACACCCGCACCAGCGGCATACAGCGGGCAGCATGGAGCACCATACCAGCATCACCCCCGTCCTATTCCCTGGATCTGGCAGTCGAGCGAAAGCGCACAGATGCCCCAACCACCGGGGGGGGACCGCATGCGACCGCAATCCACCTGGGGTCATTGCAACCCAGCAGCTCTAAAAAGGCCCACAGGGTTGTGAGTACGCTCGTAGGCGACATTGGACCGATTAATGGCCAGCATGGTTTGTTGGGGCTGTTTGTAGTTCCTCAGGGCGAGCTCCCATGGAGAAACGATTCACTGCTGTTCGTTGACAAGCTTACGAAGATCATGACGCAGCGGTCGAGGGGGCGTCGTGGGCTATGCACCAGACTAGTTCTGTAGCGATGGGATCAATCCTGCCGGCCCCGAGCAGATAGGCTGACGCGGTGGAGAGTCGAGTGCTTTGGAAAGCTAATTGCAGACATCCTGGCGACGCGCGATTTGATGTGCCCGCAGTCTACAGTGGAGGTACCTCTCGTCCAAGGGGGTTTGGCGACATTCCTTTCGAAAAGGTGCATTCAGGGCAGGCACAGAAGAGGGCGGCGCTCACCGAGATTAAACTTCTCCCAGGGGAGTCGCGGATGGCCGTAGCCCGCCTGCTGGTGCTGCATGTTCGTGCGGTAGCAGCAGACAAAGCGAGGCCGCACACGTCGGAAGAAGTCCAGTTTTGGAGGTATGTTTCGGGGAGGAAGTTGTTGAGCTCTGCGAACGAGCCGTACATATCTTCCTTACCATCGCCTATGATCGTAATGGGATGAAATCCCTCCTTATCAAAGTGGGGACAGACGTGAAAGCCATATCTCACTCCAGTGCACATGGAAGCCGGGATCCGTACATGGTACACGGTGGGGAAATGTCCCATGGCATACTTTACGGTTGATCAATGCCCTGCTCACCCGGTGCAGTCGTTACCCCCTGGTCGCGGCACCCGCGACGGAACGGAGTCGAGGTAGCGTAGCGGTGCAACCACAGAGCCAGCGGCTACCCCTAGGACAGAGCGAGACAAGAGGGGTTCCTTCGAGGGAAGAAGGGGGGGAAGGAGGTAAACCGCTCACCAGGGAACTGCCCAAGGCGTGGAGGAAGAAGCTAGATGAGCTCCGGGGCAACGCGTGCGCGGCACTGGCCGCCGTAGACGAGGGCTTATTCTCTGAGGGCGTAGAGGAAGAAATGAAGGGAGAAGAGCACGAGGCGCTTGGCGATCGGCCACACGTTGCGTCTTTTTCCAATGTCCGTGCCTCCACCCCTGATGCACATGGAACCCTTTCGTAACTCGGACGGGTGACCGAAACCACCGCCCGAGCAGAAGGAGTCGAGAAACAATGGACTGCAGGAAGGAACGGGAGGAACTACTGAGCCCGAATGCCGAAGACAGGGCAACTATCGACGACTTGCGCCAACGAGGGGTTTGCTCCTTCCATGCGAGGGGTTCCGTATGCCCCCACAAACGCGCAGTCAGGGGAAGAGGGTACCACTTCTCGCACGACGAGGACGTCGTGCCGTACGGACTATACACCCGCAAGACCACCCCGACGCAAGCCCTGCAGCTAGAGCCGGGTATGCTCACGGCACTCGAAGTGTTGAGTGCGTACACGGCCGAGTAGGGCGGGGTCGCCACAGGTGCCGTGCGTGTCGCGCGGGCCGGAAGACACGCTCCAGGGGCTTCTCGCCTGGGGAACTGCAGCGAAAGTGAGCTTATGCCACGGGAGTCCAGTTGGTGGACGCTTATGCCACGGGAGTCCAACCCCAAGGCAGGCAGCTGGTGGTAGTGGAACCGAAGACCTTATACGACGTGGAAACGGGGCCAGAGTTGGGAATCACACGTAGGGCGCAGTGGTGGCACCCCGGAACGCCGCGGCAGTGCAAGGTGGTGAACCGTTCGAAATTTCGCTTAGCACTGAAGCAGGGCGGGGTCGTTGCTCGAATTTTCACCGCCAACACGAAGGGCAAGGAACGCATGCGGGTGCTAGCAGACCCCTTCGTGCAGGCAGACGGCACATCGGAGATGAGGGAGCAGTCAGCACCGGCGGCGCCGGGAGAGCGTGTGGGCGAAGGGGCGGACGCCGACGGGGTGGACTTGTCGTTGGCCAACATCGCTCAGACAAGTGCCCCCGTCAAAGAAGCCCTGATTCGGGCGTTGGAGAAAAGTACTGCAACGTGTTCCCGGTATACCCGAAGATTGTCCCGGCTTGCACTCGCGCTGAGTTGCAGCTCCCGCTGACTGACAGCAGTTGCACGCCCCACGCGGCAAATAAGCGACGGTATTCGCCGGAGGAGACGGCCATGGTCCAGAGAGAAGTGGCGAAGCAACACAAAGCAGGGACGATTCGCCGGTGGCAGTCAGCGTGGGCAACAAACTGCGTCGTGGTGGCAAAGAAGGATGGCGCTGTGAGGGTCTGTCAGGACTATCGAAGACTGAACGCCTGCTGGAGTCCATCATTGAAGGGCTGGGGGATATCGCAAGCATCCTCGACAACATGAAGAGCGACACGTGCTTCACGTCCATTGATCTAGCGTCAGGTTTCACCCAGTTGGGAATTGCCGAGGAAGACCAGCACAAGACCGCGTTTCGCGACGGCCACGGGGAGCTGTAGGAGTTCAACCCGTGCGGTTTTGGGCTATTGACTCCTCCTTCTGGCTCTGCGGCCTATGTGGGGGAGGCGTTGGGTCCTCTCAAAGGACAATGCGTTCAGAACTCCTTAGACATGATCATCCACATCAAACACGTAGAGGGGCATGTAGGCCTGGTAGAGAAGGTGCTGGTACGACCCCCGCAGTATGGATTGTCGGCGAACCTGGCCAAGTCGTTTGGTGCGCCCCGCAGCAGGAGTTCGTCGGCATGGTGGTCAGCAGACTAGGCGTACAACCATCACAAGCGCAGAAAGAAGCGGTGGTCAAACTCTCTCGCACTAACACTGTGGAGGAGGTCAGAGTACCTCTGGGCGTGGGCAGCTACCTCAGACAGTTTGTGCCCGGATACAGCTCGGTCGTAGCGCCTATCTTGGACCTGCTTAGGGGCAAGCGGTTCGCGTCAAAAAAGGCAAGGAGAATTCCAGTGCCGTGGGGTGTGGAGCAGGACATGGCTCTGAAGGCGTGGATTGAGCTCCTTACATCGCCATTGATTCTGGCGTTGCATAGATGGTAGGCCCCTCTTCAGCTCCATACGGACGACAACGAGCTGGGTGCGGGAGCGGCGCTTACGTAGGACGCCAGAGGAGACGAACGTGATATTGGATACGCGAGCCGCCGGTGGTTAAAAACGAATACCAAACGTTTCGCAACTAACCGAGAGGTGATGGCAGTGTTGTGGGTCATCTATCTTTTTAGGCCGTACTTGTGGGGAAGGAAATTCGTTGTGCTCACCGACTGCTCCACGCTCACGTGGCTGTTCAAGAGCCAGGCTCTCTCGTGAAAGGTCCACGTGTGGGCGCTCAGGTTGATGGAGCGCGACAATGACCTCCACTGGCAACCGGGGGCAAACCACCAGCTGCCGGACGCCCCCTCGAGGCTACCACCGAGCGAAGCACCGCTTGCGGACATCGACGACTCATTCCCAGACGATCATGTACCGGGGCCCAAGGGACCGGCGCTCGACGGCGTATTGCTCGGTAAACTGGGGGCGGACGAGATGAAGAGCCAGTGCAAACAAATGCGGCGGTTGCGACGAGCGTAATGTTCACCCCAGGCAGAGCCGTCGACGAAGAATCTGAGAAAGCCGCCGAAACGTCCGCAGCTGAGGAACACCCAGTCGCCGTGGTGCGGGGGGTGGTATCATGGCAGCGAAGGAGCTGGTTGCAGTCAATGGTGCCACCGACCACAACTCGAGTGCGCTCGAGTGTGTTAAGAAGAACGGATTGGATCAAGAAGTTCGACAGGTGAGAGCGGAACCAGGGGAGGAATATTGGGCCCTGATCGACTTGAGCCCGAGCGTAGTGTTGGGAGATGCATTCAGAACGCCAGGTCGAAAGGGGCCCAGCGGAGTATCAACCTTGGCAACGAATACCGTGAAGGGTTTATTGGACGGCCAGGCTCCTTCTGCTGGAATGCTACCCAAACCCACTTCACTCGAAGCAGTGGGGGCAGGTAGTGCTGCCTGCGTTGAGAGAAACGACGCGCACAGTGGAGACAGTCGAAGTCGCGGCGAACATCGTGGGGGTTCCTTCGGGGAAAAGGAAGGCGTTCGCTGTCGCCGTATTGTTTAAGAGGCCCGAAAGGGAAGGTGAGAGGATCAGGGAGTGGAAGAGGGATATCGAAAGGTGCGACTCAGGGTGCATATCTCAAGGGGGACTCTTGGGGAGGAGGGAAACCTGCTTCCTCAAGAGAGGCGTAGAAGAGAGGGGGGCATTTTCGTTTGACGATCCCATCATTTCCATCACTTGAACGACCATCATGGGCGCGAACCCCCCGAAGGAACGTACAGACCGCATCCCTTTGACGCAGGCGATATCGACCAAGCTCACGAGCTTACGTTTGGAGAGTACAAACCACTTGCCACCGGACGACGGACTACCGGTTTCCCCTAAACGTCATCAGGGGAGCAACGGCCGTGATACTGGCAGACTTTGCATTGCTCCGTATGGCAAGAGATGCCTTGTCGGGGTTGTGGGCAAAGGGGCTGTTGACAGACAAAGCCAGGGGGGGGCAGCTCCACGGAATCAAATCGCTGGAAGGCTTGCAGGCGATCTTCAAGGAAGACATAGCCGAGGTGACGCTGGCGGTCACAAGGTCCAGAGCGGGCGCACCGAGAGGAAAGTTAATAGAGCAGCCCGTGCAGGTGCCAATGCCGCTTGTTACACAGTCGACCCCGTCAGCACACCAGTCGTCATCGCCGGTACAACCAACGGAAAAACGTGTGGCTAGAGTGCAAATCACAGCCCCAGCTGAGGCGGCGAGCACCGAGCGCGGAATACTCGGAATGCCCGGGACCCCTTCCTTCCGTGGTCGACCAAGTAGCGGAAGTGCTGCGTGATTCGCTACAACTGGTGCAACGGCAACAGGAGGACGCGCGACGTGGAGCCATTTGGCAACAATTGCGAGACAGAGGTGCAGACAGTAACCGGAAGGGACGGCGAACTACGGTGTCGACGATAGCGACTTACTGTGGAGCGCGTCTCGGGGGAAGCACCGAAGTTGGCCATTCCGCGAGCATTGGTGCTAGGGGTGCTGGCATTGGTGTACAGTACCTACGGCCACGCGGGCATTGCACGGACCCTCCTGCTGATTAACGGCAAGTACGGATGGCCGACAGTAGCCCAGGATGTCAGGGAGTACGTACTCTCGTGCGGTTTCAGGAGGAGAAACGTATCCCGGAGCCAACGCGTGGCCATGATGACTGCTCGGATACTGTGGCCTTTGGGAAGTGCTCGAGATGGACCTCCAGGATATGAAGCAGGTATCCAACGCAGGTAATAGGTACCTTCTGGTGTTGGTGGACCGTACGAGCAGGATCTTGTTTGCGTACCCGCTAGAGTCTAAGGATTCTGTAGGAGTGACGCGGAAACTCTTGGAGCTGTTACTCACGTTTGGAGCGGCGCTGTCGATTAGGGGTCATGCCGGGGGCGAGTTCATCGCCCAGGGAGTCGCCCACCTGTGCCAGTGGCTGGGGATGGAGCATGGCCCCGCTGACCACCTCCGCAGTCAAGGAGCCGTGAAAAGGATGGATGGGTGGCTCAAGGTTTTGGCGGATCTTTGCAAATCGTGGCCGGCAAGGTGGGACGAATATGTAAGGGCGGTTTGCTGGATTCAAAGGTCTACGCCGGACCCGTGTCTCTTCTCAGGTGTGACACCCTTGACCAAAGCACAATCGCCACGGACTGGGTCAGCCAATGCCCAGAACGCTTGTTTTGCTCGACAGTTTCATAGAGTTTATGGAGATTAGTGTTTAATGTGTGTAGTTTAACGAGGCATCATGATACTTCGATGATACTTCGATGCTTAAGAGTGTTTGGATACTCCGCTGTGTGAGGCGGTTGGAGATACTAATACGATACGTCCCGGGTACGTGTTACAATGATACCACCTGCATGGATGTAAGAGGTGCAGCCGGCGACAAACAGGTGCGGCAAACGTCCTAGAGTACATGTTTGGGTGAAGCCAATAGAAACAGAGGCGCGCGCGACTATGTTATGTGTGACGTCCGGAGCTTGCGGGTCAAGGTGTAGCACCGTATATATAATCATTCGCTCTCCTCTACGCCTGTGGTGTGTGCCTCGGGTATCGTTTGCGCTTCGCCCGTTCAACGTAAATCCTAGAAGAGCATGTGGTTACCCTTGACCACAAAGGGGCGCACATGCTGGATGGACGCGTGTTTTTTCGGAAAGAGAAGTTTGGCAACTACGTTGGCCCTACTCTGGTAGCGCGGCACTATCAACCCCCCGCACTTGCTGAAGAAGTGCTCAAGTCTGGTTAGCAAACATATATAGACGTCGATGACTTTCACTATTCCCGTAGCCACGCCCACAATGCCATACTACACGAAAATTCTCGTCGAATGGGCTTCAAGGTGACGGGACGTTTGGGGTATTACGACCGGTGCGCGGCAGGGAAGACGATTTGCAAAGCCGTAGCTAAGTCCAAATCGTGGCGTTCTGAACAGAACCTTCAGCGTCGACGATCATTGTACGCCGATATCGCAGGACCTTTGCCGGTGTCAACGAACGGCACTGAGTACGTTTTGTTTATCGTCGACGAAGCCACCAATATGGGTCGGCCAATCTTTCTGCCACACGAGAGCGTGGCCACCGCTACCCTCGGTTGCCGCACTTTCGTGGCAACCATCAATTTCTACGGGAAGCCTACACGACTTCGCACGGACAATGCTTCCGACTTCACCAGCAGAGAATTCCAATTGCGGACGGCCGACAACAACACCCGTCGAGAGTTTACGTCCGTGGACGGTCCGAAACGCAACGGGCGGGTAGCGTGGAAGCGGGTTCTTGTTGCCGATAGGGAAGGTGGCAACGTTCCTGGAGTTTCAGCGCATGTTCGATTATGTGAAAGTCCCGGTCAAGGCGTTCGGCTATGCGCGTATGTACCCGGAAGGATGAACATGGTAGTACGACGCGCGTAACCTCATGACGCGGGTGCATGGACAGCCCGACATGATATTGTCGTTCGCGAAGCTCCACGAGAGATCTTATAGGAGCCCCGTACCATAGTAAATGATGCCGGGACGCTACAAGGCTCAGAAGAGCGGTCAGATCGGAGCCAAAGGGGGGATCCTATTTCTACCTGACCTCCGGCAACGGCTACGCCTCGGACTGCAGCAAGATAATGTTGTCGACACCAGACATCGTGAGCTACTACTCCAATGTGACGTAGGGCTACCGGTGTGCGCCGTTCATGAGGGAGTGGAACACGGCTGGTGGAGGAGCTGCGATGGCCGGGCCACCGTCTCCGGTAAAGGAACACCATTCCAGCATCCGGGAGCGCGGCGGGGCTTCGACTTCTGGAAACTTATGATGGGTCGTCGCCGCCATTGACTGGTGCACCACCGGTGTTCTCGCCCGTGTCCCTACCTGCTGAGCCATCCGTGCCGCGAGCGAGCGGTGCATCACTGGAATCCTCGCCCGCGCCACTACCCGTTGCATCTTCGGTTCTACAGCAGCAGGAGCCGTTGCCCGTGGCGCGCGCGACCGGTGCACCGTCGGAGTCCTCACCCGCGTCTCCGCCTTCCGTAGAGGTGCCGATGCAGAAGAAGCAGCAACATCAGCAGCAACAGCAGCAGCAGCAACAACAACCGCGTGTATCGCCGGTGGCGACGCGGTTGGTGTCTCGGCAGCAGGGAGTCCGGGCCAGACGCAGGGTTTCATTTCAATGCTAGCCGCGAGGGATATCGGCATGCACGTTGTTGATCAGTCCCCATCACAGATTCCTGCCCCTGAGCTGCCTTCATGCCCTACGAATGCTTGGGTTATGCTCGACGCGTACAGCCAAGCATGCGTGGGACGAACGATTAAATATGTGGGGTGAATGCCATGGACGTTGTGTTCAGCTGTCTGTATAGCGCGGGGACGTTCTGCGCTGTGGTGGACAAGAGCGGTGGTAGCACGCAGCAACGAAACAGACTCAACGTCATACCAGCTAAGTGGGCTTATTCTTAGAAATGTTAGCGAATTTGGTAGGGTAGTGCGGGCGAAGGCCAGGTTGGCAGCGAAGGGCTTTGGGCAGCGTGCAGGCGTTGACGCGTTCGAATTTTTATCTCCGCGCCTATCAGTTGCGAGTATGCGTTTGCTCGCTGCTGTCGAGTGCGAGTTGGGATTGGATTTAAACCATTTCGACACCGAGCAGGCGTTTGTCAATCAGGGCTAAGCGAGGACGTCTACGTACGCCCCTTCAAGGGGTGCGGGGCGATGTCCAGTAAGGTGGTTAAGTTGGGTCGTAGCCTGTATGGTTTGAATCAGGCGTCACGGCAATGAAGCCACCACTTGATACGTGGCATGGAAGGTCTTGGTCTGAGCGGTGTGAGGCTGATGCATGTGTTACGCATTTTTTAAAGGTGGGGGCCATTTCCATCGTAGTTGTAGTGGTAGTGGTAGTAGTAGTAGTAGTAGTAGTAGTAGTAGTAGTAGTAGTAGTAGTAGTAGTAGTAGTAGTAGTAGTAGTAGTAGTAGTAGTAGTAGTAGTAGTAGTAGGGAAGAGACCTTTGTTATGATACTGCCTTGAATGAGACTGAAAACCTGGTAAATACCTGGATTCAAGCTTTGGGATCGTATTTGTAGTACTTGGGAGGCGTTTCGTCTCTCAGTCTCCGGGTGCACGAAAGGAATAAAGATTGTCTTCTTCTATGTCTAAGCAAACAACACACGTGAACTACTACGAGTACCGGCATAATAGGCAAACCTATGCAGGGATACACAAAGTATCCCGACCTTGATCTTCACAAGTGGCGTATCGGGCTGAGGATTTTTTTACCTTTTCGTGGTGTGTTTCAGGTTTATTTTTTCTTGGCCCAGTTGGGGATGGTGTTTGCATGTTTTATCCTGCATACCCCCCCGCTCCGTGTCGGGGCTGGTCTGGGTAATCGGACCACTCATTTGTGGCACAGGACGCGTTTCCAGAGTTGTGGGCTGGATTTAGGTTGTTCTTAATGCATTCCGCGTTATTATTCTAGTTTTTTCGTATTCTTTTTTCGCTTTTCCATGAACGTTCCTCGCCTTCCCCCCCGGTGCGGGTGGCATGGGCTTTTGTTGACAATTTGTTCCTGTTCCTTAGAGCTAGGCCTTCCTTTCTTCCTTTTTTTTGACTTACCTTGCCGGCTTCATTGCCTCGCCGCTCGCCGTTCAGAGGTGTGGGAGTGGGTTTTGAAGGGCCGCATCTTCGACTCATCATGTTCTACTTCGTTGGATTGGGGTTTCCATGATTTCCCATAATTCTCCATCTACGGTTCATCTGAGTAGGCTAGTGTTATGATACTGCCTTCAATGAGGCTGACAGCCCGGTAATTACCTGGGTTCAAGTATTTGGACGGTATTTGTAGTCCTTGGGAGGCGTTTCGTAGATGGAAAACCAGGTTTTTCCCTACTATCCCAGCGAGGCACGAGCTCGGCCCTCAGTCTCCGCGTGCACGAAAGTAATAAAGCTGCTCTTCTTCTATCTTCAACCAAACAGCACGCAAACAACAAACGTGTGTACCAACGAGTACTGACTTATTAGGCAAACCTGTGCATGGATACAAGTGTCCCGACCTTGATCCTAACGACTTGAATATGTACCAGGTATACATGATCAACACGAGAACATGAACAGAAAACGCCAAGGAGCGCATATGCGCTACATCCACCTAGACAAACTATCGAGTACGACACCTGATAAAAAAATGGAGCTACCAAGAAAAAACATATTGAGATGTACAGCAAAATGTTGAATCGAGCAGTCGTTAGATCCAGCCTGGGCCAGCTTTTTTCCTTTTTCCTATTATAGCAGGGTGTCATGTGTGGTGTAAGCGTGCATCATTGTCCAAGGACCCCAGTGTCCAAGGACCCCAGATTTTCATTCTCCAACCAGCCAGCAGCTGTCGATGATGCAACCCTCACCTTTTTTTCCCTCTATTGAAGTTCCAAATGGAAAGGTTGATACGTTATCCTAATTCCACTCACATTTTGTATCATCTATCATCCCACCATCTATATTTTCACGGAACGGAATGCAAGCTGGTAGGATCAGGAATGTAGTACCATATACGACGGTGTATATCACCCTATACGTTGTATATCCACAGCCCCGGAGTACACCACGCAGGATCCAGAAAAACAGAAATACAATCACCAAACCTATCACCTGGGTAAGTCGTACCACATCCCCTGCGGTATGAAGCCTCACATTCAATATGGCATCCCAATGATTTCACCCCTGCGCGGATGATGCCGCGACGCGAGCAAGCACGCAGTACCCACAGGTGCGTGTGCATACTAGGTTATCTTGTGGGATCCAGTAAAATGGAGGTGGAGGTGTGAAGGTCTTGGGAAGGCGTGACTCGCCGCAGTTGGTGGGAAAAACTCTTCTGGGGCGCCAATGACTGCTGCTACACCGACGCTCAAGGCTCAATCACGTGTTGCTCGCGGAAAACCATACATGTGGCTCATGCTGCTACAAAGACCGTGATGCACAGCTCAAGAGCCCGACGACAAACCAGGCCCTGCATTCGCTGCGGAGGCCCTCATAACAGACGTGTAACTCTGCAGGAAAAACACCAACCTCTGCTGTCACACCCCCTGTTATTCGGAGCGAGCCAACGAAACTCCTTGGAAACCACTGCGATCACACCCCATTCAATCACCCCTTCTAGAGTATATATATATATATATACCACGCCGGTCGGTGATATGTTTTTATCTAATCTCAGAGCAAATTTATCACCGGGGTACGCTGTATATCCACCCCGGAGTAGAAAACACACCGGGTGACATTGCTTTTAGACCACAAAGTTTTCCATCGGCGATATGGGGTACACTGTAGTATGCGGTAGTACTCAGTAGTGGTCCTTGCGATCTTCCAAAAGGAAGTAAGTAGCTTAGCTACATTATTCCACTCACTTTTTGGATACTCCCACCATGTATTTTCTTTCTTCCCGTCGAGATCCAGCACAAAACAAGGGTCCGTGCCGATTTTTCAATCCTAGAGAAATACAAGCTCTGTGGCGACAAAACTACGTTACAGATATAATTGACAGTGCATTGTTATGTAAGTTATGTAGCAGCAGTACCACAAATATTATGGTTGCGTTTCCCATCGGACAACATTGAAGCGTGAATGACCTTCAAAGTTGGTCATTCGTAAACATTCCCCGAGAGGAGAAGACCAAGGGGAACCAAACTGGCGAATAAGCTGTACCAGGTAAGGACGACGGGATTCTGCTCTACAGTAAAGACGAGAACAGTTGAGTTTACCTCCATTACAGGACAACAATACAAAAAGAAAACGACCAATAAGAAAGGCAGGCTGAGATCTACAGGGAAATACGAATTCCGGGAATCGTTATACTTCGGGAGTCGCTATACTGAATTTTGTGTCGAAATGACCCATTCTCAAATAAGAAGTCCAGACCGGACTAAATTTCCTGTTTCTTATTAGGTGTCCTGTACTATTACTGTACATGAACGTTTGAATAAAAAAGAAGGCACCTTGAACGATAATGGCGGACTTCCTTTTCCTTCCTGCGATGTACCACTCCGTCCCGAAGGCCCTCAAGGAGACAAGATGCGAGGTAATCGAAACGACCAGCCGCCAAACGGCGTCTCTTCTCTGTGGAGGCCGGGAACACTAGCTACTCGTACCACAAACTGCTGCGGCTGCCTGGAGGATGTTTTTGTTGTCCTTTCCGCTCGTTCTTAGTTTTACCTTGTATGTACGTTAGTGTGTTGTTTCTTTTGTTTGCTTTGTATTTTCTGTCACATCTCCTCCGGGGGGGGCACAACACTGTTTTAGTTTTTTTTCATATTTCTTCCGTGGTTTCCTTTTTTCAACACATCTGTTTGTATCGATTGTTAGAATGTGTACATCGTACCTGGCATATCCACGACGATAGCATGGCATGGTGCATTGATTACCTTACTCACTGCATTTAAAATGCAGTATCTCTGTGTCGTGGCTTTTGTGGCCACAGAGTTTGTGGCCTTCTAGGATTGAAGCATTGCATGAACACTGATGTGGTGGATGTCGACGGGTAGAAATAATGTATCAGGTGCTGAACATCGACACACAATATGGCACGTACGGACTGCTAGCATTACAGGTGATATATCTGCGGAAAACGAATATATATACTGTTTGCTGGGGATTACGGTGCCGACTGGTCTCTCTCGTCGCTCTCACAAACTCCAACTACGACTTCACAAAAAAAAAGACAAGCAAACTGAGAACGGCACTCGAATGCATTTCTTCGAGGGGAATCACAATGAATATATTCTGTAACGACCTTTTATATCGATGATTGGAACGTATAGATATGAATTATAGGGCAGGGCAAGGGTTGCCCTGCTGTTCCCTAGGCGTTACCATATAATAAAAGGTTGGACGGAGGTATGAAAATTCTGTCGCGACGTGGATACTTGCCACGTAGAATATTACTTGTTTGAAGATGCTGCAGTTACTGCTATTTCGCAGCAAAAAAACAAAACGTAATATCACAGTCGCATCGCGCAGATTGCGATGGCCTCGACGTGTCGCGAACACAGCCATACCAGATAAAACACCGCAGTGAAGTCAAATATGACAAAAGGCATACAAGTAGACTTTTCGCCGATGATCGTTACGTACATGCACCCTGTATACAACACTCTGTCGACCGAACAGTTAATATAAATGTAGCTGCTCAGAACTCGAAAGGCTGGACGCGCCATGCAACATTTCTGCGAAAAGCGTTCTAGCAAAAAGAGGGAAACAAGAAGGCAGGCAATCCTAATCGAGAAACAATATCACACAAAAAATCAAAACGTTTCAACACACATATGAAGCACACGTGAGACCCTCAAGGCGGCGGTACGTCGGAGTCGAGTCGGCAAGGCACAGCTGCGCTCCCCACGTCGTAGTGCCCAGGACTTCGGTAAGGCGGAGGCATGATGGGTCCTTGTCTAGTCGCCTCGATTATCTCCGCGCGTTCTTGGCTTGCGCGCTCATGGTAGCTAGCACTGCGGTATGGTGTCGTTTGTGCCTGGGAAACAGGCAAGGTCATAGACTTTCGAAGGTAGACATATGTATGCTTGAAACCATGATACCAGTCATAGTCGAAATCGTCGCAAGACGTGGTACTCGCCCCGAGTATACAATCGTACTTAAACCACCGCCCTCTCGAACGCAACTGGATCACGAAATGGTTCGGAATGGAGTAGATGACAGCTACGAGGCAGTACTCAACGCTTATCATGAAAAGAGGTGACGGTGCTGGCGGCTCTCCGGCGTCCTCGTAGATGTCTACACGTGCAGACGCGAAGAAAACGCGATATAGGGTGTTGTCCGCACTCCAAGGAAGAGTCGACCATGGATGTGCTGATGTGTCGGGCGCAGCTCTCGTCGCAGGGGGGTACGGAGCATGTCCAGAAAATGAGAAGTTGGAGGCGGCTCCGGTCAGGAACAAGGCATTGACTGCATCCTGGAGTGACTGGGGTGGTCCGTGCGGAATCAAGACTGGTGCGGGATCTCGCCATCGTGCACCTTGGGATGCGGTTATCTCGATATGGCCATGGTCCTCGACATGGCAATCGGTAGTGTAGTGCCAATTGAATCCGAGAGCCGTCCGAGTGTACATGATACGAGCATGCCGTTCCACGACATCACCTGGCCATCCGCTGTTAGGGTGTAGTTGATCATCAGGTCGAAGGGTGATACAGAGAGGTCCGATCGAGACCCCGGCCGCTAAGCGGCAGCACCGTTGTTGACGGAGGCCGTTATCGTTCTAATAATGTAAGTATCAAGAAAAGTACGTAGGAGGCACGTATTCATATCATAGAATTTCCGCTTTTTCTTGTGGTTTTGGTACTACAAAAATTGGTTTTGGAACTAAGAAGTGGGTAGCGTAGGTTGCAGGTATCGAGAAGTCAGTATCACTGCAGTCTTGTTTCGACCAGCTGTGTAGGGTGTTAAAAGGGTAGGTTTTCTGTCGTCCAACGATTTTGAGGCGTTTCAATCCATTTTCGTCCGCCTCAATGCCGGTCGAGCAACGCTTGCACAGCAAGATATAGGCGGTGTGTATGGTGTGGAGGCCAAGGACGACCGCAGGAACTATACTGATACTACTACTGCTGTGCTCTCAAGTGGTTGAAGGGGACACCCTGCTACTGTGACGCAGCTTTTCGGTCCACAATATACGCCAATGAAATTATGACGAGCTCGTCGATCCAAAATACCAACCGCGCAGATCGAACAACAGCAGAGACGGCGGTGCGTGGTGGTGGCGCAGGCAAACGGTGGCGACAGCAGGCACATGCGTACTGCTGTCCTCTCGATAGGCTGTGAGAATTGCACTGCTGCTCAGAAAAACAGCAGAGGAGTACAGCAGGGCTTTTTCTGGTGGCGGTTGTTGATCGTTGGGGTCGGTGTGGTTTGGAGTCGGGATGTCATTCATGCTGTACATGCGCCCGTGCCCCCAGCTCTGCCTACTATCTGTCCTCGGTGCTGCATCGTAGGCTCCGATACATGCAACTAGTCATAAATTGCACCCCGCATATGCCACCGTGCGCGCATGATTTTGCCTGCTACTGGTGTGCTGCTGGGCACCTGCTGTTGCTGGAGGATGAGTAGTTTTGTCTGGTGGCAGCTGGTCGTTGATCGTTGTGGTGGGCGTGGTCGGGAGTCAGGATACATACATCGGTGCAAATATACATACATACGCCCGCACCCCAAGCTCTTCCTATCTATCCTCGATGATGCATCGTAGGCTTCGACACTTGCAACTACTACAGGTACAGTAGCCAAGAGTACACCCTGGATGTGTCACCTCACGCAGTTTTGCCTGGTGGCAGTTAGTTGGTTGTTGATCGGTGGGCGTGTTCGGGAGTCGGGTTACACACATGCCCCCGCCCACCAAGCTCTGCCTACCTATCCTCGATGACGCGTCGTAGGCTCCAACACTTGCAACTACAGGTACAGTAGCCAAGAATACGCCGCGGGTGTGCACCTCACGCGCTGGTTCGACCTGTTACTATGCTGCTGGGCAACAGCAGGTGGCGGTTGTTGTTGGTCGTCGTCGTCGTGGGTGCGGTCGGGAGTCGGGATACATACATGCGCCCGCACCCCAAACTCTACCTATCAATCCTCCGTGATGCATATCGCAGGCCCATCCATAGAGTATACTGCGGATGTGCCACCTCACGTGCATGGTTTTGCCTGCTGCTGCTGCTGCTGCTGGGCGGCATAGCCGCCCTGATGTACGACAGCCTGTTTGTTGTACTGGTGGCACGCTCAATACGATATATGTGCTCAACAGCAGTTGTAACGGCACCGTTGGCCAATCACGGCCATTTTGCAAGTCATATGGTAAGTCATAGCTCTGCTTTGATTGGTGCAAGCTCGAAAAGTCTAGCCTGTTTTTCCGTTGTTTTTTGCTTATAATATAGGGCTTCCCCGTATTTTTTACAAAACGCCGTGAAAGAACGTCGCGGAGAACGTCGTCTCAGTTCATAAAATATCGTCGTGAAGTTCGCCGTGACGTTTGAAGGACAGTTTGGCGAGTAGTCTGCGAAAGTTATGGAGATCTCGCCGCTCGTGCCTTTTCGTGAACAACGAAGGCCCGCGCTTAAACTTGAACGCATGCTCCGCAAAAAAGTAAAATCCCACGCACGCACGTACCATTCAAGATAGGACTCGTCCGATTCGTACGTAATCGTCTCGCCAAACTGAGGATTCGAAGAGGAATCATTGTCCGGCATACTCTCTTGGCGGTGTCTTGGTTAGAGGCTGGATGTCGACGAGTAGTTTTGATTGTCGGAGGAGGTAATGTGTTGTGTCGGGGAGTGGGGGTGCTGGTCGCCGATAAACTGTCGTCGAATTACAGCAAAAGATTTTACAACCCAGGTTCTCTTTTTCCGTGGGACACTGATGACATGGAAACGGTAGTTATCCCCGCGGGTGTGTGAAGATAAAAGCTTTCGTTTAACAAAAGTGGTACGAGTCCCTACGGACGGCGGGTAGGTTGGGGTAAAATAGTAGTGCGTTGCGACCGTGCATGTCTGCGTGTAAATTCACATACGGCGGCCCCAAGTTTGTACAGCAGACGTTGTGCGCAAGGGAGGAGGGAGGTTCACACGTCTGTGAGAGTTTGTGGTCGTGAAATCCAATTTCCTACATTTATTTACAGTATGCCGATTCGCGCATCCCTGATGCTCTCATCACCTGTAACTCATGAACCCGCATCTATCTCATGACACGGTTAACAGCTACTAAACTGGCGCTACTGCTACACCCCTTCCATTCGTGGGTCCAATCACGCGTGTGTTGTTTGCTGGGTGCCTGAAGGTCGTACAGCAGCAGTTGCCCCACACACGAGTACATAAAGCAAACAGCAGTACGTACTTCCTACCAGGTGTCATACCTCGTATCTGGTCATTACAGCAGTAGTATCTTCAAAAACGCAAAATCACGTAGGCAGCAATCCTCCGTGCATGTAGCTTCGTACATCATACGAACGCCATATGCTCCGAATGACCCGCTACATACTACAACCCCAAGCATAATATCCTGCTGCGGTACCGCCGCCTGCGTTATTCCCCCCCTGCTCATCCTCGTCCTTGTGATCTGCCTCCTCCATCCCGCTCTGTTCGTTTGGATCGTTCCAGCAGCGACGGTTACAAGTTGTAGAGGGTTGCGTATATCTTCGCAGGCGTTATTATGAATTATGCCGTGTGTTCACGAGGAGAGTTTGAGCACTCTGTTCTCTGCTCCGTTCTTTGCTCCGAGCTACGAGCTAGGCTCCGCTCTCTCTCCCCTCCTCTGTCCTCTAATACAACGACTATAAAGCAACTCATCAGACCACGTGGTGGTCAGGGCATCCAGGCTTGGACTCTACGAACACACTAGTAAACTTGAACGTTTGAGGTCTAGTACCAGAAGCCCACGATGCCCTCGAAGGGATCGGCTCAAGAAGAGCGCGACTCTCCAAGTGACGTTGAAACGCTGCGACGCGAGATCGAACTGGCGATGGAGAACAGCGAGGCGTCGATGCTGAACGCCATGAGGGAAAGGATGACCGAGTTCATGAGGAACAACGGTCGATCGAAGCCAGGCAGCGCTGAAGGCAGCGTTGCTGTAGGAGAAAGTCCAGCAGAGGTAGGAACCACTGCTGTAGGGGAAAGCCCAAGAGGGGCAGTACCCACTGCTGAAGTACGAGAGACTACTGCTGCTGTTGAAGCAGGCATTGGTCGATCGGAGTCCGGCAGCGCTGAGGGTAGCGCTGCTGTAGGGGAGAGCCCACAAGGGGCAGTACCCACTGCTGTAAGAGAGATTGCAGCAGAACAAGAGACAAATTTGCGTGAGGGCGCCTCGCCAGATTTGGGAGTAACTGGACGCGGAAGAACTGCATTGCCTGTCGAGGTTGGCCCACCGAGGCGTCATCCAGACCAGCATGGGAGGACAGGAGGATGGGGTGCATACCCTGGCGGTGAGTTGGGTGGTGGATTTGATCTGCCTCTATCGCGCCATTTGGCCTTCAAACACACTCCTGTGCCATCGTTTAGTGGGCTAAAATCTGCGTTCAACCCCTGGACAAGAGATGCTCGGTATTACGCCAAAGGAGTTGGTTTCTGGTCTGCTTTCGTGCCGGATCCACCACAGTACATTCCCGTAGGGGAATTAGACACTGAGACAATGAGTTCGTCTCAAGGGGGCGCCGTGGACGCCTCCTCGGTCCCGGCACGTGGGGTTTTGACCTGGACGCGTTTCTGCTGGAGCGCGCACAGCAGGCACCTGCCGCCGGCGAGGCCGGCGGCGAAACACCCGAGGCGATGCGTTCGTCTCAAGGGGGCGCCGTGGACGCCTCCTCGATCCCGGCAGGGAGGGGCAAAACACCCGAGACGATGCGTTCGTCTCAAGGGGGCGCCGTGGACGCCTCCTCGGTCCCGGCAGGGAGGAGCGAAACACCCGAGACGATGCGTTCGTCTCAAGGGGGCGCCGTGGACGCCTCCTCGGTCCCGGCAGGGAGGGCCGAAACACCCGAGACGATGGGTTCGTCTCAAGGGGGCGCCATGGACGCCTCCTCGGTCCCGGCAGGGAGGGCCGAAACAGCCGAGACGATGCGTTCGTCTCAAGCGGGCGCCGTGGACGCCTCCTCGGTCCCGGCAGGGAGGGCCGAAACACCCGAGACGATGGGTTCGTCTCAAGGGGGCACCGTGGACGCCTCCTCGGTCCCGGCAGGGAGGGCCGAAACACCCGAGACGATGGGTTCGTCTCAAGGGGGCACCGTGGACGCCCCCTCGGTCCCGGCAGAGAGGGCCGAAACAGCCGAGACGATGCGTTCGTCTCAAGGGGGCACCGTGGACGCCTCCTCGGTCCCAACAGGGAGGGCCGGAAACGACCCGGGCGCAGCATCAGCCTCCGACACCGTCCAAGGGAACGGTGAGGATCCCCCCGCGGTCCTGTCGGAGAGGACCGCACACGAGCTCAGCAGCTGGGGCCGGCTCCCCCCGACTGTACGGGGCCGGACCCGGGGTCAAAGCCAACGCCTGGAGGGTGAACCTGCTGTGCACCAGATAAGGATGGATGAAAGGACCGCAGACGCGCTGCTTGCGGCAGCGTACGAGTCGTGGACGAAGCCTGGGAGTATGCTGGATCGTACGCCCTGGACGACGGAGGACGCAGTGGCTTTGATGGCCGGAGGACCTGCTGTGGAGAACAAAGGGGAGTTGAGCGTGTGCATGCCGAGTGGTTTCCCGGAAGACGTAGAACCGCCCCCACAGTCCGTAGCAGATGTAGAGCGTTCTCAATACAAAGCGGCGTGGCACGAGGCCATGAAAATTGAGTTGGACGGTCACAAAACGACCGGTACGTACGAAGCCGCGACACCGCCAAAAGGGCGGAAACCTGTAGGTGCGAAGTGGGTGTTTACCTACAAGACGGATAAGGATGGCTTGATAGTAAAGACAAAGGCCAGACTTGTGGCTAAGGGTTTTAGCCAGGTGCAGGATGTAGATTATTTTCAAACGTTTGCACCGACTCCCTCGTCAGCGTCAGTTAAAATTCTGGCGGCTGTTGCAAATGAACATGGTTCAAAGATTTTTCATCTAGACGTCGCACAAGCTTTTGTTCGCGCGAAACTCGACGCCGAGATATACATGAAACTGCCCGGTGGGTGTGGTGACATGTCAGGAAAGATCGTCCGCCTAAACAGATCACTGTATGGTCTAAAGCAGAGCGGACGGCAGTGGGCCGGATTATTGGTAGAGACCGTGGTAGAGTACGGAATGGAGCAGTGTAGGTCTGACCCGTGTGTGTTTCGCATGGTTGTGGACGGCAAGGTAGAACTGATCATGGCCGTTCATGTAGATGACATCGTGATCGCAGGATCGGATGAGACTTGTAGAGATTTCCATGCCGCGCTAGCTATGAAATTTCCCACGAATAACCTTGGCGAACTGACTTGGTACACTGGTTGTGCTTTCAAACGCGACTGGGAACTGGGGACATTGGAGATTACGCAGAAGGCGTTCATTGAGAGCATGCTGAATCGTTTTGGTGTTAACTCATCCTCTGATATCCCCGCGACCCCCGGTGTGGAACTAGGTCCAAGAGAGGAGGGCGAACTTGGAGGAGACTGGCCGTGCAGGGAGGCTGTGGGCAGCTTGATGTGGCTGTCGACCATGACGAGGCCGGACATCTCGAACGCTGTGCGTGCTGTGGCGCGCCACTCCCACAACCCAACGGAGAGGCACTGGAAGGCAGTTTTGAAGATTATGGCTTACCTCCACGGGACCAGGTTTATGGGATTGACTTTTGTACGGGGCTCGGGTTTGGATTTGACTGCGTATAGTGATGCTGATTATGCGGATAAGTCGAACGATAGGCGCTCGGTATCGGGGACGGTAATTACCCTAGGGGGTGCGGCCGTCAGTTGGGCAAGTAGTACGCAGAGGTGTGTTACGTTGTCGACAGCAGAAGGAGAGTATGTCGCCCTGGGTGAAGGGGTGAAGGAAGCTTTGTTTACGGGCGCGGTGTTGTCGTTTATCTGTCCAGAGCTAAGCGGATCATGTGTCCGGGTTTTCGAGGATAACCAGGGGGCCATAGCGACTGAGTAGCTCAGTGGTTTATCCTTTATAAACGAACACGCTCGAACCTCCAACCACTGTGATAGCAGCAGCTCCCCCACCCCTCGTGCTCACAAATTACAACTCCGGTGAGAGTCCCAGCGAGCCAATTTGAAAACTATCACCCAGACACACAGAAGAGCTGTTGCTCCCGGTCGCCCTCACTGGCCCAACGCCACCCCCCTCCACCCCCAGTCCGGCATGCTGCGCCCTTCGCGACGGCCTAGGCTCTGCGGGATGCGAGTGCGAAGGGAATGTCTTGCGCTCGCTGTTGGTGTGGTTGCATGCCCCTTGCTGCGTGCACCCGAGGACATGTGTCCGTCGACAAGAAACTCAACAGGCGATCAGCGCAGAGCTGTACATGGGTCGCACCCAAACGGAAAGCAGTATCTCCTGCGGTGCCGGCCGGCCCCACGTTGAAGCGGTATTGTCGTCGTGGTATACACTGCTGCCGTGGATTGCTTTCAGCGACCCAGATGAGGGATGCCAAGGTTGGGATATATATGGAGTAGGGGGGGATGGGCTGGGTGCGGTCTGTTCGCAGCTGTTCATCCTCACGACGAAAAAAAACTGGCCGTAAAAGTACCTCTCGTGAGATTTTTTCGTCGTGGTAAAATTCCCAGATTTTCGTATTTTTACGGATAATAAAGCGGCGTAACCTCGAGACGTTTTTTTTTTTTTCCCCAGACGACGATCTTCGCGACGTTTTTTTTTTTCACGGGGAAACCCTATAATAAGTCATACCTTTGTGCCTATCCCTCTCATGTAATAATTGTCTGCCTGATTGGAACACGTTCCACCGGTCAAAAAGAAAAAAAAGACGAACAGCAGAGCTTCCCTCTTAGCCTTGTACGCCGCCCGCTTGTCTCGCGACCACCTCACCACCGATTGGGTCCGGATCAAGTTTTCCTCCCTCTCTGCCACAGTGAGCGCCGTCGCCCGCCTCGGTGCTCACCGTGGCCCTTCTTCGCCACTTCGACAAAGTTGGTGCTCAAACTGCATTGAAGTCTCTTTGAAGTTAGTTTGGTCGCAAAAAAAAGCACGGCTTGAATGTTATTTCGAATATCAAAACGACCCTTATATCTCGTGTATGGTGCAAGCGGAGCCTCACAAGGAGGCCAGACAGAGCCCATTCGTCCTTCCTGCGTGTCTCGAGACACACGGGACGCCTAGCCATGCAAACGGCGACGGCGTTCCTTGCAACACCCCCTCTACCTGCTATCACCCGCTGACACCCGCGGCGGCGCCGGGCTCGCCCGCGTTACCGTGTTCTGACGACACGCACGAGCACGACACGAAATAAAATGGCTTCAGATCATATATAAGCAACGCTTGACTAGTACCTGGTACGTTCGTTTGAACACGAGTACACAGTACGAGAAGGCGCTTCTATTGACGAACGCAGTGGTTGTTCAAAAATATAAGCTGTACCGGGACATTGTTTGTTTGCCAAAAAACGGTATACCTTGAGAGAAAATTTCATGTAACTTGGGTTTGGTGTGCCCTGATCATCTCGTTTTACTTTTCGTACCGTAAACTGGCAAAAAGACGATGGTGTACCGTTTTTGGCGAATTTCCGCAAGTGAGACGGACGGATATGGATGTTTCGCTAAAAAACGGTACACCTTGACAAAAAATGTCATCTAACTTGGGTTTGGTGTACCCTGATGGATTTGCTTGAGTTTTTCGCACCGTAAACTGGCAAAAATACGATGGTGTACCGTTTTTCGTCATTTTTTCCTTTAGGATAGGAAAGTAATTTTTTGCTTCTACAGTACCCTAGGTAAACCTTGGGTATTCGAAACTGTACGGTATGCGGACAGATGGACAGACAGAGAGATTTGCAAAAAAGAGAGCCAGTTTTACAAATTGAGGACTGAGTTGCTGTTCAACTATCTAAGCAATTCACATTACCCAATTGTAGAGCAGGGCAAGGGTTGCCCTGCTGTTCCCTAGGTGTTACCATATAATATATGATTGGACGGAGGTATGGAAATTCTCTCGCGACGTGGATACTTGTTACGTCGAATATTACTTGTTTGAAGATGTTGCTGTTGCCGCTCTTTCGCAGCAAAAAACCAAAACATAACATCACAGTCGCATCGCGCAGATTGCGATGACCTCGACGTGTCGCGAGCACACCCATACCAGAGAAAACGCCGCAGTGTAGTCCACGATGACAAAAGGCATACAAGTAGACTTTTCGCCGATGATCGTTACGTACATGCACCCCGTAATCAACACTCTGTCACCCAAACAGATAATATAAGTGTAGCTGCGCAGAACTCGAAGGGCTGGACGCGCCGTGCAACACTTCTGCCAAATGCGTTCAAGCAAAAAGAGGGAAAGAAAAAGGCAGGCACTCCTAGTCGAGAAGCAATACCACACAAAAAATCAAAACGTTTCAACACATGTGAAGAACACGTGAGACACTCAAGGAGGCGGTACGTCGGACTCGAGTCGGCAGGGCCCAGTTGCGTTCCCCACGTCGTAGTGGCCAGGACTTCGGTAAGGCGGAGATCTAAGCAAATCGCATTACCTAATAACTTGGTGTCATTGGGAGCTTGCTTGATACCTATTGCTAACGGCGTCGTTCGCCTGCAGGATATTGACTTTGCAAAAGGTCACCCTCGTTGATTCGGTTCGTGTTCGTTTCTGAACTACGACTCGTCTGCATATTTACAAAGCCGAACCAATTGCAATATCACAACCAAGTTGCATTACCCCTGAACGGCATCGAAATATTATCAGCCATTATACATACTTAGTGCGTCATTTTTAACGTATGATCAGTTCTTGTACAACCAGCGCAACAACTACAACGCGAAACCTGGCAACGTCAGGCACGTGAACGTGGTCGCAGTTTTTTTTGCGTGGATTGGTGAAAGCAGACAAATCAAGAAATACCACACAAATAACCTTGGAACTCGCGCGAGTATCACTCTACATTTCCAAGACAGACGTACTCAGTAAGGTGTCACTCCGTACACTAGTATTTAAGCCACGTATACGTGCAAAATTCCGCGCCATATTAAAACAAAACATGGACAAGCACCTACTGTATACAGCTACCGAAGCGTCGGGGGCTCACCTAGGGTCACTCCTGTATACGGGTCGGTAATAATAGCTCGATAAGGAACATCTGGCCGAAATGCTTACTTATCACCAGCCACATAGATGATGGCATGCCTCTCCTATGACGCACATGATCCTCCCACCTGAAAATATATATATTCTTCTCCCGTGTTCCTCGCTCGACGACGCCAGTTTCGACAGTAACATCACTCTTCTGAGCTGAGGGACTTACCTAACAGCAATTCATCCCGTACAGTTCGGCTTGTGCAATGTCTACTTTAGTCGGCCACACACGTGTCGCGAACAAGCCTTGAATGCGCAAGCAGTACGAATGTAAGTGCACACGTCCTAGGACACGCGGGGAATCCCAGGGGCGATGAGTACGCGACAGCCTGTGTCGACTACGTCCTGGGGCATTACGGGCTAAATGTACTTCGACTGCTACAAGAAAGACAGGCTCTGGTTCAGCTCATGGGTTCGATCTTGTCGAGGTCCACTTAAATCGTCCGGTTCGATTGCTCTCACGTGTGACGGGCTGGTTCGATGTTACCACCACTGCTGCCACCACTGCTGCCACCACTGCTGTGGGCGGAGTAAAAGTGACTGTGTGCAGCATCCATATTTCATATGCACTATTTATTTTCCGATCTATTTTTATCGAGTCGCAGTTATGTGGATCCTACTCCCCCTTCACTCACGGCGAAACCAGGGACCAAAACAGGACGGCGCATCCGCCAGATCACATTGCACGAAGTAAGACACCAAAAAACGGACACGTGCACCCTCTTCGCCCGGTCAGGTGTACAATTTCAACGATTCGCTTCTTCAAGTAATTGACCGCAGTTCAGCATTGCCCACGCTTGCAGCTGTTTTTATTTTACGGGTTCTACTTTATGGACCCACGAGCCAGAGAAAACACGACACTCCTTCTTTGAAGGGCGCTGAGAAAACATAGTTACGAAGTCATGCTGAGCGAGGAGAGCTACACGAAAGCAAGCTGTTGTAAACCAGCGTTGGTATCGAGATAAGGTCTGTACCTTGCTGGGACAAGGCGCATTTGCTTGAGAGGCCGACCCCGCTCATGGGGATAAACAAACGGAAATGGCAACCACCCTCCTTACTTGCCTCGACGTTCCTGTGCGGGCAACGATACCACCATCCCATGCAAGGGGGGCACAGTTGCGAGACGGCCGAATACTTGAAGCATTTCTATCAAGCCCTTATGCTGGCATCTGCAACAAACCACAGCCGATGATACTGTCCGACGTTTATTTTTGCACAGCTACGGCCATGCACCAGTCGTTGCGCGGGCGAATAATCGGAAAATCCTTCCCCACGGCTTGCTCGGCCTCAAGAGCCACCTGACCCACGAAAAGCGTACCATCGTGCTCAACTCCATTGTCATCGATTTTGACCGGGCATGAGACCACGTTGTGGGCAATGTCCATCTCCTCAATGGACGGGAACTCGGCGCTTTTACTCTTGTGGTTCCCGACAAAGTTCCCATCCTCGTCAAAGCACGTGAACACGGACAACCAGCCACTGATGGTGACCGTTCCTGAACCCATGCCATTGTGGGACAGAACCTGAATATAATAGGCAAGGATACACGTCAGAACTCCTGTGAAGACAGTTTCTCACAAATGACGAAGCAAGTGAAGTATTGTGATTGATAAACCAATTCATGGCTCCCTCTTCAGCTATTGCACGGCACCTCCAAATCAAACCACTATTAACCTTTATTATCGCAGAACTTCGTTTTGAGGACAGACAATGCATCGGCGGACACGGCATCGGGGGACCGTCGCAAACCATGGGCATGACCATAGGACTCAGTGCGATCGTCACAGACGTTTCCGGGCTTGATTTCACGTACAATGTGTCGAACCAATGTTTATCGTGCAACGTACAGTATGTGCGCGTGTCCACTCTTTGGCCCGACATGATGGTCAGGGTGTACTAAGAATCGACGGGGATTTCCTCGTTTGAATGCTAATCGGTCCAGCCCTCCTTCTTCGGTAGCGGCTCCTGCAGCTGGTCGAATATATAATACCTTGATTTTTCCGGACACCCAAGAGCTTCGATGTTGGTGGAGATTTGTGCGCTCGCTACGTGGGTACCATTACCCTCAACAGAAAGGGCGGAGGATTAGCACAGACGTGATAAAAGATAATCGCAAGATTAACCTCACGACGGGACAGCGTTTCGGAGACTGCCGATATTTAGGGTTTACCCTCGAAACACATTGCGATCAAGCTCTCTGGAGGACAGGGCTCAGTACAAAATGTGTAGATCGAATGCGATGTGCTGTTTGGAACCTATTGGACTGTCAAAGGTTCAATATTAATAGGTGGTCCACATGTCGCAGTGACTTCACATACACTACGTGATCATGAGCGTGCTCCAGATGAAAACGTGTTATTCACGAGGCTTCTAGAAAACGCAACAAGTTGTAGGGGTTCAGACGTCTCACAAGTGAATATTTATTCACCACATACCAATCACCTAGTACGCGCTTTCGAGAAGTTTGGAGAGACTGTGCTTGCACTGCTGCTGCGCTCACGCAAAGATGCAAACGTCAACGAGTCGAGTATTCAGCGTGCATAAGGCTATATCAACATGTCTAGTGTAAACTACAGTGCATCGTGGAAGAGCGAGGGACGGATAAAACGTATGTAAGTCAATCCTGTGCGCCCTCAAAGTGTTTGTTGTTTTGTTGGCTTGCGCGCTACTTATTGCCTGGTACATAAAGCTGCTACCAAGGTATTTCGCCTGACCGGAGACGGCTGACTGCACGCAAGAAGATCTGGCGAAACTGTTCTTATATTCGAGCACGACAGGGTTCGCGAAACGTTTAATTAACCAGAGCAGATCAGAAAATATGATGGAACCGATCGCGGACTGCCCCGAAAGCAAACATCTGACAAAACCGAATAATGACCTGCTGCTGATATCGATCGTGTGAAAAGGCACACGACCTCTCTTACTTGGTTACGTGCAAACATATTGACAGCAGTGGTGAGGCGTTCGCGATCTTTTGTTGAGCACATGATTGCGTTTCGGCTGTGCATTGTCGCACGGGTGTGCCCGTGGTGTCTACGCAGCGTATGTGAGAGTGCAGACCATATGAAGGGAAAATACGAGTTGAACACCGAAGTTGAATACAGTGTGTCCGCCAACAAGAGGCGCCTAATCCAAGCGCCAGCCTAGACCAACCTTGAGCGTAAGATGATGGAGTAGTATTTAGTGTAGCGTTCGCCGCTGGGCTAACGACCCCAAAAGGCAGACCCCCACTTTATTCGTAGACGCTTTCTTTCTCGTGAGGCTACGTACGCGACTAGCGTGGTTCGGTGCGATACATGCTACCCAACGCATGGAGGGAGTTGTGCACGACATATGACAATCCAACACCACCCACCTTGTCCCAGAACTCGAGGGTTTTCCCGCTGTGCGGGTGCTCTGCTGACTCCACGAACCCGTCGCACGCCTTCCGCAGATAACCCACCCACAGCTCCATCACGTTGCCCGCCGGGTTGCCTTCAACTTCGAAATCAAGCAGGCGCTCGATCTTCTCCCGCAGCAGCTTCCAGTCGGCGACGGTTCCCAAAAGAGTCACCGAGGGAATGCCGCATGTGATACACATTTTGTACTCGAAGTACGCCTGTAGGCTCGCCATCGCCGTCGCCGCTGCGCACACCTCGTCTTTCAGCGTAGTGGTAGAGAATCCCGGCCGAAACCAGTCGGCAAGCTCGGGTGACTTGATATTCTTCCTGATCTCGACCAAAAGAGCAAAGATCATGCCCTTGTAGTTCGCGGTTTCCAGCGACCCGCGCGAGTACGCTTTGAGCTCCTTCTTGCCCTCGTGTTCGACGATCTTGTTCCGCAACCCCTCCGCGTTCTTGTTTACGTAAGCGCAGAACTGGCCGAGGATCGCCAACCACACATCGTCCGGACTGGGCATCAAATCGCCGCTCCTGTTAAACGTGGATGTAAAATTGCAGGTCAGTCTGAGCTCTCTTGCGGTTACATGTTTTGCATGTTTCTACATCCGTAGGACACTTGCGCTTCGAAGTTTAAACGAGAAAAAAATAGGAATACTGACCCAAGCTACATTATGTATTGGTAAAAGGGTGTGTTTCTGCCCCAACGTATATTCAACGGCGTCCGAACGTTTGGTGTACACCTAGAAAGCTCGGAGTCCAATACTCTTGCAAGGGTTTGTGTGCTAATCGCTTTATTGCATATATGCTGTCCATAACCTACTTTGGGCGAAAGAACACCGTTGCTAGGGGCAAAATGAGCCACCCGCATAAATGTCGAATTGTCCGTAGAACTATCGTGAACATTTCTCGTTACCGAACCAATATTCCACATACAAGTATGCCGAGGGTCGCGTGAGTTTTTCCGCATAAAACGTGAGGACGTAGCTGACGTGTGTTAACAAGTCTATGTAGAATACCTGTGGACCATCAAACCGGGGAAACGCTCGACTCTACTAGATACCCCGCCTGCGACCCGAACGGCTACTTGCTCGTATCATAGATAAGACCTGCAGCGAGTTTATCCGTAGCAGATCATCAAGTTCGCCGACGACTCTTTAGACGGTGGCTTCCAGTCTCAGACAACACGAGCCTCGAAGCAATGGGGGTTGATTAATGTGATTTCTGAGGCAACATCGTCATAGCCTGGGATCACCATAATCGTCATCATCGTCATTGCTTCGACCACAGGAATATCGTATCGCCCAGAGTCAGTCATCGAGAGGACTGCCAGAACGCCTCGCGCGGAACCGTCGAATACTGTGGGATCGTCAAAGAAATGCCCGGTGAGATCGGGTCACAGAGCACGCAAAAACCGGAGTGGCTGGGGTATAAAATCATTCCCAGGGGCCGCTTGAACGTGGGGTCTCAGGACGATATTTTCGGGATCGCTGCAGACACTAACGCGAGGGATAGCAGAAAGCGCGATTTTTCGGGATCGCTACAGTAGTATGTTCTGCCTCGCTATTGACCCAAATATTTCTTCGACTCTTAATTCACCCTTTGGACAGCACAATACCATGGCAGTGTGAAACCGGTTTCAGAACCAAACTATGATTATTACCACTGCTCTTCGACTGGGGTCGATATTTTCAGAAACGAATAACGTGCGCCTACGAACGGCGTCGTATGAAGTGTACGAAGTCGTATGTGCGTCTGGCGCATGTGTATACTGAGATTCGCGTGGGCTGTAAGGTCTCTATGTGATACATCGCGGCTTGCATGCTCGCTCTTGCTTTCTCCAAACCCGTTACGGAAGCACCCCTTTACGTTGCCCGGTTACGGGTAGTAAGTAGATGCTGTGCGTTTGTTGCAGTAGGTCGATAGACCCTCGAAAGAGACACCGGAGTGGCTGATGCTGTTGAGCGCAGCAAAGAACCAATGGGCCTTTTGTGCGGCATAGCATTATACACCAAAACAAATGGGTAATGATATTTGCGACACCGGTGTCGTACAGCGTGTCGCAAATATGAAATTATGACACCGGTGGTGTCGCAAATAGCATCATTACCTTTTACTAAATCAGTGCACGTACGTACTTGTCGATTCCCTATTTCTCCTACTTCTTTGTTTTCTTGTCCTTTTTCGACGGCCGCTCTAGCCTGAGCTGCCGACAGGGACACGTGCCTTGAAGGCACGCGTCCCTGCCACCCGCTGCTGATGGTGCTGCTGATGTTGTTGCTGTTGTTGTTATTGTATATCGTACCTTTGTTGTATAACCCAACGATAAAAAATTGCTTTTTAGTCAAAGACGTCGGGAGACAGCACTTTTACCCCTTGACAGACACAATCAAGGTAGATGTCTTGACAGAGAGCCTTGACAGCCAAAACCCGGGGACGCTAATAAAAAACCCCGTTCTTCCGGAAACCCCTGAAAATATTGTCGAAACACATATTTTCTAGTACATCGGTAATACTCCGCATTTCCGAGTCCGATCTACAGATAAATGCGTCTGAATTGCAGAATTTCGACGTCTAAAAAAAAGCTCCATAAAAAACGAGTAAACCGCTGCACGCAAATAAAAAATAGGGGCTTCCACACATGTAATGGGGCTTTTTCTGCCAGGGGGAGTATGGGACAAATGCCTACATAGATGGATGTGCATTGACAGACAGGCTTGACAGACCACAGCTTGACACTGACATGTCTCCTGACATCTTTGATGTTTGCAAACTGTAAGCCGGCCTCCCCGGCGGCTTGGTAGGTGGTCCGCGTGCCTATCAAGATTATTGTTTTCGTGGGTTCGACTCTCACCGCGTGCATGCTCGTAGGGACTTTTTCTTGCGTAATAAACTGATTAGCGGAAAGCCGGAGAGCGTGAGCTAGCTACATTCGACGAAAATCGACGCGCAGTGGCAATGCTGAACCCTATGCGCAACAAAAAATAAAAGGCACGTACCGGGGGAGGGAAGGGAAGACACCTGTGACCACGCCTTGTCGAGATTCTGAAGGTCGCTGAGGGTAAAACCTCCTACAAGTTACGTAGGCTGGAAAGTAAAAGCAATGATAAAAAATGTATATATGTATACAAGAAGCTTCGCTCCGCGGGCGACCTACGCCGCCCACTACGCTCAAATTGCATCAAATTACTATCCGAAGCAGATGGTGGTCCATGATAGAATATATGTTTTTCATGATCGTAATTGCAAACTGGCGACTTGATAATGTCAAGAGTCCCGCCGCCAAGCTTCGGGAGAAAACAGCTCGGACGCCACATACGCTTCGTCTCCCTGGCGGTTGCCGTAGGTACGTACATACCCCAGAAAGGTAGGGTACTCATTTTCTTCTTTTGATAATATGCTGTATGTACGAAAAAAGAGAAAGCACAGCACGGCACAGCAGCACCGCAAAACAATAAGTAAATGAAACCGAAAATTCGGAAAGACACAAAAATCCCCGTCCCTCACATGTAATTTTTTTTTCTGCCTGATTGGAAAACCTTGCACCGGTCAAAAAACAAAATCAAAAACAACAACAACAGCAGAGCTTCTCTCTCAGCCTCGTACGCCGCCCGCCCCTCTCGCGACCATCTCGTCACCGATTCGGTCCGGGCGAAGCTTTCTTCCCTCTCTTCCACAGTGAGTCCCGTCGCCCGCCTCGCGTGAAGCCCGGTGCTCACCGTGGACCTCGTTCGCCAGCTCGACAATGTTGGTGCTCAGACTGGGTTTAATGTTCAGCCCGGTCGCAAAAATAAGCACCGCTTGAATATTACAATTCGGAACGACCCTTAAATACTCGTACGTACTCTATCAGAAATCATAAATGGAGGCCAGACAGAGCCTATTGATGCATCCCTCGTGTCTCGAGGCACACGCGACGCCCAGGCACGAAAGCGGTGACCGCGCTCCTTGCAACCCCCCCTCTCTACCCGCCAGCTCCCGCTGAAACCCACGACGGCGCCGGGCTCACCCACGGTGCCGTGCCGGAAAACACGCACGCACACGAAACGAAAGAAGAAAAAAGGAAGAAAGGACCGAAAGTGCCAAGAGAGATGGAGAAACCAAAGAACCGCTGGAAAGGTCCGCCAAGTAATAAAGGGAGGCGGTTCCCATGTGAGAGCTCTGAGAGGCCAGGGATGTACCAAACGAGCACGCTCAGAGAGTAAGATATCTGCAAGTAGTTCTATATCCAACAAGTACCTTTTCGGACGTCACCCGCTTTCGCTCGGTGGTTTGGGCACGCTCATTGGGCAAAACCAACGATGAAGCCGGCACGTTCTACGATTTTGCAATCTGTAGCCCTTTTCAACAACGGTTGTATTCGCCCGCGAACAGTGCACTCGGTTTGACCCCGATAAAGTCGACACATTTTTTTGGAACGGCCGCTGGGGCCTTCAGCAGCGGCCACGGTGGCCTGGCCTGTGGTTTCGGTGTCGGAACATCACTCATCGCAGTGATCACGGCAAACAGCAGCACGAATGAATGAAATCCAAAAAAAAAGCCGAAATGTCAGCGCCGCACCGATCAGCGGCGAAGCCAGCAGCTCCCACCAGTCCACAGCTATACACGGAACTTCGAAAGATGGACCAGTCTTTACCGCACATCTTGGACCTGTCTTGACGACCCTGCCTCGCTGCATCCTCTCGGTCGCGATTCAACTATACAGAAGAATTGGTCCCAGGTACACTTCTGGGACTATACGGGTACAACAACCCGTGTTGATCTAATTGGTCAACGTCTCCCGTGCATACCAAACACATATTTTCTATTACGGGGGACCATAGTAAACAGGACTAAATATTGTTAGTAAAAATACCTAAATCTATAGGTTTTTATGTATGCCATAGGTCCTGTTAACTATGGACCTCCGTAATAGTACCTCGATAATACTCCGCTTTTCGAGCGGATTTTTGCATGCTGTTGTTTGTTAGAGTTTTCGTGTTTTCGACGGATTGATCCGCATGTGAGGCCCTCGTTTCCTTCATGAAAATAGTCGAGGGTTTTGAATTCATTTTTTATTTCTCGATTCGGAGTAGTCGCAATCTGGCCAAAACGATTATTAAAAAAATAGACCTGAATTTCAAATTTCAATTTTGTTAATTCGTATTGAAAATAGAGTAGATTATTTAATTTCCGTCTTCGGGCACACGATTTTTCACCAATTAATTTTGCTGCATCGTTGAATAAATATTTTTCGATGTTCGTACATCGTGAGGAATGTCACTCACCAGTCTGGGAGAAGGGATCTTTAGGGGTGTTTTTGACTTGAAAATTGCTTAGCGCGGTCTGCATTCGGAATCGTCGTCCGCAAACAAGAAATTTCGGGGGCGTTTGCATCTATTCGCCCGTTTTTGCTGCGGTTCGGGGTCAGGGTCCTGGTCAGGGTTAGGGTTGGGGTTGTAGGGTTAGAGTCAGGGGTTGGGTTGGGTCTTCGCCCGTACCTTGATCCCAACAGGAACCAAAATACCTGAACAGCTCACAAACCTGAAGATCCGAGCTCACAGATTGTAATGGGACCTCTTGCAAAGCCTGACTTTGCCTTATCTACATGACAGAAGTTGATATAGGCACACGAAGTACCTGTTGCACGCAGTCATGATCGCGAAAACAAGACCCTTGGGTGCACCCGTCAGCAAGAACTCGTCGTCCGCAGCAGCAGCTGTAGTCGTACCGGCGCCGGCGCTCTTCGCCTCGGTCCCTTCAGCCACAGCGAGGTCTTCGGACAAAGCAACGATCTTTCCGGGAAATTTCTTCGGCCCACCAGAAGACTCGAAACCACCCCAACGCAAGTCGAAGCCATCCCGAGCCACCTCGAAAACTGCTCCGAACGCAGCGTGATCCTTGAAAGCGCAACGAAGCGAGCACGGCATGAAGACATCCCAGAACTCTTCGTCAAACTTCTGGTTCTGGTTCGACGTCGCAGGCGAGATCGTCACGCTTACTGCGTGCTTGGCGGCGTCGTCGATGCTGGTGTTGCCCGCCTTCGCTTCGGCGGTGCGGGCGGGTGCTGGACCGGTGATTGCCAGCCCAGTCTGCTGCTGCAGCGGCTGGTGTTGAGCTGGGTCCGCCATGCTACAGGGGTGTATCCGTTAGCTGATGTGTGTGCTTTGGTTTCACTCTATTGGACAGGTAGGCAGAGTGCAGAGTTGCGCCTGTTGCTGATGATGCGTGTGGAACGTAGTGTGGCGGTGCGGTCCAATGGGATTACTAGGATGGTGCGGGTGTGTGGAGTGCGCTGGGGGTTTTTTTGTTTTGGTCGTGCGTTTCGTATATTTCCTGAACGTGCCGAGCTGCAATATTTATTTATTTTTAATTCACACTTATTAGAACCATACTACTAAAACAACAGAAGTAACAAAAACAGCAGTAGCAAGAACAGCAGCAGCTCATCTCCGAAAGAATTATTCACACTTAGAACCAAATCAACAACATTCAATCAGTCTATAAATATTTGTGAAATGCAAAGGTTTCAACGTGTTCCAACATCATATCAATATCCCTTGTTCGGGTTACCTGGTATATAGTATCAATGCGCAGAATGATTAGTTAAAATTGTCCTGTTGACCCGGGCAGCATCCAGGGGAGCCGCTGGCCTATATCTTTGACAAGGAATCACATATAGAATACGCGCGCTCGGTTTATCACAATAATTGTAAAATTAGGTAAAAATGGAATATAGACGCGGCGTATTACGCAGCTTGCAAAGTTGAGTATCAACTATTTAATCAGTTGAACTCACAGCTGACGTATTTCAAAATTATAAAATAAAAAATAAAAAATTGAAATACGTCAGCTGTGAGTTCGACTGATTAAATAGTTGATACTCAACTTTGCAAGCTGCGTAATACGCCTCGTCTATATTCCATTTTTACCTAATTTTACAATTATTGTGATAAACCGAGCGCGCGTATTCTATATGTGATTCCTTGTCAAAGATATAGGCCAGCGGCTCCCCTGGATGCTGCCCTTATTTGTAGCAGGGTTCTCAGGAACATTCTCAGATTTCCTTTTTAGGACTCTGAACCCGGACCTTCCATGATGCTAAGCTGGTACCTACAGCCGTGCTACTATAGTCTACTCCCCATCTGAAACAAGCCTGTCACATTTATTTGTCTGTGACGTTCCCATTTCGAAGACAAGGGAAAAATATATACTACAAGGGGCTTCGCTCCGCGGGCGGCCTTCAGGAAGGAAACATCAAATTATGCGAAGCGGACAGAGGTCCATGATTGAATATTGTTTTTTTTATGGCCCCTGTAGTTAGCTGCAAACTGGCGACTTGATAATGCCAAGAGTCCCGCCGCCACGCTTCAGGAGAAAACAGCTCGGACGCCACATATGCTTCGCGTCGCGGGCGGTTTTCCGCTACGCTCGCTCACACGTCGTACATACATACGTACATACCCCAGGTAGGGTACTTATTTTCTTATTTCGATATGCTCTGTGTCTGTGTACTCGTCGTATGTACGAAAGATAAAGCACAGAACGGCGCAGCAACACAGCAAAAACAATGAGAATGAAACCGAAAAAATTCTAAAAGAAATAAAATCCCCGTCCCCTTCGTGTAATAATTTACCGCTTGAGTGGAACACCTTACACCAGTCAAAAAAAAGAAAAAAATGAAAAAAAGAAAGAAAAAATCGTACAGCAGAGCTTCTCTCTCAGCCCCGTACGCCGCCCGCCCCTCTCGCGACCATCTCGCCACCGATTCAGTCCGGGTAAAGCTTCCCTCCCTCTCTTCCACAGTGAGCTCCGTCGCCCGCCTCGCGTGAAGCCCGGTGCTCACCGTGGACCTCGACGCAAGCTCGACAATGTTGGTGCTCATTCGGGGTACCTCCCTCTTGTGACTCTCAGCCCGGTCGCAAAACTAAGCACCGCTTGAATATTATCTTACAATCCCGAACGAACCTTAAATACTCGTACGTACTCTATCCAAAATCACAAATGGAGGCCAGACAGAGCCTATTGACGAATCCCTCGTGTCTCGAGGCACACGCGACGCCTAGGCACGAAAGCGGCGACCGCGCTCCTTGCAACTCCCCCTCTACTCGCCAGCATCCGCTGACACCCGCGACGGTGCCGGGTTCGCCCGCGCAACCGTGCTCGGAGTACACGCACGCACACGAAACGAAAGAAGAAAAAAGGAAAGAAGGACTGAAAGTACGACGAGAAATGGAGAAAACAAAGAACCGCTGGAACGGTCCGGCAAGTAATAAACGGAGGCGATTCCCAAGTGGGAGCTCTGAGAGGCCAGGGATGTACCAACCGAGCACGCTCAGAGGTTGAGATATCTATAAGTAGTTCTATGTATGTCCGTGGGATCGAAAATTTATGCCTTGCCCCGGAATTAATCCCGCGGAATGTGATATCGCGGTAACATATTTACAAATGAGCAGTAAACACTGACCAAACACCATAAGAACGACAATATCACGGCGAATCGAAAAATGACCGTGTTGTTTCATAAATCTACGAAGTAGTTTTTTTTTTACAGCGGAGTTTGGTTTTCGAAATCCCGTGGTAAAAATGCCGTCGTCATACCGCGCTTCCTACTTCGTGAAAAAACAACAACATCGTCATTCGATTCGCCGTGATTTTGTCTTTCTTAGACCGCACGTCATCTTACCACTTTGTGGCTCCCTCATCTTGATCTCAGAAACATCGTGCTAAAGAAAGTGGGTGTACACCTCATATGGACACCAATGTTCGTCCACCAGGTCCCAAGATGTGAAAACCTTAAAAAATATATCCACAACTCTGACGCTCGGCACAAAAAGAAATACGACACGGCCAGTCCTAACCACATGACGTAACCCCAGTCTTTCATACTCACGATTGCCTGTCGCCCTCCCGCTGGCATTGCCCACGTCAGGGGCAGTCTAACTTGTTTTGTCTTTTTGGGCATGCCGTGCGCCCTGCCTATCCCCTTTCCCACTGCGACGATCATGCGATGCGACAAATGTAGTTCCCAGCTTGCGAACATCCTGTGGAAAAAAGTAATCGCTGCTAAGTACCCTCTGACGGTCGGTTGCTGGATATTAAGAACCAAACAACGAGACGTCATGAATTCGTCGAGCAGTTAGATCAGCGCTTCATTAGGATATCGTCGACAGTATGCAACCGCGGCCCTTTACCCTGCGCTCTTCTCTCTTTTACCCCCGTGTTCCACTTCGCCTAGTAGTTTTTCTGAGTACCCTTCCCGACTGAAACAAGCGCGAGCGTTTCGACCAATCTCGCCACCTCTTCCTTCTTCCCTCCGCTGTTGTCCCCTGTTCCTGTGAGAGCGTGCGCATACAGTATGCTTAGCGAGACATGCATCATAGAAGGCGCGCGAGTCAAACGAGTTCTTCAGCTTCGGTCATCAAGAGATTCCATAGAATGTCGTCACGCTTGGTAGGGATGTTCTTTGTCTGGAGTACAGTATCGAAAATCCCCGAACCCCGCACACCGAAGGATCGTTCGTGCCACTCGCTGGAGTGAGTTAGCTCCCTGATCTTTTGTCTGCCAATCTTCTGCGTCGTCATGAAATTCCATAGAATGTCGTCATGTTTGGTAAGGGTGTTCTTTCTCTGGAGTACAGTATCGAAAATCCCCGAACTCCGCAGACCTAAGGATCGTTCGTGCCACTCACTGGAGTGAGTTAGAGTCCTGACCTTGTCTGCCAAAATCGCCCTAGGCCACCGTGAAATCCCGTCCCCTAAGGTGTTCTGCGCGCTTGGGACATGTTTTGCAGTGGAATTCTATCCTCCCACGAGTTCAAGCCGCCCCAGCATCCTCATCCGTGAGCACGCCCTTTTGTGTGTCGCCCCATCGCTTCAAGACAACAACGATACGGTCGCCATGTTATGAACTCGCATCAAAACCGGGGCCCATGCCGCATCAGGCCTGTCTCCTACCAATTCGAGCATGACCCACGCTGTCACAACCGTTCCCAATAACTCTAATAGGCTGATTGTGATGGTACAGGTCTCCTGAAGGTCGGCGTTTTTTTTTAAGTTCTTCAGTCAACTCTATCGGCAAGTCGTATCTCCAAAACGCCTTCTTCTCAACGCACAATCTTCCCATCGCCTTGAAACTTGCGTCAGACAGATAGTGTATTTTACGGGTCGTTTTATCGCCGTATAGGAGGGCGCGCTAAGCGCCTCTCCCTCTAGTAGTACCTCGTGATCTATCGCCCACTTCCTAAAGAGGAGGTCGGGCCCGCGTGAAACTCTTTGCCAGACTCTACCATGCGGTTCTGTTTTTTCTAGCGTATGCTTCGTGTAATCCGGTCAGTCGCAACAGCCTCCATACGAAATAACTGCCCGCTCGCACCACGTACGTGAGGTTCTACAGCTTTCCCGCCACGCTGGGAACGTCCCTCGCGGTCGCTCGCCTTCTGCTCAGGGGCCACTGGTCAAGCAGCAATCGTCTTATAGCGTTGGCCTTTTCGCGCGGGAACGAGATTATCATTGTGTGCGAGTTGATAGTGTACCCTATCGCGTAAATCGTGGAGTCTCAGTCCGTATTCATCTTTTTGGGGCTGAAATAGGCGTTACTCCCTCTCCCTCCTCCTTCGGTGCGAATAAACGCACGTGATCCGAAGCAAGAAACGTCGACGCGATCAGGGTGGTCTTGTCGTCATGCGAATGTTGTGCCCTGAATAGGAGATAGTGGTCTACGTACACGGTTGCGAAACACGGGTGGAAGATCTCTCCCCCGTTGTGCGCTCTGATGTTTGCTTCCTGCCGAATCGGCGTGGGTGTACCTTCTTCCCATCGATCTACCACCTTAGCGTGGATCATTATGTATTTTCCTTCGTATAATAGCTGGTTCTAAGTTGGTGTGGTGTAGCAGTGCGCGTCTTTGGCCGCGGCCGACATGACACCCCAGAAACCCGGCGATATCCCGACCATCTGAGCGATAATCGAAATTCAATCACAACCAGATGCCCTACTGAGTAGCAATATTTGTGACCTTGGTCGGGTTCTACCCGCGCGTTCCTAAAGGCGTCCGATACGTCGGTCTTACTCATCAGTATATTCTCTACTGGGAACGTTTTTCGCGGTGACACGAGTTCGTCAACAAACTTGGGCAGCGCGTGTGCGCACAGACATTGGAGGACAGTGTCAGGGTCAGTGTCGCCGTTGAGTCCACCTTTCTTTCCTCGACTCTGCTCATTGAACGACAATTTTTTTGTGATCCTGGCCTTGTGCATCACTACGGCCGTCAACGGGAACACCCTTAGATTAGGGATTTCGTGCGCAGCTGATTTTTGTGTCACTGAACATTTTTCACGTCTTACATATTCGCCGATTTTTTTCCAGACTGGTGGTGGCAAATGCCCGTTGACACTGGATTGGTTTCCGTACTGTAATGCGCGCTCTAGATCTACACCCGTCGCTGCTGCGTTCACCGGTACCCCCCCTGTGACTATCGTGACTAACTCATTCACTGCCCCGAGTCCTTTCACGTCTCTGAAGTATCGTGGTATGTGTACGGAGTCTATCAGTGGTGCAACCAGAGATCCTCCCAGCGCTTTAGATACGTATCCCACGACTTCCCGCTTATCTCGCATCATGGTTGCGCAAATGATGGCGAGCATCCAAATCAGTTCTTCTCTTTCTTGTGCATCAAGATCATTTATTTCGAGATTTTCTTGTTCTACGTGCCATTGTTGTACCATGCAGTCTGATCGCTTTCGAATGAGCGACTCCCCATTAGGAAGCCGTGAGCGTGCTGACCCGCTACTCTCCCGCGCGTCGACCAAAACGAGCGCAAGTTCATCTGACTGCTGCAAGGGTGGCTGGACTTACTCGTGCGCTCTCTGCCAAGCTATGTGCGTTGTCTGTGCTGTGGGGATTTCTCTCTACTGAACGGGTAGACTGCCCTCCTGATTTGGGCCTTCTGGGAGATCGACACTGTATCGATGCGCGTGGAAGTGGGGTAGTCCGTCCCTCTGCCCAAGCTGGTCCGTGTTGTGACGTAGGCCTTCCGCGTCGTCGATGCCGTCTCGGTTTCCGTCCGAAGGGGATAATCTAGGCCTCTGCCCACACTAAGCCTGCTGTACTGAACCTTCCGCAACCTGTTCCTATTCTCAAAGAGTGGGGTAATCTGCCCCTCTGCTCTGCTCAGGTTGAAAGTCCCTTTTATCAAGTGCTCCCTTTTTCTAGTTAGTCACTGATGCATGCACGTCGCAAGGCTAGAAATCTGATTCATGAAGTGATACGTCTTGTTTATTTTGCACATGCGAAAGAACCATGCTGCCTGAGCTGCAAGCATCATCAACCCTTCCCCCTGCGTAAGCTGACCTTAAGGAAATCCGTGCATGCATGATGCGGCGGGGGGTGGGAGGGGCGGGAGGGTGTTTCAGGCAAGGCTTGATGGAACGATTGTACTGACAATAGGGGTCCACGTGCGCGCATTATGCGGCGGGGGGGGGGGGGGGGGGGGGGGGGGGGGGGGGGGGGGGGGGGGGGGGGGGGGGGGGGGGGGGGGGGGGGGTCGGACATGCGAGGGTGGATAGGACGAGTGGTCTGGCTTGCTGCTGCCCTGTTCTCCTGCGTGAATCATTACTCTTCTTGCCGTACGGTCTCTTGCCGGGGCACTGTCTCAAACGATCTGCTGCTTGATTCACTGTTTCTGTTTCTCGTTACCTGACTCTCACCGTGAAACAGGGACGGCGACGCTGACCCAGGAGTGGGTGCTTGGAGACGTCCCACGGACCTCTTGGCGTTGCGAAGATTAGATTGTCCATTCTCCTCTCGCCCCTGCCCTTTCTTCGGTTGAACCTGCCAGATGGCAGAGCCCGTATTGTCAGTTGCTGCCGTTCTCCCGGCCCGCTCCGCCCCCCGCGGAAGCCCCGCCCCTACCACTGGATGCGTAGCGTCTGCGCAAGCATGCGACGCTCGTTGGCCGGGACGCTGCACCCTCTCCTCCTGCCGGCCCCCCACCGACTGCAGCGGCAGCCTGATACTGCGGCGGCTGGTTCCGCAGCATCGACGGCGGCGGCGACATTGCTTGCAGCTACTGCTGCTGCATGACGACCGACGGAGCTGTGCCGGCGGCTAGGTGGTGGGAGAACGCGCAGCTCACCCGCAAGCACACATCGTGGCGTCATGCGAACTTGCACATCGCCCGGCGGAGTCCCCCGCTCCAGCATGCGAGCCTTAAACGTGGACCCGCTTCCTACTCCGTCCCCGGCCCGGCCTTGCGTGTGGGCAGTCCGCTACCCTCCCGCGCTGGGAGCTCCCTTCCTCTTAGAGCCAGCGATATCGGGCACCTGCTCCCAGAACATCTGATGCTCCGTGAGGCAGGATCCCGCGCCTTCCTCCGCCGGCTCCCTCAGCCCCGTGAAAACCACCGTGGCCACGGAGACGCCTGTGGCTGACGGGGGAGCTGGGTATTGGTATTTCCGGTGCAGGGCGCAGCGCCCCCGGGAGGTTGGGCAACGTGCCGAAGAGGCTTTAGTTGCTGCGGCTGCCTCTGCTACTGCTGTTTATGTTGCTCTTGCTGCTGCGGATGGGCCTGGATGTTTTCAAGACAAGTGAGCCGAGCCGAGATCACGCGGTTGCTCGCCAAACTCTGCTGCAGCACAGCCATCATCGTACGACCGGCTGGTGCTGCGGGAAGGTCCAGGCCGCTGCCCACGGCTCTGCCTCGGTCGATGCCTCAATCATGAGCTCCGGGGCCAAGCAGGCCACCTCCTTTCCCTTGCTCAACATCCACATCCAGAGGGGCGTCCTCGCCTCCCGCTGGAAGGAAAGGATATAACCTCAAGTCGGCCATACCGAGAAATTCGATCAATTGTCTGGGCACACTACTGTCAAGATTTGCCACGAGCTATCGTTGTTGCCGCAGCCGCCGTGTACGCCCGAGCAGCTCTGGTGGCTAGACGCTTTCGGATGTCGTCCGATCTCGCCTCATCTCGTGATTCTGCCAGCTTCTTCGGATTCCAAAACGCCTCCACAAGCTCACCCCCTTATGGGAAGTTACATTTTGGCAATATTTGCCAAATGTTCGCATCGTAACGACCTCGGGGTTTATTCGAACCCTACAGCAGCAGCAGGAGCAAACGTTTAACGCTACGCGACAGCTTTTGCGGACTTTAAGTGCGCGCCGCGCAATGTATATAAAAACCCTGTTCGGGCAGGCTCCGGAGTAGGGTTGTAACCCGTCTGACTGAGAGCCGGGTTCCCTGTAGCGGGTGCCCGGAACCGTCGGAACCGGAACCGTCCCGTTCCAACTCACGGAATCGCGGGTATTTATGCCCCGGGTGCCGGTCATTTGTTGCGGACCCCCCAAGACTGGGATACACGTTGATTTTTACGTACACTGCAGCAGCTGTGCCCCTACACTTTCGCATCTCGCCCCTGCAGACTACAGGCCGAGAATAGAGAATGCCCCTACCTGCGTTCGCACAGCACACTACGCACACACGATACCCCGACTAGCGCAAGCGGCCCTACTTTATCATAAACCAGGAGATAGATATACCAATCAGAAGAAGTCCCAACCTTTCGATGCTGCTGTTCGCAGAGAGACCGATGCGATTGCGGTAATGAGATCAGACACCATGGCTTCCCCGCTGACTTGATAGTGTGGATGTTTGATGAGATGATTGGACGGAAATCGGTCTGGCTTCTTATATTTTGGCATTTTTACATCGAGGCCTGTGTTGAGTTCTGATATTTATGTGCGAAGAAATGCCCAGCATTTATGTTTACTTCCTTCGTTGTTTCAGGGTGACTTGACGGGCGAAATAAGGGTGTAAGGAAATTTACATTACATGATTTTGCTTTCAGTTCAACTCCTCACTCTCAATCTCTCTATTACGGGGAACCATAGTAAATAGGACCAAATATTGTTATTACGGGGGTCCATAGTTAACGGAACCAAATTTTGTTAGTAAAAATAGGAAAATATATAGGTTTTTATGTACATCATAGGTCCTGTTAACTATGGATCCCCGTAATAGTAAAAATAGGTGAATATATAGGTTTTTATGTATACCATAGGTCCTATTAACTAAGGACCCCCGCAATAGTCGATCCCACACAATACCCTTATTACCTACTTTTGATTCATCCAGGGAAGCGAAATAAAGCCATGCCTTCTCACCTTCCGCCACACCACGCCGCCACTCAAAAGCTAAAAGGGAAGCAAATAGTTTATGGTAACCCGGGTACCCGTGTCCGCCTTACCACGCCGCCGCTCAAACGGAAAAAGGGGAGCAAATAGTGTATGGTAACCCGGGTACCCGGGTACCCGGGCACCCGGATACCCGTGTCCGCCTTACCCGCCGCCACTCAAACGTTAAAAGGGGAGCAAATAATGTATGATAACCCGTCTACGCGGGTGCCCGTGTCTGCCGGGACCCGGGAACCCAGTTCCGGTCTAAGCTAACCCCCCCCCCGACCGGCTGAATGGAGCAAGATATGACGGAATGTGGGAGAAGTGCTGTGATGCTGGACGGGGAAATATCGAAGTATGTTGATATTTTACGAGGAGTTGCACAGGGATGTACGTTGTCACCTAACCTATTCAAGATACACATTAACGACCTGATAGTAGCAGTGGAGGCAGCAAGGCAGAGACGGTAGCGGAAGATACGGTGTCGGGATTGATGTTTGCGGATGACTTCGTGGGGCTATCAGAAACATTCGAAGGATTGCAAAAACAAATAGAGAAGGCGCTAGAATACACTAGGAAATTGAGGGTGACGGCGAACGTCAAGAAAGGCGCAGTAGTTGTTTGGGCCGAAGATAAGGCAAACACGGTAAATTTTAGTTGGGAGTGGGGAAAAGATGAACTGCCGATCGTACACCAGTATACATACCTTGGCGTAGAGATCTCAAAAGACTGCTCTTGGGATACACATACAGCAAAAGTAATAGGAAAGAGTAAAGCGAACGTAGGCAAGATGGATGCGATCCTGACAAACTCGCACCTTGACACTAGGATTAAGAGGTGTATCCTGATGAATATGATAGCACCAAAGCTAGAATATGCAGGAGAAGTATGGGAAGGGAGCGCGAAACTCGTAAAACAGTTGGAAACAGTACAAACGACAGCAGCTAAAAAAATTGTAAGGTGCTCGAGTACGACTAGTAATACAGTATTAAGAGCAGAGCTGGGAATGCACCTACTCAAGAGAAATAGAGACATGAGAAAATTCAAATGACAATATTAAGTAAGGAACATGCCCAAAAAGAGATTGCCAGCCATCGTTGATAGAGCTGTATGGGAGAAAATAACAAAAGGGCGAGCTGGAATAAGGTGGGATGGCGTAGTTGAGAAAGCATGGAAGGATATAGGGGGAAACCAAGAAGAGATTATGTCCGCCGGGAAGTTTGGGAGGTACAAGGCAGAAGCAGAAGAAAGGATAGAAAGAAGGGAAAGGCTGGCGCTAAGAAACAAGGTGGAATAGGAAAAACACTAGGAGATATATAAATACGGGGGATTGAGGGAAGGAATAGATTGAAAACGCATTTGCACGGCACATGGACTTCGCGAAAACGCTGAAACTGCGATTGCGTGTAGGTGACCTGGACCTGCCAGAAAGAAGGAAGATGTATACCAGTAGCCGGGAGGCGGAGGAAGTAAATACACAGATGTGCCCTCGTGGCAAAGCAATAGAGAGTAGAATTCAAATAGTAGGAGAATGTGAAATATACAAGGAGGAACGGGATGTGTTAGACGAGGAGGTGAGGGAAACATACGAATGTGACATGGAGGAATTTGATACACTAGATAGCAACGAGAAAACGATCGCCATCCTAAGAGATAGATAGTAGGCACAGGCCGCCAAACAGGAAGGGATGAGGATAGCAAAAAATTTCTATGTAGTAACCGGAAACAACGTATTGAGCGCCCAATTGTTGGAGGTGTTTCTATTGGGAGTAGGAACGGTGCTCCGTCTCGAAAGGGATGCGTAGTCAATGGTCAAATGACTAAGGCAAGCAACAAATGAGTACGCCCCCCCCCCCCCCCCACCCGGTCGGGTACCTGGTTCCAAATTTTGAGGTCGGGGTGCAACTCTACTCTGGAGACTAGAACTAACTTTTATTTTATGAGAATCTTCGGCAGACATCGATCGACAAAACCCACGACACCGTCATGAAATCTGAACGGAACGCGCTTGTTAGGGTCTCCGATCCACCCTAGTGTCACAGTGCTCACACCTCAGTCGGTGATATGCGGCGTGGGCTGACCAGGCGTCTGGTAAAAAACATTTTGACGCTGGTCTGTAGAAGACAGACGACGAAAAACCTCGACCCCTCTCCGATGGCAAGAAAACCGCCTTCGACAAGTCGTCCTGCAGTACGGGGCCCACGGATCTGTGTATCCTTTTAAATAAAGGGTCAGGAACAGCGCGCGGCAAGCGAGACTAAAGTGTCTCACACAGCGTATGGGAATACGAGTTTCGACGGATTTCTCGGTGTTACAGCTGAGTGGAGACATCTTCTAAACAATTCACAGCAAGAAGCAAAGGCAACAAGCATAGTATCGTAGATAGGGCATAGAAGGAAGTAGCCAAAGAAGGCAGATAGACCTTGTGCATAGGTTTCCTTTATTTCCGGAGATTTCTTTTTTCAGGAATGTTTTGAGTGATCAACGTCCAAGCTCATGCTGCACATTGTCGGACGGCACGCAAATAACTAATAAATTATTTAAAAATAACTAATAAATTATTTTAAAAAGCATGCCTTCGTGACTATCTTCCCTTTCAAGGGGGGCTGCGCGGTGACTATTTCTATCTTATATGCCACAAGACAGACAACGTAGGAGTACATGTCCACGATGTTGTTCGGTCAGTGTTCTCCTCGGGCTGCATGGATGCCAAAAAAAAATGCTTTGAACATGTATCGTATGTCTGCCCTGTGTGGCATCCCCCCGGCCATTACTTACTACAGTACTATAGTTAGTTACTGTAGTATATAGTGGAGATGAACTACAATCTAATCGATATGAATGACAATCAAAAGCGTATAAAATATGCCCCAACGATTCAAGCTCAGATGCCACTGACTAGCAGTATCAATTATCGACTGTCCGAAGTTACAGTTCAAGAATCGGCCGCACTCACCTGCTGCAATGTCGTAAAGGGACACCATTATTATAGCCGACCCTCCACTTGTGGTAGTCAGTGTATCTATCAAACAAGCGCTCATGAGTTGCCAGGTATATGAACCTCGAAGTTCATGCTGCACATTATCGAATGGCAAGAATAATATCAACACTGGTATAGCATATGAGCTACAGTGCGTCCGACGCTTTCAAATATTCCGTTGGTCTACGACTCGCCCATAATTCGTAGGATCTGCGAGTCTATGACTCGCCCTTCATTCGTAGGATCTGCGAGGTCAGCCGCTGGTCATTGGAAACCTGTGTACGTGTTTGTACACGCGGTGTCTTTCATGATGCGGTATCATAATGCCTTCGTACGTTTTGGTTCCTCTGTTGTGTGGCTTCGAACGTACGTGGCTTACCTCAACTACCACCCTGCCAACACGCAATCGTATTGAACCCGCTGCCGCGAGCAGGCGCCAAGACTCTCGGGACCACGGGGGAACCGAGTCTGCTGCTAGTGGTTTAATGTTTACCGCGATTGTCTGGGTATATCCAAAGAATAATAATAATATAGCGTGCCTCGAGCAAACCCCCCGTGGCTGGGTTCTACGGCACCCAGCGGCTTATCTCGGGTTGCGAAAAACACAGTTAAAGCCAGTAACACTACAGCGTGTATATTATTGTGTGTAGACCACCACGCCAGCACGGTGTTGGGCCGCCCGCAGCGGCTCTTTTGGTGGCATACTTCGAAGTATCTGCTTAATTGTGCACGGATGCAAGTCAATGCGACTCATAGGGGTGAGCTACGTCATATTGACGTATTGTACAATTAGTCATTCCATCGTATTGCCTTGCTTGGCACATGTTGATATAACCGTACCAGCTGTATGCGGCCATGATCGCAGAAACGAGACCTTTCGACGCGCTCGTTAGCGCGAACTCGCCTACAGCGGCCCCAGCAGCACCAGCAGCAGTGTTCACGCTCTTACCCGCGCCCGCCATGTCTTAGGACAACGCAATGATTTTTCCTGGGAATTTCTTCGGTTCGGGCGACTCGTTATCCCAGCCCTCTCCAAGGCCATCCCAACCCTTCCCAAAGCCACCACCACGCTTTTCGAAAACTGCCAGAAACGCGGCATGATCCTCGAACTCGTGGCGAAGAGAGAACGCCGTGAAGGCCACCTTGAACGCTCCCGCAAACTTGAAGTTCTTATTGGACGTCGCGGGCGAGATCGGTCACGCTTGCGTGGTTCACGGCGTCACTCGTACTAGCAGTGTCCAAACTTCGTTTGCACACACCCGATGCTCGCCGGATCAGTCTACTGCTGCTGCTGTTGCAGCGCCTGGCTTTCAGCTGGAGCCGCCATGCTCCTAGTCAGGTGTTCCTTAGATAAGAATGCTCCCGTTGGCCTCGCTTGTTCGTACTGGAGAGGAGTGCTGTGTGGGCGACTACTTGGCGGCGTGCTTTCGTGGTGGGTTGTGCGGGCAACTGCTGGGGCGGCGTGCTACTGTAGTATATATGTGTGGTCGTATGGACCCTTGTCGGTATATCTTTCGTGTATATTCTGTTCCCTCCGTGCGGAAACTTCCTCGAGGAAGTTGAAAACAAACACACATGCTCAACGCCCAGGAATTCGAGATCCACACGCTATGCCATGGATACCACATAAAACTGTACATGGTGCATCTTAAAGCTGCATACTGGTACCTAAAATAAATACTCCTGCTCCTTAAGGCACATATACCTTCCAAAACATGTATACAACAGTAGATTTCCGAGTTTTGGAAGAGGAAGAATGTGCGATCGCCATGTGAAGGTTCAATAAAACACCCCGTAGTACGAGTATACCTGGTATGTTTTTTTAAGGGACGCTGGCACCGAAGCGTCCCCTGGTTCCCGGGTTTCCGATGGCTCTAATATCTAGACGTTTAATCGGAACAGAAAAAACATCGCTATGTTAGCACGCTGTGTTTGGAACTTGGGCTGGTTCATGCTCACCGGAGAGCGACGGTGACTTGTTTGAGGTTCATCACTTTGGCTTGGATTTCTCTCGAGATTGACCCCCCGCAGATTCTCCACAGAGGCCTACACCTCGACAAAGAGGTGCTCCAGTGGTCGAAGTTGGCCGAACGTTGGGGTGCACAAAATGAGACAAAAACACCCCCCCACCTGAACGGTTGCACTTCACTTGCAGACGGCTACAGCTCCTCACAGGAAACTACAACCCGCGAAATTGAGGGATGCTCATGATGGGGTCTGTGAGGGCGTCGGGTGCGCCAGACGGCAGTCGTAGGCAGAGGGAAACCACTCACGAGGTGTTTTCATGTATTCGAAGTCGTGAGCGAGTACCCCATAAAGCTCGCCAAAGCGCTATTTTTTTTCATTTCACGCAAGGGAGAAAATCACCATGCATACGTCACCGATGAAGGAATGCCCTTCACTAGAAGATTGCTGTTCTCCAGGCGGATGATTTATCTCTTAGGCGGTCGTCGTTGAAGATGCTGCCTGTACCAGAACTACGTTCCCATGATGGGCAGTAAGTTATTAGCCCCAAAAGAGTGCAAGCATGGGGTAAAAAGCTCAGGGTTCTCTTATATATTTGCATCAACCATCATGCAACCACGAAATACCGATCTTGGTTGCAAATCCCTCACTATGGAGAGTTTTTTCTTTTCAAGTCGTATGTATATGTTGCCGAAACGCCTACGCGCGGTTACTTGACGACGTATTCCTGAGCGTTCCGGCGCCCCCTTTAATCCTACAAAACATGCCCCCGACAGGCGAAACATCGCCTTGAGTGTAGGCTGGATAGTCTGTACGTAGTCAACTTTCAGCACGAGTATAGTCGCGGCTGGCATGTTCTCAGCCATTGTTTTGGCAAATATGTTTTACTACAATAAACACCTTGTTTCAACTCGTATGATACGAAAGTAAGTGCAGAAGCACCAGCCTGTGTTCCATCAGCGCAAGCGCTACACCTCTCTCTGCTAGCACACCATTTCAAGGACACGCTCCGCGATCCCTGATACATTGCGCGCCCGCCCCTTAGCCTATGGTGTCCCCTTCTGGTTTTCCAGTGAAGTCCACCGCATTCTTGGTTTCCTCGCCCTCTCTGACCACTTTGCAATTTTCCGCACTCATATTGGAGCGTCTCCGCGTCTGAGTGGTGTTGCAAATCTCGTTTTTTTTTTTAAGTATGCCCTTTAGTACCGCAGTCCCGATTTGGGGACAATTCAGTCTAATTCCAAGTAATTAAACGGGACTGCGATACTAAAAGGGTTAAGACGACTGCGCCCGGCGGATAGGCCGGGTTAACCGAGGAAGGCAAGTTGAGGTATGAATACGGCGACTTATTTGTTGTCGTGGGCGATCTGAACGTGGATTTACTTGTGATCACCTTTTCCTTTACGCCGAGTGCACAACAGTTATTATTTGTTTACCTGGCATTCGCAGTAGGTATTTCAAAATCATGAGTTCCAGCTACAGCAATATTACTACGCTACTTTAGTACCTGGTATAGTGTTCCAGGTATATCGCAACAATGTTTCTCTCCTCTCTCCCCGTCGCTTATTATTAGTCGATTTGATTTCAGTGTTTCCAACAATTTTTTATGGTAGAGGAAGCTGTGCCCTCGGTGTCGGTTGCAGGTTCGGTCCTATCAACTATGTACCCCCGTAATAGTATTTCTTCTGAAACGCGTATGAAAGCCCACGTCCAAAACAATATATCGCCGGGTGTGATTTTGTGAGGGGGGTGCGCCATCCAACGTAGAGGCGTTCTACGATAGAGGCCCACGCTGAAAATTCTGAGGCTCTCGTCACTCGAGGAGCTCTATGCGTAGCTCACCCGAAAACTGACTTCAGCGAAAATCAAATTTCATCCCGATGAATAGTACCTTGGCCCATGTGTACAAACACGTCAACTCTTCAAAGAAAGATTGACCTTCCGACGACTCTGGGTTAACCCCTTTTAGTACCGCAGTCCCGTTTTGGGGACAAATCACTTGGAATTAGACTGGTTTGTCCCCAAATCGGGACTGCGGTACTAACGGGGTTAAGAGCCCCTGTCATTCAGAACCAAGCATAGCGGAAATGTGCTACCTCTATCGTAGAACGCGTCCGTAGCCCGGGCGATGAGCCCCCATGCACGGGATCCACGCCGCTGAGGAGCGTGGTAGCGAGGGGGTGTACAAGAGGTATCTCGGATTTCTGAACCTTGTGAACGGACGCCGGCCAGACTGCAGGGGGTGTGACATGGTGGAGGTGTGCTGCAGGGGGGGTGCCAACGAGGGGGGGTGTTAGTGTGACAACGCATGAGAGGCTTTGGCCTGAAACCAGTTCGGCTTTTCATCCCCACAAAATGCCGACGATAGTAAGACCCACGCTTTAAACCGGGGGATAACAGAACATAAAAAAAAACGACTGTTGCTACACTGGAGAACTGGTACCACATTCAATAATGAAACTCCCGAGTCGAGGAATGCATCTCGAAGTCCTGGTCCAGTTGACAAACAGACCGATCCCATCTCGATCCGTCGTAAGTTTCCACGGAATCTGCGCGAGACGGCTGCTGGTGTACCGTCGGTGGTATCTCCGTCCTGCGCCTCGCCGTTTCCTCTCTGCCTGCGAGTCTGCGCCAGGCAGTGTGTGTGCGCCAGGCGGTATTTTCTCTTCGTCCGCGCCTCTTGTCCCGCCCATTGTCCCCTCGCTTTGTCCCCCCCACCTGCTGGCGATGGTGTGACTTATGTCAACGTTTTTTTTCATGATTTTGAAACCTCTTGACTTAATTTTTTTACCTCACCGGAATGAGTTTATAAGCAAGGGGGCGGATGAGAGTTGTTTCCCGAGCTTTGTATGGAGACCAATGCGGGTTATTGGTTCCCTTGTCGACCCGATAGCAGACGGGGGTTTTTGGTTTGGTTTTTCTCCAGATATTTTGTCATTTACTTTTATGTGCCTGGTATGATTTGGGCCTTTAAGGTGTCCCAAGTTCCCGCCGGAAACAAAATCGCACTCACCCTTCCTCTACGGGTCGACAGACGCTCACGGAACACGAGCGCAAAAGCACAGGAGCTATACCCCGAAAACGGCGCAAGCGTTCGACCGTTTGTGCGAAACAAGTGCGAAAATGTACGGCGTTGCTTCGTATTTACTTACGTTCAGTATATTATCGAGGTTTTGGCGTTAAGAATGACTTGAAATTGGTCCTACGCAGTCAATTGTCTGTACATCTGCGCGAAACGTTTCACAGACATGCCTTGGAGTACCTGTAACCAGTTCGTCCCGACAACTAAATCAACAAAGCGCGTTGCTTCCTACGGAAACGCCGGACTGTTGATGACCTTTTTGAAGGCCCGTGGTTGGTCGAGACTCACTTTTGGCGCTAGCACCGGACCTAAGACCTCAACTAAAAAACCCGGCTTTTTCACCCTCTTCCGCTGTTCATAGTGGTCAGTATCATAAACCAAGTATGTATCATTCGAGTAGATATTGGAAGCGGCTGGCAAAAAGTAGGGTGTTCAGCTTGAACCAGCTCGTGTGAACAGAGTGAAGCAAAAAACGACAGGGAAACAGTATAGGAAAACCGAAGAACGAAAAAAGCACCTTCGACGCAGCCGCCGCTGTGTGCGGTAAGAGTAACATAAGCAAGTTCTATATATTCGTCGGTCTGGGACCTCAACAGTTTCTATCGCGGTTGTGATCGCCCTGTGTCGCCCTGCAGCTGCCGTCCTCTCCAGGCCATGACGTTTCCACATGAAGCCCTCCGCCTCGTCCTCGATTCATCGAAGCCATTTGCCGGGCTTCTGTGCTGCTTCTTGCCCCATCCTTCGGACCTGAGGTCAATGTCTTTCAGATCCTCCTCGAGGCTCTTTATTTCATAAGTACCCTGTCGGTCAGAGTGTATCCCCCCTTAAATCCGACCATCTCTCCAAACAGCACCCTCGTCAGTAGGCGTTCTTCTCCCATGCGCGCCTGGAAGCCCGCGTGCACCATATATGCTTCGTCTCTGCGTACCGTCCCCTTGATGCTCTCGGAGTCCGTCTCGACAAGCCCCGAAACGGGTTGCAATAGTGCCGCGTGCCTCTATAGTGCCGGTATTCATGCACCAGCCAACAATATCGGCATTATAGCGGCAACCGGCACTATACCATACTCAACCGGCACTATAGAGGGACCACTACTGTAGTCAACAGTATCGTCAACTGTGTGCGCTGGTGGAACAACAACAAAAAAACGTGTGTTCGGAGACCTTTCGGGTTCAGATCTCCCGCATCGCGTAGTAAAAACAATTGCTCATGCCCTAAAGAGTATGCCGTATCCCCTACAAATGTGACCGGGAGTATAAGCTCGATTTGATATATATATTATGTACAAAAAAATAATATATTACCGGTCGAAGTGGCAAATTATCGGTGGCCGTGAAAATTAGAAACCCGCTTCGCTCGCACTAAGTTACGATATGTACTGATATAATAGTTGTCCAGTCACGCCATTTCCGGCGGTTCCCAAGTGCTCTGTCTGTGTGATGCCACGGATATCGGAGGTACCACTGCCATGCGTGACTCTACGAGCAGCGCCTTCTTGAATCCATGCGTTCTCCTTCCAACTGGTACGTGTCTCTCGTCGGCGTTGTCTCTTCCTCCCTGAACCGATGCCACGACTGAGAAGGGACCGCAGCAGTTGTATCCCTCAGGGCTCCTAGGACAACCAGGCACTAAACCTTTTGGTTCGTTGTCCTACGTCACCAAGGTCTACAAACAACACCTGTACAAGGGATTCAACAGGCAGCCGTCGGCCCCTAAGGCGTAAGAATATGCCTTATGAATGAATCCCAAAGGCGTCGAACTGTCGATTATAGCGCGTGGCTGTCCCCTTCCCGCCCTTCTGGATGCGGAACGTCGCAGTTCGCCCCCCCCGAGGCAAGAGAGCAGCGTCGCCTATCAGGGCGCAGACCAAGAACGAAGAGGTTGAGCTATTTCCCCAGAACAATCACCATATATATGCTCGAACGATCCTTTGGCGCCCATCATTGCGTACCATGTGGAGTCTGGCAGGCGGATACTCCCCTGTGAGACACCGCCGAGTCGCAAGGCATTCCTTACCGCCGACCACTTCTCGCCGGTCCGGGCTAGGGGTAGCCCCCGTGGGATAGCCAACGGATGGGAACATCTTTCTCCCAGCGGGCCAAGTTACAAGACGCTCCATGCAGGACCTCGGGCCATAGGCTACTTGCAGGTAAGGCGCTCTGCGCGTTCTAACATGCATCAAATGTGCGCTATCCCACCTTGAGTGCACGACAGGAAGGCAGGGGCGTGGATGCAGTCGGCGCCCCACGTTGGGGCGTTGAGGCCACAAGAGAAGTAGTCACACGACGACCCAGCTGAGACCGGGTTCCTCTCGCCTTGTGCTTGGCCTAGTCCACCTTCCACTAGCGCTACACAGTTAATCTCGAGGCCGCCTTCCACTAGCGCTAAACAGTAACCCTCTGATGTTGTACCTCGCTGGGTTTTCCCCCGTACAACAAGCGCAGGGCTTCCACGACGCGGTTCCAGCGCAAGAGTTCCCGTGGGGATCGACCGTACAATCCCAGGCGGAACCGCGACAGGAGCCCCACCACGAGAATAGCGCCACTCTGAGGATGGCCTGATCCAAACGGGTGCTTTCACCCAACTGAGATTCGTTCCGACCAACTGCCGTCCCCGCTAGTCGCAGAGTGCACAACCGGGGGGTACAGGTGCCCTGGTGACATGCGAATCTCACGGGTGGTACACAGAGCTCGTGATGGTCGGCGATCCAAAGTTGATATACGCCGCTAGAAATCAATGCCCACCCGTCCGTTTGGACGGTGTCGAGCGCCAAGTCCACCAGTACTGGAGGCGGGGTTTTCTCGCACATAAGGCTCGCGGTGGCGGCGATTCTCGTGTCGCAGCGCGTCCTGGTCCCCCTCTCTATCCCTCCGGGGCTCTGGCCTATTGGCCCATGCTAGGGTAGAGGTGCACCGTGTTGGTTGACTTGAGGAGCTCCATATCACATCCCAACAAAAACCGAACTTCGAACCACAACTGTACGCTTATCCCGATGATGAACGATACGATGGCTTGGTTGTAAAGTCGAAGGTTGGGTTGTAAGACACACAACGAATAAGGGGTGCCTTATCGGGTAGGTCCTCGGTTGCAACGCCCCCGCGCTCGAAACGTAATTTGGCGAAGACGTGCTGCGCCTGTCGGGGACATGCGCTATTTCCGCGAATGAATCTTCTTCGAAAAGGGCGAGCAGAAGAACTACTGCATGTCGGGCGTGCCGGGTGCGACGCGGGACTTGGTCATGTGACCTGGCCTATACCACCGCGGGCGACTGCTGTGTATTTCACCAACCCCATCACGCAACCGAGGTGTATACAGCACGAGCAGGCCACATGTACCATCTGATATCCTCCACCAACCCATTGCGGGTACTGGATAGCATTGGGTTTCCATCCTGGACCGACTGCTCGCACCCCTGGTCAAGTGGTCCCCATGCGCGTCGAACGGTATGGCTGTCCTAGCTGTGCCCAACGCCATGGGAATACGTCCTCGCCGTGGTCCTGTAGCACCTGCCGATCGCCGTTGGTGAGTGTGGGTTGGTGCTGGGCGTAGCAGACAATGAATTGTGAGGGCTTCTTTCCTTAGCAAAGCATTTAGTGTAGAAATCTAGACAAGTGGTGCGATAGGGGTAGCACCTTTTGAGGAGAAACAAACTTCTGAATAACGGGGCTTTCTAACCCAAAATCGTCGGAATTCCTGCTCTCGTAACATGATTTCTGCATACCTAACTATAGGCCCTGGGTTTGCCCGTCGGGCCGCACTTTCCTGTTTCTCAAGCTCAGTTGGTTTGGGTGAGGTATAGAGCTCCCGTAAGGTCAAATCGGAATCGGCGCACCCCTACGTTACCATGTGTGTTCATGTGGAGGACTAATTAGCGAGTCCGCCGAGGTATCGACTCAAACGCCGGAACTCTGGTTGGTCCACGTGATGTTTCTTCGTGACGATGCTGACCTTATCCGTAACGGCGGCGTTCTCGTGACCGTCGAGGCCAATTGCGGGCTCCGCTGGTCTTGCATCGCTACGGGGCTGCCGCGGCGAGTGTGGCGGCGGGTGCAATGTTAGTGACGTCAGTGACGGTAGGGTAGGAATGGTAGAGTGACGAGGGCAGCGGTGGTAGTTGGAGTCTCGGGTGCTAAGACCGCGTCTAGCGTCAACAACCGCGGTGGTGGTGAGAGTTGGTGTATGGCGTGTTTAGTCCACTTCTGGAATCCTCAATTGAGCTCCCCTGGACAAGTGACTAACGATCGACAGCTATAGTGGCAGAGGAGAGACGAAGGTGAGAGGCACAGAAAAGAGGATGACACGGTGGACGGAAACGTATTCTAAGACGCTACCCCGGGGGCCCAAACACACTAACCCCCGCAAGCGTCCCGAAATAACGATCGCCCCAAACAAGGGACACATATAGCCCATACCCCTAACGAAGGCGGGAGGAGCCCGGAGAGTAGTCTCGGTTGCGGCTATCGGCCGAGGCGTGGGCGAGGAGGGAGACAGGAAAAGGCTCCAACGACGGTGGTGGCGGTGGAGCGCACACTGGCGGTGGTGCCAAGCCCGTTTCGAAATTTTGGCCGCGGGCCAGGCTGCAAATAAGCAGCGAGGCACGTAGGTGTCACCGATGAGAGGCGTCGCATTGCCGGATCGAACGCAAAAAACGAGACTCCCTCCGACTGCAACATTCTTGCTTGCTTCTCCTCAACACCATTGGGAAAAAGCTGCGAGAGCGGCGAGGGGTGACGGCGGTGGAAGCCCTGGTGGTGCCATTCATGGTTGTGCGGGCAACTACTACGGTGGTCCTCTAACACCTCTGTGACGGAATAAGCAGTGGTGGTAACTCGAAATATTGTTGCAGCGAGGGCAATGGCGGCAAGATATCAATCGTGTCGCTAGCGACGGAGACCGCAATATCAGTGTTGGGACCATCGAGTGATGCCGGGACGGCGAACGGCCGCCGAGAAGCACATCCCCTTCCCCCACAGTTTGCCTGATTCGCTGTGGCGGCTCAAGGAGCCTATGTCTCCGTCAGCACGACTGTGTCCTCGACGCGTTCTACGACAAGGACATCAGTGTATCCATCTGGCTGACTGGGCTCGCTGACTCAGGAAAATCCCAATATCGTTGGAATATCGGTTGTGTTTCACGTTTTTTTTTCCGGTGTATACCTGGTACCTGGTACATATCAGCCACAGCTCCGCAGCAACGAAGCACGTAGAGCACCGCCATAAGATCCAAACCCCCAACCCAAGTACAACCCGCTTCTCGGTGTAGTATGAACTCGCGGCTATCACCCTAGCGCAACAGCAGCAATGTCAGCGGCGTGGAGGGGCACCCTCATCCAGCACGCGGGACTCAACCGACTGCCTCTCGCAGTAACTGGAAATGATCGACCACAATATTTCCCCGACTGTATCGAGCACACGCAGCACAACAAACATCACCACACACAACCCGGAACACAGACCGTAATTCTAATGCCCACCCCAACTAAGGATCAACTGGCGGGTAGTAATCGCTCACATGATGGCGATCAGCCCGGTGAAATCTGCGGCCCCAGACTGCGAAATATAAGAGCCCCAATATAACAGCCTCAACAAGCAGTCAGAGAGCTGACGACGCTCTGTTGGCCAATGAAACACATGTCGGTTGTTTACACTAACGACAGATTGACATATATTTTCAACTGCGGGGTTATTTTCGAGAGTACCGTTTCGGAAACATACGACGAGGATCGCAAAATGAAGGCGAAGTAAAAAGTAATCGACTGCAAAGTTAATAATTGTTTTACCTCCTCCTGCTCTGTCGCCCTCAAGGAATGCTCTTGTTGTGTACTTGTGGTGCTCTTGTGCACTTCTCGTGTTGGAACACCAATATGATATCTATACTCGTCCCTGCTCTCGCTCTGAAGGCATAATATGCTCTTGTGCACTTGACGCTCTGCCATCGCTCGTCATACAAGAGATCCCCAACAAGCGTTTTGGTACAGCAGTGTGATATCTAACGAGAGATGGCTTGCTCTTGTGCACTTGTTGCTGCTGTTGTTCTTCGGGGCGATCGTCGCAAGCGCTTAGCGGACCCGTTTGGTCCTGCTGCTGCTGTTACAGACGCGGCGGCTGGGGCCGCTGTTGCCATTGCGGCTGCTGCTTCCTGGTGCCATCGCTCTCCCTTTGCACCTTCACCTCCTCATATATCACCTCATCACCTTGCAGCTTCAGCGTATATATGCTCTTTTTGTGATTCTGCTGCTGCTGTTGCAGACGTGGCTGCTGGGGCTGCTGTCGCCGTGGCGGCTGCTGGTGCTCCCTAGTGTCATCTCTCTCCCTTTGCACCTTCGCCTCCTCATATATCACCTCACCTCCTTGCACCTTCACCTCACTTATCACCTCACCTATCACCTCATCACCTTTCACCTTCAACGTATGCCCTTCTTGTGTATTTGATGTGATATCGGTTGTTGGTATATGGTATGATGGTACTATGGTTTGATATACTACACGGAAAAAACATGGTTTGTGATATGGTATGATGGTACGTTGTCGGTCGATGTATTTTATGGTATGTTTCAGTATATAAGGCTCGTAAGGGTCGAATACGTCGTACGTACTTCATCTGTAACGACCTTATATATCGACCATTGGAAATTGTTCGAAAAAAGAAGCCATGCGAACAGACAAACAGACAGACATATTATTTACAATTTCCGCAGCTGAGACTCAGTTTTACTAACTGAGAACATACATCATGAATTCTGCACAACCCCCATACTATAAATGAAATGTAAAACAAGCATATTACACAGCTTGCAAAGTTGAGTATCAGCTATTTAATCAGCGAACTCACAGCTGATGTATTTCGTAATTTTATCCGAACGGAGAATTATTCTCCCAAACATTTTCATTTCTCGTAAATAATGAAAGTTTGACCCCGTGAACATTTCCACGGTCTACTCTGTAGGTGTATACAGTAGCGAGAAATAATCGTTAAAAAAATATTAGGCTGATATATACCTGGTCGTAGCCGCCGAAAAAACGACGAATGCGAACTTATCAAGCCACTGTTAACAGGAGGAAGAACGTGCAGCGGCACAAGCGCCATCATGCTGCTGCGTACGGATCGCACATCTCCCTAGGTACACCATGTTGAACCTCGGACACACACCCTGGGCTCACCAACCCGGGCTGATTCGTGTGGGCGATGCTGTAAGTCATCGCTTTTTTACGTTTGTTTTGCCCGTTGTCTCTGACGTCCAACCCCGTCAGGTCTGCACAACTCTTGTCGTCCGGACTAAACACTTGGAATTAGAGTCAGATATGGGTTCGTGTGCGCTGCAGTACAAAAACGGTCAAGGACACCGTCGATCGAAAACGTTATGGCGAAAAGGTGCTACCCTTATTGTAGTAGCACGCATCGTGGGGTCGTGAGGTTTCGTTTGAAGTGGCTTCATGTCCTCCCCCGAATCAAAAGATTCGAGACACAAGCTTGGGTACCGTACCACACGGAAGAAATCACACCCCGGTAATAACATTACTGGCATGAATAAAGTAAAATCACCGGGTGTACTGTTGTGGGGAGGTGTGCCATCTAACGCATCCCCGGTGATAAACACCATGCACAAGAGCCCTGCAGCTAGGGGGTGTGGTAACGAGGGGGTGTGACAACGAGGTGCTGTGCTAACGGCATTATTGGCTGATAAGGAGGGTTAACAGACCCCGGCCAGATTCGGGGAGTGTGGTATTGAAAGGGTGTGATAACCGTATATCAATGATCTCTATGAAGTGAGTGTGAACAGACCCCGGCCAGAATGCAGGGGGTGTGATAACAAGGGGGAGTGTTGGCACGGAGTGTGCTAACACATGAGAGGCTTTCGTCTAAAACCAGTTTATTTTTCCATTTTCACGTATTGCCAGTGATGGTAAGGCACATGCTTGAAACCCGGGGACAACAGAAAAAATCACCGCCTTGCTACGATACCGGAAAAAGGTTGCCGGCACCGGTACCATACAGGTACTCAATGGTGAAAACACACCCTGAAGCCCTGCACTGCCCTCAACGCAGTTCTAGCCCACCCCCATGGAAGTTTCTTCCCTTTCCGCGTGACTGCCGGAATGAAAAGGCGGTACCTCGCGAGAAACCTCTTGCACCAGGCCACCTTCTTGTTGCGGTGCCTTTGAGATCCTTCAAGGTCGTGCGGCGGGGGAACTGGCTCGAAAAACATCGGGCTCAATTCAACGGCCTCGTGGTTGATCATAGACGTAGTCACACGGGCCGAGATTTCGTCCGAACGCAGGCCGTTGATCCAGGCCAACATCTCGTGCTCGAGCTCGATGTTAGAAGGAATTCTCCCGGCGTTGACGGACAACTTTTTTCATTGCTTTTTTCCTGCCTTTGGAGGCGGACGCCGCCGTGGGCGCTTGCACCCCCATCTCATACGTAGACCGGTTCTTAATCCACGATGCCAGCGTTGCCGTATCCAAAATTCCCAGCGTCCTGGTGGCATAAGTCAAGCCAACAGTGCCTCCGGGCCCCCTTCCACCCTCGACTACAGATTGCGCGTAACCGATCGCCTTCAGCTTGAACTCTACAGGGTATCTCTTGCGGTTCGAGCCACCACCAAACTCCGGAATTGGGAAGTTGGTTTTAACTCCAGCTTTCCATGTGTCCTCTTGCCCTTTTTCTTCGGGGGCTCTGAGGAGAGGGCTTCCCCTTCGGTGTCCGTCCTGCCACTCGTGGCTCTCACTGGGCAGCATGGTCTCGTCGCTTGTCGCAATCGTAGTGGCTGGCGATTCGGTTGCTGCCTACGGGGCCTCAGGCCCTTTGGCTGGCGTGTTGGGTGTTGATGCAAGCGTTGCGGGTGCTTCGCCGGGACCAGTACCGGTACTAGTAGTCGGGGCTTGGGGCACGGCGGACGTAGGAGACGTGATAACGTTAGTGTCAGTACCGGTAAGCGCGCTAACCCCAGAGAATAACGACATGATCGTCGCCCGAGGCGCGACAGCAGCGGCTACGGGTGGGGTCGAAGCCGCAGACTCGCTCGGCCCACTGTGAGGGGGCGCAGCAGTTGCCTCCATGCTGGTGTCCATACCGGTGCGGGTTTATTGTGAATTGTGAATAGTATCCATCCACCAGGTGGTGTGATAATCGTGGAGTTTGACCCTGTTTTCAGGCGTACATACCAAAGGGGGTGTTATCTAGCGTACCCCCGGTGATAAAGTGACGGTAAAAAATACGACCAAAAATATATATCACCGGGCGTGCTTATGTGGGGGGGGGGTGTTATCTAACGGGGGGGTGCTTTCTTCCGTGTTATACGGTAGTATGCAAGCGGACTATTAATGGAATAAAAGAAGGGAAACACGGACAAGGTCCGAATTTCCCTCGAAGAGACCTCAGTGTCTCATTGAAAAAAAATGGGTAAATGTAATATTGCGAAGTGCCGACGCCCTGTACATCATTAGGATAACAGTCAGTCGAATTAATGGCGAACTCGCTGATGCAAATGAACGCACGTACTTGTAAAGATCCCTCCCCATTCACCCCCTCCCCACAGCGACGCCGCAAAATTCACACTGCAGGAGAACCGAGGAAAATCGCGCCACCCCTCACTAAACGAAATCCGATCTGCTACTACTACTGCTGCTGCCGCCGCTGCTGCTGCCGCAGAAAGCGCGACGGGTTAGGGGAAATTACGATCATGCAGCTCCCGACGAAAGGGTCGGTGTCTTGCCCTGCCATGCATTGCCCTTACATGCTCTGCCTTGCCTTGCATGGCCTATCATGCATGGCCTTGCCTGGCCTTGCCTTCACTTGTCTACCGTACGTGCGGTCGTACGGCACCTTGCCGTACGGAAATACCGCTCTGCTGCGCTCGTTTTGTTGTGTAGTGTAGTGTACTGCTGTGCTGTACTGTATTGTAGCGCTCTACGTACAGTGACTCTACTGCTGATTCCGATAAAACTCTAAATAAATCAAGCATGGGATGATATGCGCCACTTTCATCGCGATCTCTCGTCACAGGCACGCGCACACAAAGCGAACTCAATTCAGTCCTAAAAAATCAATAACCGTTTTTATACCATTAGCCCACCCGTACCGACCCCTCCCCCTGCAAACAGTGTTCTGTATTAGCGAAAAATGCTACGAGACCGCGGTTTGATCCCTTGACTGACCGCCCCTTACACTAAACCCAGTATAATAATGCCGGAGGAGGCCCTGACTCGCCCAATAAGATTGGTCACCTTGAATACTTGAAATAGTGGCTGCGGTGCAGTAGCTGTAGTGCAGCCCTAGGCTTGTCTACGTTTCCTGGTTCCTCGAGGGTGGAAGCTACGCCGCATCTCTACCACGCCCTCCCCCTCCCCCCCCCCCCCTCTGAGCCCAAGCAGCGTCTGCCTGGCCGGTGGAAACCCGACAGGCTCCGTCCCGGTATTATAGGGATGGTAGGCTCCGTAGGCATGCGACTACGGCCACGAATGACATGAGTACCCCCGCTTCTCGCCTACCGCCTCGCCGGCCGGCCTTGTCTCGCACCCCTCCACCTGTCCACAAACAAAATCACGCACTCACCCTCCGCCTCTCAACGTAGCTCGCCCTCACGAAATACCTCTCGCTCCAGGGCGTAGCTCCTAACGGGACAGCCGACAGCGACCAAAACTCTTGCGACCGACCCTCGACAAAGGAGACATCTCCACGCCAAGTCGAAAAAGAATCGAACAACTTGACGAAGTCACTGAGGCAGCTGTTCCCTACATATTTTTAGGCTTCCCAATCCTGGAAGCACGCCATTTTTCGGCGGCCTTCCGATATAAACAAACGCCTCCAGCCCACAACAACAACAGCAGCAGCAGCCCCCCTCCCCCACTCTCTTGCCGGCAACGAGATATTTTCGTTGCCCTGGTACTGTCGCGACGCACTATGTACTACAGTGTGACAAGTGGCACTGTCGCAGTCCTAAGCTCAAAGTTCGTGTCGGACCCGAACAAACAGGGACCGACGGACAACACACCGGGAGAAAGAAAGAAATCAAAACAAACAGGAGCACTGCTTGTTTTCAAAAGGAAACGCACCAGCTGTTATCGTGATACAGCCCGCTGGAAGGTCTACAATGTCAGATAGCGACAGCGGTGGCCGCAGCACCAAAACCAGCAGATTTAGCACCAGCATCAGCACCAGGGAAAGCAGCATCCACCGCGCATCCACCACCACTACTCTCACCAGCACCAGCAACGCTAGCACTATCACCAGCAACATTACCACCACTAGCACCAGCAAGAGCCGCTACCAGCACCGGCACCAGCAACACCACCACCACCATGATTACCACCTGCAGCAGCACCACAATCAGTGGCCACGCACCAAGCGTCATCGCGCAGTCAGCTAGGAAATGCATCGAGAGAACGCAGCCAGTTAACGCAGAGAGGTGTTGAAGCGAGATGTCGCGCAGAGGTGCAGCAGCCAGAAGACACAGACAAGTGACTCTGCCCAGATAGCTCAATCAGGCGACGCACAAAGACATCGTGTAACCAGGCGACCGAGACAGTTAACACAGCGGGACAACACGGCAAGGTATCAAACAACATAGCCCACCCTAGGAACCCAACCGGGTCAGGTAACACAGCCAGGTTACCAGGAAGGTAACCCAGCCGGGTACCCCGCCAGCTAACGCAGTTACAGTGGATAGCGTAGTCAATTTTATTCGCCAGGTAACGCACCCAGGTACCTCAACCAGGTGGGTACTGGATGTGACCGACCGCAAACTCTTATAGGAGGTCCGGGAAGGGTATGAGCGTGATCAAGGAGAAGAATAGGAGAAGGGCCGTCGTCACCATCCGCTCGTCCCCCACCTCGGTCAGCTCGTCCTGCGCAACGAACAAGCAATCAATCAGGCGTTCAACCAAGCCGTCAATCCATCAATCCATCAATCCATCAAAACGATCAATCCACCAACCAATAAACCATTAAGCAATCAATCAAGCAAGCCACCTGCCAACCAATCAACAACTCGGCAAGCAATTGACCAACCGAGCGATCAACAAAACCAATCATTTGACAAAGTGAGCGAACAACCAAGCAAGCAAGCGTTCAATCAATCAAGCAACCAATCGATCACTTTGTCAGCAAGGCAGTCCGGCATGTACAAAGCAAGCAACCAATCGATCGATCAACCAAACAATCAATTAGATAGTCGAGCACATCCAATAGTCCCGCATGCCACCAACAAATTACAGTAGAAGTATCTCGGTCCAACGGAGAGGAACAGAAAAGGCGGTACTGAAAGAAAGAGAACGAGCAGGCAGAGACGATCTTCAGAAACAAACTTTACGATAAACAAGTGGAGAAAACACAAAGACGACGCAATCGAGAAAAAAATGCCGTAAGGGCGAGGGTGAGAGAAATCAAACAAGAAAAGAACGAGACGAAACGGAAAGGGTGGAGAGGTAAAAAAAAAAAACAATGACAGCAAAACCGACCAAGAAAGCATCAGCTCCTAGCTACAACAAACAGCGCCAAAAACTTCAACACGAGAACAAAAGTTGTTTTTCGACGAATTTTCGCATCAAATCGACAACATGGAAAATACTACTTCGCATATATTCCTTTATTTTTACAAAACTACGCGTCATTTCCACAAACGATGCGTCATTTACGGCAAACAAAAACACATTACATTTCGGTTTACGTGTGCGTCACATCAACTGATTCAAAACTGTTCGGTTAGGGGACTTTACGAACACTAGGCGGCTGTCGTTAAATTTCTTTTTTCTTAAAACACAACTTTAGACCAACATGTGCATCTTTTGTACCACACGTGCGTGTATTTACCCACATGACTCACCTTCGCTGGTAGGTCCTGTCCCCTCTGGAACAGAATCACCAGCAGTCCCCAGAATAGCTGTAAAGAGTAGTTGTTGAACACCGCGCTCACCGCCTGCACCCGACAAAAATAACGAAACAAAAAAAACGAAAACAGTGAAATATGAAAAATACACAAAAAAAAATACGAGTATTGAACAGAATATCAAACAAAGAAAAAAAAAACAGAACAAAAAACTACGTATTCACCTGGTATACATTGAAACGCGAAAAAAAAAAAACAACAGAATATTCGACAAGCAAACCAAAAAACAGAAAATGCAATACTTCAGTACATGTGTAAATTACATGCATACTATACGTAGAAAAAGCAATACATGAACAGCATACATGCATACTACCTGTGGGGTTGTTTGGACAACCTTGGTGTTTCAGCATATAACAGCGGGAAATAAAACGTGGTGTACGCACACACCGAAAAGCTTGAAGGAAGAAAACGAAATACACGCGCAAACGCGCGAAGAAACAACAGAAAACACACCTCAACAAGCAAACATCTGAATAAATGAACAACCACCAGACGAAGCAACCACCCAGCCAAACAACCAACCAAACCAACCAACCCACTAAGAAATCAACCAAACAATAAAAGACAACAATCAAGCCAATTAACCAACCAACCGACCGAAGAACCAACCAACCAATCGAAAAATAAAAAAAACAACCCGGACTAACTCCAATCCCACCCAAAAAAATTACAACAGAAGCCAACCCCACCCGATCCAAGCCACACCAAATCAAACCAACACCAACACCAAACCACACCACACCAAACGAGGCAAAACCAAGCCAAACCAAACCGAATCAAACCAAGCCAAACCGAACCAAACCAAACCGAACCGAACCCAACCGAACCCAACCGAACCCAACTGAATCCAACTGAACCCAACCGAACCGAACCGAACCGAACCGAACCGAACCGAACCCAACCGAACCCAACCGAACCCAACCGAACCCAACCGAACCCAACCGAACCGAACCGAACCGAACCGAACCGAACCCAACCGAACCCAACCGAACCGAACCGACCCCAACCCAACCCAACCCAACCGAACAGAATCGAACCAAACCGACGAATCGAACCAAACCGAACCAAACCAAACCATACCAACCAAAACGTCCGTGAAACTCGCCTGAAGCAGCAGCGTGACAGTCCCGAGCACCCCCCCGGCCTTTCGCCCGAACGCCGACATGGCGATGCGACCCCCGTCCAGAGAGCCAATGGGCATGAGGTTGAGAGCGTTAACGATCACCCCCGTGATACCGATGACAGCCAGAGGGTGAACTGCGTCGTGCACCAAAAGAGGAAGATGGGGGTTCGGGAGCTTTAAGGAAATTGAAGGTGACAAAACTAGCCTCGATTTTTTTACGAAACATAACATAAGAAGAAAAACAACGCATATCAATACTTTAGTGCAGGACAAACAGGGGTTATAAGGCGGCTGGCTGTGGGATACAGAGGGAGGGCAGGGGCGTCTAGCTACGAGCATGTACGTCGTTTAGTTGTTCCTGGTGGCGATGGGGTTGCTGCTGTTGTTGTTGTTGTCGGTGTTGGTTTTGGTGGTGGTCGTGGTGGTCGTGGCGCTGTTTAAATGGTTCGCCGTTCATGTTGGCGGTGTTGGCGGTGCTGTTTCGCATCAACTCGACGCCATGCAGTACAGTCCAGTACAGTACAGTACAGCTGTGTAATACACAGTACAGCGCAGTGCCGTGGAGTACACTGCGCAACAAAACAAAACACCCTCCACTCCACAACAACCCCCTCCACTCCACTCCATCTCTCACCCCCCTCCTACCTCCCCATTTTTCCACCCAACCAACCCTCTCCCCCAAGCAAAAGCAAACTGACACCCACAGAAACAGTCAGCCCTGACGCCTTCTCCCGGCTACTGACGTGGGTACAATCTCTGCACAAAGCAACACGCAATATATTACAACAGTACCCGACTCTACATAAACTCACCCCACCCTACCCCACCCTATCTCACGCATTAAAACTCCACCCTATCCCACTGCACTCTATCCCACCCCACCCCACCCCCCCACCCCAACTCACCCCACTCCACCCCACCCACCCTACTCTACCCCAGCTCACCCCATTCCACCCCCTACCCTACCCTACCCTACCCTACCCTACCCTACCCTACCCTACCCTACCCACCCCACCCCACCCCACCCCACCACCACTCCGTTCAATCACAACCAACAAACATACCTGCGACTGCTGTGGACACAGCCTGGGACATGACCGCCGGCAGACCCAAGGAGGCGATGAAGCCGATGAGGAGCGAGCTGTGGAAGAGGCCGGCGGGAACAAGCGGAAAGGCCGCCAATGCTTCCTGCTCCGACCAGCACCAGAGTCAACAGAGACGTTATCCATACGCACACATTCAACATTTAGGTTGAAAAACGTGACGTCGATGGTGAAAAATTACCGTTGAGAAGAATGGGTGGATGGTAACAGTTGATGTTGACAATATTAGCTGGTTACGTTGAAAAGCCCGGTTGGCGGTGGACGCTAACGTTAACGGCACAACTAAAAACGTCAACTATTAATAGCGTTAACGGTATAAGAGCACGCTAACATTTCAGGTTGACGATCAAATTTCACGTTGACCGTGGAAATTAACAGTAAAAATCAACGCTGGCGGTACACGAAAACGTTGACAGAACAAAATATAATGTTGACGGTACAAAATAACGGTTTAAGTTCGTTTTGGTGGTGAAACTTTACGTCACAAAATCGGGTTGACGGTAAAAAATAATTTCAAAGGCAATTGTTACAGTTGGCCGTAGGCATGAACAATGGAGGTAAAGGTTAACGTTGACGGACGGTAAAAGCTGACGTCGACGGTAAACCTGACGGTGAAATCCAACGTTAAAAGTTCAGGTTGACGGATGAAACCTCACGTTGACGGTGACTGTTGACGTCAAGCTCAAAATAACGTTTCAAGGCTCACGACAACAATTCATGGCTCGTTTCAACTCGACAAACACGTCACTTCGTGGCGTTCATCATTGTAAATTCCCTGCAAAAAACCTAACCTCTCACCAAGGACGTCACACCCGTCAACAACATACCAGCTACCAAAAAAAACAGCGAACGAAGCGAGCTCTCCCCTCCTCTTGAACTCCTTGCAGAATCTCACTAGAGAGGTGATGGCGGCGAACAGTGTACCGGCGACAAAAACCGCGAGCGAGGCGACAAAACAAATCCCCCCTCTGCCCCCCCCCCCCCCCCCCCCCCCCCCCCCCCCCCCCCCCCCCCCCCCCCCCCCCCCCCCCCCCCCCCCCCCCCCCCCCCCCCCCCCCCCCCCCCCCCCCCCCCCCCCCCCCCCCCCCCCCCCCCCCCCCCCCCCCCCCCCCCCCCCCCCCCCCCCCCCCCCCCCCCCCCCCCCCCCCCCCCCCCCCCCCCCCCCCCCCCCCCCCCCCCCCCCCCCCCCCCCCCCCCCCCCCCCCCCCCCCCCCCCCTGTTTGGACCCTGTCCACAAATCTCCACTCCCCCGCTTCACCACTATCTGCATAATTTCAATATATCGCCGGAACACTCGCGCCCGTGAACACGATGCCGGCGACAAAAACAGGGGGCGAGGCAACGGTGCCACCCGCCCAATATATTGTCCCCGGCACACATAAAAAAACGACAACCAAAATCCAATGGTCAAATGACTAAGGCAAGCAACACATGAGCAAGCTCCCCCCCCCCCCGCACCTCCCCCGTCCATCTCTCACCGGAGAAATCACGCCAGTGAAAACTCCACGAGCTCCGTCGCGGCATTGTAGCGATGCGAGGGTATACGGCCACGCGTGCATGACAACAAGTACACCCCCCTCCCCTACACCCTTCCTTCCCCCGCTCGCTCGCTCCCTCCGGCCCCTTCCCACCCCCCCCACCGCTCCCACCCCCCGCTCCTTCCCTTTCGTACTCCCTTCGTCTCCATTCTCTTTTCTTCCTCTACAACTCCTTTCTAAATATCTCACCGGCTATATAACAAATACCAGTATGTCCGTTAAGACGAATATGGCGACAAAAACAGCAAGTGATGCGACGGTGTCAACCCAATAAACACCCACAACAAACATCCAAAACTACTCGCCCCCCCCCCCCGCCCCCAGCCCCCCGCGGCCCCCTTCGCACCTCTCTAGAACTCCCTGCCTAGTGTCAACTTTCTCACCGGAGAGGCCATGCCCGTGAATACGATGCCCGCGACGAAAACAGCGAGCGAGGCCACGGTGCCGAGCAGAGGCCCTGCCGCAGCGACGTCGAAGTACTGCTTGCGGTTCTTGGGGAACGACAGCAGGGGGGGTGATCGCTCCGAACAGCCCAAGCTGGAACGACGATATTTTCACGGCATCAGGGGAAGATGAAAAAGGAAGGAAAGAAGGGACGTGAGTGTGTGTGTGTGTGTGTGTGGGGGGGGGGGGGGGGGGGGGGGGGGGGGGGTGGGGGGGGGTACTCATTTGATATGGCTTGCGTTATACATTTGGTCATTGACCAAGTATCCTTTTCGAGACGTGGGTGAGGCCGGGGGTGTGTGTGTACATGTTACGATAGCCTCTTCGAAGCGAGACACAGTAAACAGGACCTACGGTACACACAAAAACCTATATATTTACCTTTTTTTACAGACAATATCTGGTCCTACTTACTACGGTCCCCCGTAATAGGAACTATCCGCTCCGCCTCTTCCCAGTGCCAGCCCCTCTGCGACAAATGGAATGGATAAGCACGCGCCCCCGCCGTACGATAGCAAAACACGCCTCCCCCTATCACGAAAACACCTCCTTTCCGCACAAAAAATACAGCTCGTCCGCCAAAGACTCCCAAGGGAGATACCTGTACCGGACACCTGTACCGGATATACCACTATTGTCCGAAAATATAATAAACATTTGGGCTCTGATACGAGTATCAAACGGAGGCTATATTCCTGGAAAGAGCAACACGCATGGCAACAACACACCCTCTCGGACGAACATAGAGGCCGAATTTCAGAACGATCGATCGGGGCAAGGCGTAAATAAACGACGGAGCGATGTGTCTTACGATGGAAAAAAATATCTCGACGAGATCTACTTCCAAAGCCCACTCTTTCTCCGCTGTGCGTGTGCGTATGCCCCCATTTGTTTTAGGAGAAAACTCGTGCGATGAATTTCGTCCTACGGCGCTGTATTCCCCTATCACCCGTGTGATAGTGTTATCACCCGTGTGATGGTGTTGTACGGTCGGTCTCCAGAGGGAGACATGTTTTATGTCCCCCAAAGGAAAACACACCACTCTAGTTTTATAGAGAAATAAGGGCGTTCTAGACATCGACACGAAGAACAAGCGGTCCTTATATTAACGCCCAGAGTGCTGAGTAATTTAAACTTGAGATATACCTAACCCTGACCTCAACCCGAGGGGAGCAGTCCTAGACTCCCAAACGGAGGCACACCGAACCCTGACCCTCCCTAACGGACTCCCAAGGAAGACGTACCTAACCCTGACCCCAACCCGAGGGCGACATAGTCTCGACCCTCAAGCAAGAGGCGTGCCTATAAGCCTAACCCCAACGCTGATCGTTCCTCATAAGCTCCCGTGGGAGGCGTACTTCGTCTCCGAACGAAAGCATAGTTAACCCCAACCTCAACCCAAGGGCGACATGGTCTTATCTTAAGACTGCCAAATAAGAGGCATACCCAACCCTTCGTCTCCCAGCGAAGGCATAAGTGGCCCCAATCTCAACCCGAGGGTGACATGGTCTTGCCTCAAGACTGCCAAATAAATGGCATATACCCAACCGTAACCCTAATTCTCCCCTACAGTCTCACCAAGCAGGCGTACTCCGTAGGGGGGCGTACTTCGTCTCTCGACAAACCTAGCTACCCTAACCTTTACACAACGGAGGCATATTTAGTCTCCCAAGGGAGAGATACAAAGCCTGCCGAGCGAGACAGACATATATCGACGCAATTGGGCCTTGGAAACAACCCCGCCGCTCCCACTCCCACGCGCCGGCCCCGCCGCATCCCCCTTTCACCCCGTGAGCCTGCCCACCTGCAGCGAGGGTATGAATATGGGCGAGCCGATCTTAACCTCCTTGTTGCCCGCCATCGCCCAGTGCCCCAGCTCGTGGATAGCCTTTCGCCGTCCGAAAACATCAAATACAAAAAAGAGAAAAAGAAAAACATGATCGGAAAAACAGAGACAAAAA